>JAYKKM010000358.1:92500-567500 GCA_035772405.1 Chrysogorgia sp. JL179-B06
ACAACAACAACAACAACAACAACAACAACAAGTAGATAAGAGTTGATATGGGTTATAGGTGAAACGAAAGTGAGAGATGGAACTATTGTGAACTCTTAAATCTTCGTTTAATTACGACTTGAAGATGTACCTGGGCAAATCGTCCAAACGACACATCTCATCCCAAGCACGTGCTGGCAACCAACTGCATGGATTAGCATGAGGATTATCAAGACCAACGCCACCAGTGAGAAGAAACTTCCACTGATCTTCCTCGACTTCCTTTTTACCTTTTAGTAAATTGACACACAACAGGAGCGAGAACAGCAGCTAAATAAACAATTGTTTTTATGAAACAAAATATTGAAAAGCATGATTTAGTTGCATGATTGGCTATATAAAAGCCATGAAACATGGAAACTTTCCCGCTATTTTTGAGGTAAAACGAAAGGTGCTACGACTTTTTTAAAAGGTATAAAAAATATCAAACGTTTCTCACCTTATCTTTCTCAAACAATGAACGACATATATTGCAATAAAGAGAATAAGTGAAATGTTCCCTTAAGATCTCCAATCTAAAGTAGAAAATCAGAAAATTAAAACCAATTTCTACGAAAAAGTGCATACTAAACGTGAGTTCAAGTAGCTTTAGTTTGCGACGGATACAACATTCCCATTTTGTTAAATTCGCGGAAAATCTCACCTTTTTCCAACATCATCATTTTTCTCGGAGTTATCAATCGACATGATGAAGAGATTAATAAACCACGTGAGGGAATACTGGTACATGGGCTCAATGTTTGCCAAGTCAGCGATGGAGAAAAACAATATGGAGGAGTGAACAGCAATTGGAGTGTAGCCCATACGAGTTTTGTCGATTTTCTCTTCTGTCTCATCAGAAATGGCCTAACGGATTACAATGTGTGGAGTATAGTATAGAGTATAATAGAGTGTAGTGTAGAGTAGTGTAGTGTAGTGTAGTGTAGTGTAGTGTAGTGTAGTGTAGTGTAGTGTAGAGTAGAGTAGAGTAGAGTAGAGTAGAGCAGAGTAGAGTAGAGTAGAGTAGAGTAGAGTAGAGTAGAGTAGAGTAGAGTAGAGTGTAGTGTAGTGTAGTGTAGTGTAGTGTAGTGTAGTGTAGTGTAGTGTAGTGTAGAGTAGAGTAGAGTAGAGTAGAGTATAATAGAGTGTAGTGTAGAGTAGTGTAGTGTAGTGTAGTGTAGAGTAGAGTAGAGTAGAGTAGAGTAGAGTATAGAGTAGAGTATAGAGTAGAGTATAGAGTAGAGTATAGAGTAGAGTATAGAGTAGAGTATAGAGTAGAGTATAGAGTAGAGTATAGAGTAGAGTATAGAGTAGAGTATAGAGTAGAGTATAGAGTAGAGTAGAGTATAATAGAGTATAATAGAGTAGAGTAGAGTAGAGTAGAGTAGAGAGTAGAGTATAGAGTAGAGTATAGAGTAGAGTATAGAGTAGAGTAGAGTAGAGTAGAGTATAGAGTAGAGTAGAGTATAGAGTAGAGTATAGAGTAGAGTATAGAGTAGAGTAGAGTAGAGTAGAGTATAGAGTAGAGTAGAGTAGAGTAGAGTATAGAGTAGAGTAGAGTATAGAGTAGAGTATAGAGTAGAGTATAGAGTAGAGTAGAGTAGAGTAGAGTAGAGTAGAGTAGAGTAGAGTAGAGTAGAGTAGAGTAGAGTAGATTAGAGTCGAGTCGAGTAGAGTAGAGTAGAGTAGAGTAGAGTAGAGTAGAGTTAGAGCAGGGTAGAATAGAGTAGAGTAGGGTAGAATAGAGTAGAGTAGAGTAGAGTAGAGTAGAGTAGAGTAGAGTAGAGTAGAGTAGAGTAGAGTAGAGTAGAGTAGGGCAGAGTAGAGTAGAGTAGAGTAGAGTAGAGTAGAGTAGAGTAGGGCAGAGTAGAGTAGAGTAGAGTAGAGTAGAGTAGAGTAGAGTAGAGTAGGGCAGAGTAGAGTAGAGTAGAGTAGAGTAGAGTGAAGAGGAGTAGAGTAGAGTAGAGTAGAGTAGAGTAGAGTAGAGTAGAGTAGAGTAGAGCAGAGCAGAGTAGAGAGTAGGGTAGAGTAGAGTAGACGTAGATAATGAAATTACACACCTGTTTTTCAGAAATTTCGTTGGCCAACACTTTGGAGGACGACAAGACGTCGATAGCTGTTTCGTCTTCAAGGATATTGCCTTCCGATGTGGACAACACTTCCAAAATTTTGTCTTCAATTTCTTTCAATTGTCTAAAATAAATAAGTCAATACGTACATTGCCCTTTTTTTCTACGACGACTTCATCTCTTTACTTCAACACACTAACCTCTTGTTATCAGCACTCTGTATAATCAACGCATTCTTCTCCTCTTCTAGCTCAGGTCGTTCTCTGGCCACTACTATTCCTAATAATTGATCTTCTAGCCCTTCTGGAGTGAGCATAAAATTCAACAAGGTCACCTTTAAAATAAATAATCGCATTCAATAGAAATCAAGCACCAGCTCTTAAATCACAACTGTATTTTATTTACGTATTTACATTATTAATGCTAATAATTCATGAAGAAAATAATTAAAAATAAATTAATATTTAATCAGCATGTTTAACACAAGATAAAACATTGATTAATAAAACATCAATGTTTTATCAAAGTTAACTTGCTCAAATTGAGCTTTTTCGGAGTTAAAATAATTTGTTTGTACATACAACTTCCAAACAATGTCTACATTATATATTCTATTCATTTTACAAGATCGTTAAACAAGTTCGTTAAAATTTTAAAACATTCGCGGCAGATGTTTATGGACAGTTACAACGGCTCGCCATTATAATTCTGCCCATAAACATCGGTCGCTCATGTTTTAACTACTACATAAAACATTGATTAATAAAACATCAATGTTTTGTCAAAGTTAACTTGCTCAAAATGAGCCTTTTCGGAGTTAAAATAATTAATACTTGTTAAACAACAGCACCTACTTTAACAGATGTTTCGGGCATATAGTGTGGATTACGAAGCTTAGTCGTGATGTAAAACCTACATAAAGAACAAACATCTAAATTTAAGATATGCTTAAAGAAAAGTACATTATTCCTATCTCGTTTTGTAATTTGTACACTCAAAATTAGTACCAGTTCTGGGCCCGGTTGTATAATCCAAAACGGTGACTCATGGGGACAGAACATTCTCGGTTGCGGCACCAAAACTGTGGAATTCATTACCACAGGAAATTAGAAGCTGTGATATGTTGTTAAGTAGTTTTAAGTCAGCACTTAAGACTTTTCTTTTTTAAAATTAATAGTTTTTTGTTCATAGTGGTAATATATATAGTAGGCTTTATCTTATAATGAAACTGTAATTAGTTCTATAAGTAACATTAAGAATATATTGTTGTAAAAGCATTGAGACTATTGTATAATGCTCCTAATACGTCTTTTATTATTATTATTATTATTATTATTATTATTATTATTATTATTATAAAAAGGTAGCTAACTGTAGTTAATATTAACTATACACCTTTATTCTTAAAGTGCCCATAACCTCAAAATGTTTTATTGTTTTGTTTGAAAGAATTTTTAAAATTATAAAGTAACTTCTTTTGAAGATTTTCACTTCTTCGCTTCCTTTTTGAGATATGTCAGTTTGTTTATTATGCAAATATCTGGAATTTCGTCAACATGCATAATGTGTTCATGAAATAAAAACACTAAAGTGTGAATAACACGTGTGTGCGTTTCTCCCACAACACCAAACTTCTTGATTTTAAAGGATTTCGTTCGAGAATGAAAGAGATATACACATTTCTCCAATAAGTCATTATGCATGTGTGACGAAATTCCAGACATTTGCATTATCAAACAAACTGATATATCTCAAAAAGAAAGCAATGAAACGAAAATCTTCAAAAGAAGTTACTTTATCATTTTAAAATTTCTTCCAAACAAGACAATGAAACATTTTGAGGTTATGGGCACTTTAACTAAGTGGTTGAACTACGATTTAACTGGCCGATGAGGAGTTTTATACAACCGGGACCTGGTCAATAGATGTTTTATATTTATTACTTGAAATCTTTCGAATATTCTATCACGCTATCTCCTAATTTGATACATATGCTGCCGGCTTGTTTGAATGTTTGCTTTAGCAAAAGTGGCTCAAGTACTGGGTCAAGTTCTTCACCAATATTTTCCAGAAGTACCTGAAAGAAAAAGGAAGAATGAATAGAGTGGTTACTATACGACTATGACTATTGGCACGTGTACTATAAACATCACGAGCACAGACACAAGCACAGACACAAGCACAGACACAAGCACAGACACAAGCGCAGACACAAGCACAGGCACAGACACAGACACAGACACAGACACAAGCGCAGACACAAGCGCAGACACAGACACAAGCACAGACACAAGCACAGACACAAACATGAGCACAGACACAGACACAAACATGAGCACAGACACAGACACACACATGAGCACAGACACAAGCACAGACACAAGCACAGACACAAACATGAGCACAGACACAGACACACACATGAGCACAGACACAAGCACAGACACAAACACAAGCACAGACAAAAACACAAACACAAGCACAGACACAAACACAGATACAAACACAGACAGACACAAGCACAGACACAGACACAAGCAAAGACACAAACACAAACACAAGCACAGACACAAGCACAAACACCACTCCATCAGTTTATAATTACAACCATCTATATTACATTAGACTCTTAATCATTACTCACTGGCGTTCCAAACTGGATACAGTTCTCCAAGGTCCTCACGTAGTCTTGGTCTGTTAATTTGATCACGTGCAAGTTTTTCTTCTTCTCCATATTTTTAATCCACTTGTTAGCCTGACCTTGAGGATCGATACATAGTGGCCAGCGGTTCGCATTACTAAACAAAGGAATAATACGTTCTAATTAATAATTATTAATTAACAATAAGGAATTATGAAATGGTTCATACCTTCTGTTTATAATAAACAAACCTTATAATGATACCGTTCTCAACAGAGAAAGAATCTGTAGGTAATCCCCAGATATTCCAATCTCGTATTTTCACAGGATCACCAAACGTTCCAGTGACGGAGAAATCGTTGGAACATGGGATACCATTAGCTTCACATTTCCCTTGCCATTGCTTTGCTTGTTCCTTAGTTTAAGGAAAGATGAACGATGTACGTGATCATGGAATATAATGCAGTGGAGAAAGAGATTACAAACCAACAACAACTGCTACTAACCTGTCGAAAAGCAGACGTAAATGCTCCTAGATACGCAACAACTGCTGAGGAAATGAGCACGTCACCTACTAAGTTCTTGAAAAGAATTCCAAGTTGCTCTGCGGCAATAGTCCATCTAGAAGGGGAGGACGCAACAAATTAAAGTCTGAGGTATCACTTTCATGTAATATTTCAAAGCCGACAATGCGGACTGTAACTAATTGCAAGGACTTGAAATCAGGTCCAGTCCGAATTGGAGGCTTTGAAGTAATATATGAAACAGGAGGAGGAGTGTTTCATCAGGATATCCAAACACCGAGACGTTTGTTGAAAACCGAGGCGAAGCCGAGGTTTTTTAACAAACTTCGAAGTGTTTGGATATCCTGATGAAACACTCTTCCGAGTGTTTCATATTACATCTCAAACAAATCAGTGTTTTAAGAGAAAATCGAGGTGAAAGTTGGCTTAATTTATGTAATTTCTTCCTCCGATATCCAAACCACCGTCTCGGTGCTGATTTCCTTTGTTTTCGGCTCATGAATTATTATCATTAATAATATAGAAAAATAAAAAGATAGAAAAATCTCAAAAAAAATCTCAAAGTCAATATATTCAGAGAAATTTGAGGTTGAAATCCAGTTGTCCGTCACGGAGTTGATTTTCTTTGTTTTTGGTTCATGAATTATTAATGAGTTTGAGATGTACTGTATCTCGTTGTCGGGTGGAGTCACAAACAGTATACAGTATAGTGCAGTGCAGTGCAGTGCGGTGCGGTACAGCGCAATGCAGCACAGCCCAACGCAGCACAGAACAGCACAACGCAGCGCAATATAACGCGAGGGAAAAGCGATGAGAAATAAGACAGTACGTGCCTTGTTTTTTCACCTCCCAAGCCACTGATCAGTTTCTCAGCACGTTCAAGCTTCTTGGAGCACAGATCAACCTTGTTGAAAAACAAACGAAGTAGTAATTAAGGTGTTATAATGAAAGAGTGCTAACGTCGTGCAGTCATCGTCCATCAAGAACTCTGGAGTACACGCCTTCTAAAACACAGAGCTGTGATATATGCCGCGACCATCTCACGATACCTGATATTCTAGCTCGCCCTTTCTTTTTACGTTTGATTCAAATTTCTCTTGCAGTCGTGCCAGCTTTTCCTGGACCTCCCGTAGCGCAGCACGTTTCTTCTCCAATCCCTAAAACGAAAACACGTCCACCAGTGAGGACCTCTTTGTTCAAAGCCTGGGTAACTCGTTAGTCGGTGGGTAAAGGCACGTTTTACATACTGCGATTATATATAATCGGGCCAATTTATGGTTTAGATGCATATCACATGGAGTCACATGTGATCACATGTGAAGTCATGTGGAATTTTCGTAAGGGTACGGTAAACCACTCTAGATTAATGTGCCTATCTCACGTTTGGGGATTTTACATGTTCGTAATATCTGGGTGTTCCTGAGCAAAATCATAATATATATTGTCAGCCGAAAATTTCATCTTTGTGGAGTTTTTCGCTGTCAAAGTTACCACGGATGTGATGTCACAAGAGGCATTCCAAACCAGTTTTCTTTTGTTACTTGCCACAAAATACCTCTTGTGATATCACATCCGATAACTTCAACAGCGAATAAGTCCATGAAGATGAAATTTTCGGCTGACAAGATATATTATGATTTTGCTCAGGAAGACCCAAATATTACGGATATGTAAAATTCCCAAACGTGAGATAGGCACTAAACACAACAAAGAATCGTATGATACCGTCCCGTAATAGTGTAAACGCAGGCTATGTAAACACAGCCTACTCCAGATTAAGCAGGAACAAGGTAAAAGGAAGACTTACCGTACCGTAATAGCGTAAACCCCTACATCTTATATTTTACCTGCATAGCGACAGCCAGTTCAGCCTCAGCTGCTTTAAGCGCTAATTTCTTGGGAGCTACGACACGTGCAACCCTTAACACAAGTAAATTTTACATTCTTTATTATACGCATGACAATACTGCTGCATTCTGATTAATGTGTAAAGTTGAAGGGTCTGCTGTAATGATGTAATGACAGACAGGCAGGCAGGCAGGCAGGCAGACAGACAGACAGACAGACAGACAGACAGACAGACAGACAGACAGACAGACAGACAGACAGATAACCATTTACATGATTGACGACTTACTTGTCATATTGGTCCATGGCAATGACCCATTTACAAAGTCCTTCAGCAGCCGTAGACGCCATCTTGATCTTATCCGGATCAAACTCGGGGTTCGACGTGTACTTCTGGCGAATGGTTTTCACTATATTCGGAGCGATGTTATCCTAAACAGAAAGATCAATATATTACAACGGATATAAATCCAAAGGACAGACGACTAAATAACTATCTGCATGTTGCATAAAAGTCCTAAAAAACGGAACAAGGCAAAGTGTTAAAGTTTTGCCATTACCCTGTCGTAGGTGTGCAAGCTTTTCAGGAAATTCATATCACCCAATATCTTCTTGGAAGGACCCCAGAAATCCTCGATTTTCTTACCTGAAAGAACGATTTTATTTCTTAGAAAAATGGATGGATTGATTGATGGACGGATTTATTTACAGACAGACAGACAGACAGACAGACAGACAGACAGACAGACACACACACACACACACACACACAGACATTGTACAAACAAACTATTGTATTTCTTATACAAATAGATGGATTGATTGATTGATTGACGGGTTGATTGACAGACAGACAGACAGACTCACCAGATCCTGAAGGGTCAGGTATTCTATCAGGTTTTACTCCTTTCAGTACACAAATAGCTTCCATGACAATTTTCACTCCAAGTGGTGGACTTTTCATGGTCTTAACAATGGTAATATCCTGGTTAGTTAAAGTGTTTAACGCTGTCATAGCAGATTCCAAAATAGGCAATGCTACGCCTAGCTCGTGGTCACATTCGTCTTTGATTGCTTGAGAAGCCCTTGCTTGTCCATCAGCAACAGCTTCATCGGCTTTGACGATCTGTTAAAATGAAAATGGATATGACACGCAATGTTTTCCAAAATAATAATCTTGTAAACAATTTGTAAGTCATAATTAAATTACCTTCTCGGTCTCAGCGACATCAGCGGATTCTCTTTTTATCACCACCATCATTTCATCAACTTCCACTCCGGCAACAACAAGCTGTGGTTGTAGCTCTTCAAGTTCCTTCTGCATTACTGAAACCTAGAAAGTCGACAGATAATTGAGGAACAACAACAAAGACAACAACAACAACAACAACAACAACAACAACAACAACAACAACAACGGGAACAACAACGACGACGACGACGACGACAACAACAACGACAAAGGGAAAAACAACAAAGGGAACAACAACAACAACGGGAACAGCAACAAAGGGAACATAAACAGTTCGACACGACATCTGGAAAGCGAAACATTCATGAAATTGAAAAAAAATACAAATGCAAATGTAGAATAAACAGCTAAACTGCAATTACCTCAGAAGCTGCCGCTTCAAGTTTTTGTAGGCCAACTTCGTATCTGTTCTTGGCTTGAATAACTTCGCTAAAAATATCAAATGAAACCCAGTTACAAGAGGATTAGAGAAAAGACATGAAAAACTACCAAAGTGTAAAGCATTCGTATTTCTAGGCATTCTAATCAACTAAAGAGTCACAAAATAAAAATTGCGGTTCTTAAAAAGGTTTTGTCTCTCACCCTTGTTTCTTCTGCAGTAGAGCTTTAAAGGTGCTGATCAATTCAAGGTATGACGTAGGTGTGACGTAGTTGTGACGTTTGAGTTCGTTGAGGAATCTTGTTGACAAATCACGTGTGCCGGTGTGGAATACCAGGCACATTTGAACACAACCACCGCGCACAGCAGAAGACATTTCAGTTTCAGCGAGAAACCGCTGGGCAACAACACGAAGAGCGTCCGCTGGCCAAGACTGTCAAAACGACAATGAATTTAGTTTAGTTTAGTAGGTTTATCACTCTTTGGTGAACGGAACACCCCACAGGCTAGAAGCCCAATTGATAGGGGTTCCAAGGGCCTATGATTTAAAGTCGTTATCCGAGAAGACCCGAAAGTCTTACCATTTGCTGGTATTATTGCAAAGGCAGCACTTTCTCCTCAATAATTTGTTAAGACCCTGAGTGGTGGTCCGACCGAGGATATGAACCTGTGTCTCCCAGCTCATAGACATGTGTGGTAACCACTACACCACAACAGCTGGTATATTTCCACAAATCAAAACGTGTAATTCATTGTGACGGCCATCTTTGGCTGCACATTTTGAGCCACACATTGACTGGAGACAGCGTTCTAATTATATATAGAATTAAGTGTTCTTACCTGGAACCAATCAATGGTACAGCAGTTCACTAAGGAGGGAAATTTCCTCAAGCGGGTACGAAATGCGTCACCAATAGGACTCATTGCGAGTACAATGTGAAGTTGATTACGAACACGTTCAATAAAGAAATTAAATAAAGCGACGGGAGAACCATCAGTTTGCTTTGATTTTTCGCGTTGTCTAGAGAGAGAGAGAGAGAGAGAGAGAGAGAGAATTATCTGATAGAAAAGATATACAGACATATCGCGACTGAAGATTTATCAGTACGTATGACGCGCGAACTAGTACACAACGTAGCCGTCAAACCGGAGATCATGAAGGTTGCGAGTTCGATTCCCGTCTGGGGCTCAGAAACATTTTTCTGAGTTTGCGTTTAAACTTGAGCAGCAAACAATTCACTAAAAGGTTAGGGTTACTATTTCGATTGTGGACTCACAAAGAGGGGAGTACATGATATAGACAAACAAAGAGGGGAGTACCTGATATACAATGACGGTGGTTAAAAGGGAAGACTCAAAAGGACCTTTCTGTTTTTGTCTGGTCTTTATTTTTGGTTAGATTAGGGTTAAGGGTTAGGATCAAGGTTAGGATTAGAGACTAGTTCTTGAAAATAGGAAGGTCCTTTCGAGTTATACATATTAGCCTTGTCCGTAACCTTCGTTCGTTCGTTTGTTCGTCCGTCCGTCCCTCCCTCATCACTTCCTCACTCCCTTCCTTCCTTCCTTCCTTCCTTCCTTCCTTCCTTCCTCCCTCCCTCCCTCCCTCCCTCCCTCCCTCCCTCCCTCCCTCCCTCCCTCCCTCCCTTCCTTCCTTCCTTCCTTCCTTCCTCCCTCCCTCACGCACGCACTCCCTCACTCCGTCACTCCTTCCACTGGCAATCAGCAGGTTACTGGTTCGATCCAAGGTCCCGGACTCGAAACATCTTCTGAAAACATGTGCTTACCTGTCGAAAGTTCGCATTTTTTCGCAAATCTCTTGTTTCTCATCCAAAGCAAACAAGTTTGGAACTTCACCAGCGTTCAGCAAATTGTTAATATCTTCCAAAAAGGACTCCTCCTTGATCTGAAAAGAATGTTGAACATTTGCAAAAAGGACACGTTTCAAAAACACGATTTTATTATTTGATCATTTGAGATGAGAAATATGTTATTTTGGCGTTCCTGAGTGAAGCAAGAACTACCAAACTCTCGTTGCTTGTCCCAGTTCCCTTTAAGGGGGCAAGCTACCTTAAATTTTATGTTCGCGAACCCATGACGTAATAATGGCTCTGTCTTATTATGGTTAAATGTTTATGCAACATGCTACATGTATATATCATTTTGAAGCTTATAACATGCTCTGAACAAATAGCATTACAGATGCCCTCCCAGGCAAAAACATAAATGTAAAAAAAACCTGCAAAGCTGAAAACCATCTTTGGATGCTATCTAGTCAAAAACTAATCATCAAGAATTGATCATTTAAACTTGTAAAATAGATTACATCCCAGTCAACAAATTAATGGAAGCTTTTGGTGTTACACTGTATTTTATTGCCATAGCAACAAATAAGATCTTATTTGTTAATAGCAAATTCGGTATAGAACACTCAATTTTCACAGGGTAAAAAGCATCCATTAATTTGTTGACAGGGATGTAATCTATTTTACAAGTTAAAATGACCAATTCTTGATGATTAGTTTTTGACTAGATAGCATCCAAAGATGGTTTTCAGCTTTGTAGGGTTTTTTTACATTTATGTTTTTGCCTGGGAGGGCATATGTAATGCTATTTGTTTAGAGCATGTTATAAGCTTTAAAATGATATATAGCATGTTGTATATACATTTAACCATAATAAGATAGAGCCATTATTACATCATGGGTTTGCGAACATAAAATTTAAGGTAGCTTGCCCCCTTTAATTTGCTGTTTTTTCTTACTAATAGCATACTTATAGCATACTAATAGCATAAAAGAATTATTCAGCTAATTTTGGCTCTACTACTTGGAAAACTACAAAAAATAGAGGTTATAGGCACTTTAACCTTACCTGTGTATCAGTAAACAGAAATACCCCAGGCTGTTCTCCTTCAGCTGTTTTTCGTAAGATCACTTTAAGATCCTCTCTCCATTCAATTGATGTGTAACCTTTGCCAATTTCGACCTGCAAAAACAAAAACACCTTATAGTAAAACCAAAGAACGCGCCACTGATTAGCACATAATCTTGTAATACAGGTGTTTTAATATATACCTGAAACAATTCATAGTCAGCCATATGAGCTGCCAGTTTTGTTAAACTCTGTCTCCCTGATCCACCAACTCCAACCAATAAAGCATGACCACGTGGTTGTTTCAATACACGTGATATACGAGACACGTGCTCAATGGCAAATCTGAAAGGAAAGATTATATCAGCCATAAATCCATCTTCTCCCTCGTTCCATGCATGCATTCATCCATCAGATCCATCCATCCATCTTTCCTTCTCTCCTTCCTTCCTTCCCTCCCGTCCTCCCTCCCTCCCTCCCTCCCTCCCTCCCTCCCTTCCTTCCTTCCTTCCTTCCTTCCTTCCTTCCTCCCTCCCTTCCTTCCTTCCTTCCTTCCTTCCTCCCTTCCCTCCCTCCCTCCCTCCCTCCCTCCCTCCCTTCCTTCCCTCCCGTCCACCCTTCCTTCCTTCCTCCCTCCCAATCTTCCTCGTTAACTTTGTATTTACCTAAACAAGACTAGATTCATTGGTTTCTTGCTCATATTATTGAACTCATCCAAGTAACCCTCGACAACGCCACGAAGTTTATCCAAATTAGTCACCTCAACGTATGGCTTACTGTCGTTTTTCGCATCAGCAAAATCACAGCAAATCAAACTACGAAGATCATCTTCGCTTATTTTTCCTGTTTTTTTGACGTCCAAGTGTTGAAACAATGAGTTGAACTCCACTCCAAGACTATTTTTACTTTCACTCTGCGTGAAGTTGAAGAGCCACGAGCAGTCTGAAGAGTCCACTAAACGATCATAGTAAACTCGAAATACCTTAAAAAGCAAAAATACAAAATATTCACGATACATGGAGAATCGTCAAGCACATGTTAAACAATTTCTATCCCTGATCACAGGTGAGACACGTTAACCATTGAGCTACCGAGACTCAGATGGAGATCGAAGGTGGGTAGGTTTGGGGTCACACTTACCTCATGTACCCACAGTCGCTTTAGTGTGTTGTGGTCAGGAGTTATAGCTGGCGTTGATAGCAGGACACCCTAGATAGTTATAAATAAAATATGGAAAAGAAGGAAGGAACAAAGGAAGGAAGGAATAAAGGAATGAATGAAGGAACGAAGGAAGGAAGGAACAAAATACGAAAGGAAGGAATTTTTTTAAGGAAGGAATGAAGCTTCGAAAGGAAGGAAAGGAATGAATGAAGGAAGGAAAGGGAAGGAAAGGAAAGGAAGGGAAGGAAAGGAAGGGAAGGAAGAAAGGTAAGGAATGAATGAAGGAAGGAAGGAAGGAAAGGAAGGAGGGAAGGAAGGAAGGAAGGAAGGAAA
This sequence comes from Chrysogorgia sp. JL179-B06, assembly GCA_035772405.1. Taxonomy (NCBI): domain Eukaryota; kingdom Metazoa; phylum Cnidaria; class Anthozoa; order Scleralcyonacea; family Chrysogorgiidae; genus Chrysogorgia; species Chrysogorgia sp. JL179-B06. The sequence goes on from JAYKKM010000358.1 coordinate 105,597, forward strand.
GAAGGAAGGAAGGAAGGAAAGGAATGAATGAATGAAGGAAGGAAGGAAAGGAAAGGAAGGAAGGAAAGGAAGGTAAGGGAAGGAAAGAAGGAAGGGAGGAAGGAAAGAAGGTAGGAAGGAATGAAGGAAGGAAGGAACCTACTTGGACTACACGAGCGAAATCTCGTAGGTTGAAGAGGTAATGCGATTTCGCAGGCGTAGGTAATAAATTTGCCATGGCGTTTTTGTAAACTGCCAAGGTGGCATTAACAATTGCTTCACCAGTGGCCAAGAAATCCGAGCTAAAACCTCTGGATAAAAAAGAGAAAATAGAAAACGTTTAAGGTAAGGAACAAGATGAAGCTGCGAAAGCACGGATGACCGAATATTCACAAACCTGGAGGTCAAATGCCACTCCATGACTCGTCCAAAGATCTTTAACATGGTCACATCATCAAACATAGTAATCGTGATGCTGTTGAAATGACGCAGAAAGCGTGGTGTAACGGGGTTACGACCCCCTCCTGGGGGACCCATAGCCGCTATGATTTGAATATCCACAAGGTGTATGGGCGTGGTATCTTTCAGATCATACCTAGGGTGAGGATAAATAGAACGTTAAACAAATAACAGATAAAGTTTTTTGAAAAATCTTTCAAGCTGTCTACTGTGCGTTGTCCGCCTTCTTTAAGAAGGGAGGGAGGGAACCTCTGTTTAGCAGGGTCGCCTTTCTTTGTAAGGCGTGAACATATACAGAACGAACAATTTTAAATAGAAGTAAATATTCAGGCACCGTAAAAGTAAACATTCATCCCTCGCTTTTGCAATGACAAAGCACTGTAAAGAAGAGGACCTACCAGTTCCAATGATCAAGCCACTGGCGAATCAACTCAATTGGTGGCTGAGCACCGTAGATCTCACGAGCAGGCATATTTAAATCATCGATAAAGATAACCTATAAACACAAGAAGATACTTTAGCCAACATACATCAGGTCAGATAAAGGACACATCTCGTACACTCACTTAAAGTGTTTACGCAATGAAAAATTCAGTTGTAAAATAACTCTTTTGTTTGAAAGAATTCTTGAAACTATAAAGACTAACCATTTACAACTTTTTCATATCTCACTTCACTCTTGAGATATTAAGATTTGTTTAATATGTAAATGATCATACTTATGACATCATACTGCATAATAACTTATTGAAAACGCTTATATATACTTGAGATTATCTAATGAAATCACTTGAAATACAGGTGCATGTGCATGGATGTATCCAATGACATCAATTATGCAAATCATCAAACGATTCCATGTGATAATGGTTTAAAAGACATGCAAAATTTATCAATAAGTCATTATGCATTGTGATGTCATAAGTATGATCATTTATACATATTAAACAAATCTTAATATCTCAAGAGTGAAGTGAGATATGAAAAAGTTGTAAATGGTTAGTCTTTATAGTTTCAAGAGTTCTTTCAAACAAAAGAGTTATTTTACAACTGAATTTTTCATTGTATTTTTCGACACATTGAAGTTCTCTTATTTCTCCTTTTCATAAAAGGAAAAACAAATGTCTCACCGTCTTTTTCCCGAGAGGCGGCCCAAATAAACCTTTGCGTCTTTTATCAAGTTTTGACATAATAATATCCTGTGTTTGTTTGGCGGTTGTTTGAGCAGAGAAGTTGATGAGAAGTGGTTTGTATTTCTCCTTTGACAGTTTGTTCAGCAAAAAGTTCTAGAAAATGAAGATAAAACAAGTCTGAATATACACCAGCTGTTGTGGTTTACCACACATGTCTATGAGCTGGGAGACACAGGTTCAAATCCTGGGTCGGACCACCACTCAGGGTATTAAAAATAATTGAGGAGAAAGTGCTACCTTTGCAATAATACCAGCAAATGGTAAGACTTTCAGGTCTTCTCCGATAACGACCTTATATCGTAGGCCCTTCCCAGGAACCCCTATCAATTGGGCTTCTAGCCTGTTTCAAAGCATTCACCAGAAAAATAGTTACTAATCAGTTGAATAAGTATTTAAAGGGATACTCCAGCCAAAATACAAATGTAGTTCATATGAAAGATCTTACTGACTTTAGTTTAATTTCCAAACTTTCAGCATTCCTATCAATTTAGTTAAGAAGATGTGGCTAGTTGAAGTTGGAGAGTTTGTCCAATTGTTTCTCAAATATGACGTCACAGTGATTCTATCTCGTATTATGCCTAAGAAGATCCTCTACTTTCCTGCATGATGAACTAAATAGTTTATTTCGACTAATTTTTGTCCAAAGATCATTCACAACAGCTATCACTATATGATCGCCATCAAAACAACTCCACTGCCGATACAAAATCACTCAATGACGTCATAGTTTCAAAACCAATATGGCGTCAAAATTCTTAAATTTTCAACTTCAACTAGCCATATCTTTTTAACTAAATTGATAGGAATGCTGAAACTTTGGAATAAGTCAGTAAGATCTTTCATATGAACTAGACTTGTGAATGACGTTGAAACATATCAGTGAATTCCTTACCGTAATGTACACTGATTTACCAGTACCAGTGGGTCCAACGAAGAGACAGGGTTTCTGATGTGTCACTAACAGGTCCATAAGGAAGGTATATCGTACAGTGTCTATGGTTGGTACAATAATTTCATTGAACATCATTTCCTAGAAATACAAAAAGTAATGAGATCGATTGAAGACAGTAACGCGGGACGAAAATATTCATGGCCAACTCCATGTGATGTTTTTAGAGTATCAATTAATTACCTTTGGTATAGGTGGGGCATCTTTTATTTCATCAGTCCATAATTCCCACTTGCCCATGCCCTAGATTTTAGAAATTAAAGTTTCAGTTATGAAATGTTGAATTATAATTAAATGAAATTGTACATGATTTCGATCGGGTGTTTCTGCGGTGAGACGTTTGCAAAGTCACAAAGAACAGGATAAGGATTCTTATAATTAGATTGAGGAGTTTGGGGATGAAGGGAAGCATGAAGATGAGGTTGATGAAAATGAGGAGGGAGAGGTTGAGGAGGATGGGGATGAAGATGAAGAGGTTGAGGAAGATGGGATGACGATGAGGAGGATCAGGATGAAGAGATTGAGGAGGATGAAGAGATTGAGGAGGATGAAGAGATTGAGGAGGATGAAGAGATAGGGATGACGGTGATTGAGGAGGAGATTGAAGAGGACATGGAAGGTGAAGTACGAGGATGATGATGACGAGGAAATTGACGAGGATGATGATGACGAGGATGATGATGACGAGGATGATGATGAGGAGGAGATTGACGAGGATATGGACAGTGAGGAAGATAAGGATGAGGATGATGAAGATGAGGAAATTGAGGAAGATAAGGATATGGATGGTGAGGAAGATAAGGATGAGGACGAAGATGAGGATGAATATGAGGAGATTGAGGATATGGATGTCAGGAAGATAAGGATGGGGGAAGGATGAGGATGGAAATGAGGAGATTGAGGAAGGTAAGTGTATGGATAGCGAGGAAGATAAGGATGAAAATGAAGAGGATGAAGATGAGAAGATCGAAGATATGGATAAGAATGAAAAATTGAGAAAGATAAGAATAAGGATGGTGATGAAGATAAGTGTACTGTATGGTTGATGAGGAGGATGATGATGATGATGATGATGATGATGATGATGCGATGATGATGAGGATGAAGATGATGAAGATGATGAAGATGATGATGAAGATGAAGAAGAAGAGGAGGATATCAAGGATATGGATAAGGATGAAAATGATGAGGATAGAATAAGGATGATGAGGAAGATGGAGATCATCCTGATTTTCATCATCTTAATATTTTAAGATGATGAAAATCAGGATGACGAGGAGAATGAAGATGATGACGAGGAGATGGAGAATTGAGAAAGATAAGAATAAGGATGGTGATGAAGATAAGTGTACTGTATGGTTGATGAGGAGGATGATGATGATGATGATGATGATGATGATGATGATGCGATGATGATGAGGATGAAGATGATGAAGATGATGAAGATGATGATGAAGATGAAGAAGAAGAGGAGGATATCAAGGATATGGATAAGGATGAAAATGATGAGGATAGAATAAGGATGATGAGGAAGATGGAGATCATCCTGATTTTCATCATCTTAATATTTTAAGATGATGAAAATCAGGATGACGAGGAGAATGAAGATGATGACGAGGAGATGGAGAATTGAGAAAGATAAGAATAAGGATGGTGATGAAGATAAGTGTACTGTATGGTTGATGAGGAGGATGATGATGATGATGATGATGATGATGATGCGATGATGATGAGGATGAAGATGATGAAGATGATGATGAAGATGAAGAAGAAGAGGAGGATATCAAGGATATGGATAAGGATGATGAGGAAGATGGAGATGGAGATCATCCTGATTTTCATCATCTTAATATTTTAAGATGATAAAAATCAGGATGACGAGAAGAATGAAGATGATGACGAGGAGATGGAGAATGAAGATAAGAACAAGAATAGATCGAAACACATTGACACTCCGATCATCACAAAAGATACAAGTGGTTCTCCAAGTATCGCATCTACCACAAAATGTCCGTAATAACACTTACTTCTTTGATAAAACGATAGTCATAAACTGTTCCCTTGTGAGGGAAAGGACACAAGAATGGGCGAGGTGGAGGATCAACAATGGTTAGAATATGGAATTTACTCTTGGTCTCTAAAGACAGTGCACCCTACAAGAAAACAGAAAATATATCAAACATCAAAAACTGTAGGAATTTAATAAGATACAAAATATTATAAAACAAAAACTGATGAACGCCTTAGACTTACATCAATAATCTCTCTAAAAACTGCATCAAACTCCCTTCTTCCACCAGCAGGAATAGTTGCTCCCAGAGACCACGTAGCCGCAAATAGATAAATACACTGATTGAAAAATAGATAATAGGACGTTAATTACGACAATTACTTGAATGTTGTTTAAAATCAACTAACAAACCTCTAGCCATGCCGTTACTTCACGCTCGTTCAGCTTACTAAACTCTTGCTCATCTTGAAATTCGTCCATCAACGTCTCCATTAAAGTCGTGTGAGAATGAACTAAATTCGCATCGTTTGTAGGTGACAGCTCCTAAGAAATGAAACAAAAAGACGTTCGCTTTTTCCTCCTTTTTCCACTTCCACTATATTCATCATCATGACACCATCATTACCATCACGCATCACCATTGATACTATATGATACACCACTTGACCTCTTATGATCATAATTATTTGTTATTCAAAACTTTACTTATTATTAAAATCTTTACCCAGAAGTAAAGCGCCTATCTCACGTTTTGGGATATTTCCTGAGCAAAATCATAATATATCTTGTCAGCCAAAAATTTCATCTTCATGGACTTTTTTGCTGCTAAAGTTATCGGGTGTGATGTCACAAGAGGCATTTTTGTGGCAAGTAACAAAAGAAAACTGGTTTGGAATGCCTCTTGTGACATCACATCTACTAACTTTGACAGCGAAAAACTCCATGAAGATGAAATTTTCGGCTGACAATATATATTATGATTTTGCTCAGGAAGACCCAAATATTACGAATATGTACATGTAAAATACCCAAACGTGAGATAGGCACTTTCAAAAAGCTTTGTAAACACACTACCTTAAAACCTGATTTTCGTATAAACTGAAGCAAAGCATCCTCCATTCTCTCGAAAAGATCCCGAATCAGCTCCTTGTTATCTTCTTTCATTGTCTTAGGTAGTGTATTTAACCATGACAGCAACAGAGGCCTCCAACCTAACATTTCGGGTTCCATGTAAATCATTCCACAACGGCTAACCTTAATATGGAATGAAACAAACTTGTATGAGATGATGGCGGTATTTCGATTTGCAACCGATAACCAAGGATCAGGTCTGCCTCCCATCCCAGCGAGCAGCCTGAAGGGCTCCGCTCGAAACGTCAGTATTTCGTTCTTAAAATCTTGGCAGTTCACCACCTTTTCACTTTGCTATATATTCAAAACACTGTCTACGCAGCACTTTTTTACATTGATGGGAGGATGCAGGTCGGATGAAAGGAGGCAGGACGGATAGAAAGAGGGCAGGTATGATGGAAAAACGCAGACCTGATGGTAGGAGGCAGGCCTGATGGAAGGAGGCAGACTTGATGGAAGGAGGCAGACCTGATGGAAGGAGGCAGACCTGATGGAAGGAGGCAGACCTGATGGAAAGAGGCAGACCTGATGGAAGGAAGCAGGCCTGATGGAAGGCCTGATGGAAAGAGGCAGGCCTGACGGAAAGAGGTAGACTTGATGAAAGGAAGCAGGCCTGATGGAGGGAGGCCAGATGGAAGGAGGCAGTTATGATGAAAAAAGGTAGACCTGATGGATGGAAGCAGGCCTGATGGAAGGAGGCCTGAGGCAGACCGTCACCAACAATAGTCATTCTCAAGACTACAACAACCTGGACGATCAACTTCACACTTCTAATATTCTTGTTATTTAGATGCATTCGTATTTTAAATAAGGTTTTAAATAAGGTACAATAACGAACAGTACGGGATTTACAACGGCGCACCTGGTACAGTTCGGACATGCATGTTATGTATATCTATTACTTACAGTAGCTGGCGAAGCAACTTCAAGATCCATCGGTTCAAACATTAAGTTTGTGGTAGAAGCCAGCTGAATAATCTCACCACTGTTCAAACAGAGCTAGAGGGAAAGAATTAAAAGATGATCAATACATGGGGAAGAAATAGTTTAGTTTAGTTTAATATTAGATTTATCACTCTCTTAGGTGAACGGAATACCCCAACAGGCTAGAAGCCCAATTATAGGGGTTCCGAGGGCCTACGATTTAAGGTCGTGATCCGAGATGAGAAAGGGGAAATTAGAGAATGATGATTTATTTAACTTTGGCTACCAGCAACACAAAAAAATGAATGATAAGTTACTGGCAACATAGAGCTGCTCAACAGCTGAATGGTAGTGGAATAAAAGGTGTCTTATTGATAAATATAAGAAGAGAATTAGAAATACCAGTCACCTTTTTGTTATCGTCCAGTACAGTGTTCATGTTCTCAATCCACACAGCGTCGACAGGGCCATCAAATATGAGCCACTTTCGGTCAGGAGTCTGACAAATACATAAAAACAGCGTTCATGACCCCAAAACCAGGACCAGTTGCAATGCAAATGCAAATCCAAGGCCTTCCGGCTAGTTATCCAACCGCGAGCCTGGATATCAGGGGACTTATCTAATGTAAGTTTAAACTTATATAAACTGAAATCTACTGGAGTGGACACGGTTTTTCAAAGTTCGGATAACTCACTACATGGTGGGTAACTCGTTATCCGGTGGATAAATTGTATCTACCCTGTATTTTTTATAGCAAAAGTCAACTTACAGGTGATGTAGCAAATGCCCTGTAGTTCACAGCTAACACTCCATCAGACCATTCATGCGAGACTGGATCAAACTGACCATACAACTGACCCATGGTGATGGATTTTGGGTTAATGACCACGATATGAACCTTGTTTTCTTCCATAAGACCCTTAATAAGAGAAATAAATCATCACCACATCACCACTATCATTAACGTAAACTACATTAAGATAATTAAATCGTAGTTAAACATTTTCTAGCTTCTCATTCAATATAGAACAATATTTCCAACCTTTTCTGCAATATCAGTTAAACATTTCGCCAGCACTCGGTAAGCCATCGTCTTTCCTCCAAAGGGTTCTCCAACGATCATAAAACCATGACGAACAATCATCATTTCGTAAATCTAAAAATATAAACGTGTAATGTTGCTAGGTAGTGTAGAAATACTAATCACAAAGCTTGGTGTGTACTGCCGAAATAGTGTGTAGGAGGTCTAACGTTTCAAGCGAAGGCCCTTCGTCAGAGAGTAAAACGTAAATTCTTTAAAATAAGATCTATTGTAAAGCATATTGTTGATACATGCATCGTACGTTATTACCTGAAGAATTTTTGTGTGGAAAACATCGGTAAGTTGGAGATTCATTGCTTTACAGTTTTCTTCAATAGCAGCTGAGAGGATAGTATAGTCTGGTTTGGGTAGTTTAATACCAGGGAATAAATCTGAAGTGATCCCCTAAGAAAGAGAAGAAACTTGAAAAAAGCGGTCGCAGCAATACATATGGAGGAGATGATGGAAGATGAGGAAAGAAAGAGGAGGAGGAAGAGGAGGAGGAAGAGAAGGAGTATGAGAAGGAAGTGGAGGAAGAGGAGGAAGAAGAGGAGAAAGAAGAGGAGGAGTGGATGAAGAGGATGAAGAGGATGATGAAGAGGAAGAGCAAGAAGAGGAGGAGGATGAAGAGGAGGATGAAGAGGAGGATGAAGAGGAGGAGTGGATGAAGAGGAGGATAAAGAGGAGGAAGAGCAAGAAGAGGAGGATGAACAGGAGGATGAAGAGGAGGAGGGGGAAGAGGAGGAGGATGAAGAGGAGGAGGATGAAGAGGAGGAAGAGGAGGAGGATGAAGAGGAGGAAGAGGATGAAGAGGAGGAGGAGGAAGAGGAGGAAGAGGAGGAAGAGGAGGAAGAGGAGGATGAAGAGGAGTGGATGAAGAGGATGATGAAGAGGAGGAAGAGCAAGAAGAGGAGGATGAAGAGGAGGATGAAGAGGATGAAGAGGAGGAAGAGGAGGAAGAGGATGAAGAGGAGGAAGAGGAGGAGGAGGAAGAGGAGGAGGAGGAAGAAGACGAGGAGGATGATGAAGAGGAGGAAGAGGAGGAGGAAGAGGAGGAGGAAGAGGAGGAGGAAGAGGATGAAGAGGAAGAGGAGAATGAAGAGGAGGATGAAGAGGGGGAAGAGGATGAAGAGGAGGAGGAAGAGGAGGAGGAGGAAGATGAGGATGAAGAGGATAAAGAGGAGGAAGATGAAGAGGGAGATAAAGAGGAGGAAGAGGAGGAGGAAGTGGATAAAAGGACAACGACGACGGCAACAACAACAAACATAGTCGAAACATCTTACTTCAAATAACGGTAAATCGTGGGACAAAAACTTGGGTAAGTTCACGTCATTGATAGAACGAAGCATAAGGATCTCCTCATTTTCGTCCGGGTACTTAAGCTGTGAAAGAAACAATGGTTCAAAACACATGAAAATCTGCTAAACGTGGACTTATTCACGCTGTTATTTAGGACAGTTTGCCATACCTTAAGATTTCCAGCCGCAGTTAACACGGACTTGACAGCTCTCATTCCGTAATCATAATGATGTTGAGACGACAGTTGCTCTGAACACAACGTGTAAGTTGTGACAATTTTTACAGCAAGGGGTCGGGCCTACAAAAAAGGATAAAATGGCATGTTAATGGCATGTTAAGGACATCGTGGGCATGACAGGAAGTTTACCATGCCTACAAATTGTCGACAATAATGTAATACTAACATTTACAAAACCAAAAGAGTACAGGGAGATTTCAGCGATGAGAGCGTAATCTGGAACCATCATAGCAACACTTCGGAACAATGCCTGAAAGAAAATATTAACAGTTGTAATTAGTGAAGCAGCAGCAGCAACAGCAACAGCAACAGCAACAGCAACAACAAAGCAACAGCAGCAACAACAACAACAACAACAACAACAACAACAACAACAACAACAACAACAACAACAACAACAACAACACGGAAAAAACGGTGACTCATGGAGACAGAGCGTTCTCGGTTTCGGCACCAAAACTGTGGAATTCATTACCACAGGAAATTAGAAGCTTTGATATGTTGGGAAATTTTAAGTCAGCAGTTAAGACTTTTCTTTTTTTAAATTAATAGTTTTTTGTTCATAGTGGTAATATATGTAGTAGGCTTTATCTTATAATGAAACTGTAATAAGTTTTATAAGTAAAATTAAGAATATATTGTTGTAAGAACATTGAGACTATTGTATAATGCTCCTAATACGTCAATTATTATTATTATTAACAACAACAACAACAACAACAACACCAACAACAACAACAACAACAACAACAACAACAACAACAACAACAACAACACCATCATCACCACCACCACCACCACCAAACTCATTACCTTTAAATTATCGGGAAGTTCCGAACGTCCAGCATATCCTGGGTTCATGGTGATAAATACAGCACAACTAGGATCAAGTTTGATCTCAGTTCCTTCAAACAACAACGTGTCGTTACCAGAGCTGATGCCTAAAAGTGGAAACAAAATAGAGGAAAAACACATTTAAAGGAACATCAAGAGGAAACAAAAATAATTGGACACGTCAGAGTGATAATCAAAAGGGAAAAAGTATTGTGTAGATGGATCTTCACAGTTCTCATTTTGGACGAAAATGTGTCCCTATGTGGAATATGAGCTCGACGATCATTCATGTATCGTCTGTCTACTCCAAGCTCTACTACACAATGTATATATTTACCACAGTTCTCATTTTCTTACCCATTTGAATTGTGAGTATTTGTTGTGCAACAACAGAAAGAACCTCAAGGTCAATACGATTAAACTCATCAAAGCAAGACCAAGCACCACACGAGGCAAGACCCTAGAGGGAAAGAACAGTAATTGAAATAGTACAGGAGGGGTAAATCATACCCACAGGTAAATCATACCCAGGGGTAAATCATATCCATGGGTAAATCATACCGCCATATAATAATTCCCTCGCACTCGGTTACTAAGTTATAAATACAAATTCACCTTGAAAAATTTCCCCAGAGCAATGTAATCCAAGCCATCGGAGCAGTTGAAAACGACACACTGTTTGGCGACTGCCTTAGCAAGATCCTTTGTTGTCTCTGTCTTACCAGTACCAGCTGGTCCTTCTGGTGCTCCACCCAAGTGTAACTGGAGAGCACCAAATAATGTCCTGTAACACCTGTCAGTCAATGGTGTGATAACAAGGCGGCCAGAATTCCCGAGGTACTCATAACCGTAGTTCAGTTGAGCACTGATCATGCGTGTTGTAACATCACCTTCCTGGAAAAAAGTAGTAATTTCAGAGAAATGGGAGTGTTTCACAAAGAAAAAAAAGGACGAAGATAAGGAGTAGGAGAAGGAAGATAACGAAGAGGACGAAGAGAAAGAAGAGGACGAAGAGAGAGAGGACGAAGAGAAAGAGAAGGAGTAGGTGAAGGAAGAGGACGAAGAGAAAGAGGAGGACGAGAAGGAGTAGGAGAAGGAAGAGGACGAAGAGGACGAAGATAAAGAGTAGGAGAAGTAGGAGAAGGAAGAGGACGAAGAGAAAGAGTAGGAGAAGGAAGAGGACGAAGAGGAGGAAGAGAAAGAGGAGGAAGAGAAAGAGGAGGAAGAGAAAGAGGAGGAAGAGAAGGAGTAGGAGAAGGAAGAGGAGGAAGAGGACGAGAAGGAGTAGGAAGAGGATGAAGAGGATGAAGAGAAAGAGGAGGAAGAGAGTGAGTAGGAGAAGGAAGAGGAGAAAGAGGAGGGAGAGGAAGAGGACGAAGAGAAAGAAGAGAAGGAGTAGGAGAAGGAGGAAGAGGACGAAGAGAAAGAGGAAGAGAAGGAATAGGAGAAGGAAGAGGAGGGAGAGGAAGAGGACGAAGAGAAAGAAGAGGAGTAGGAGGAGGAGGAAGAGGAGAAAGAGGAGGGAGAGGACGAAGAGAAAGAGGAAGAGAAGGAAGAGGAGAAGGAAGAGGAGAAAGAAGAGGGAGAGGACGAAGAGAAGGAATAGGAGAAGGAATAGGAGAAGGACGAAGAAGACGAAGAGAAAGAGGAGGAAGAGGAGTAGGAGAAGGAAGAGAAAGAGGAAGAGAAGGAATAGGAGGGAGAGGAAGAGGACGAAGAGAAAGAAGAGAAGGAGTAGGAGGAGGAGGAAGAGGAGAAAGAGGAAGAGAAGGAATAGGAGAAGGAACAGGAGAAAGAGGAGGGAGAGGAGGAAGAGAAAGAGGAAGAGAAGGAGTAGGAGGACGAAGAGGACGAAGAGAAAGTGGAGGAGTAGGAGAAGGAAGAGGACGAAGAGAAAGATGATGAAGAGAAGGAGTAGGAGAAGGAAGAGGAGGAAGAGGAAAAGAGGACGAAGAGAAAGAGAATGAGTAGGAGAAGGAAGAGGGGGAAGAGGAGGGAGAGGATGAAGAGGACGAAGAGAAAGAGAAGGAGTATGAGAAGGAAGAGGAGAAAGAGAACGAAGAGAAAGAGGGGGAAGAGATGGAGTATGAGAAGGAAGAGGAGGAAGAAGAAAAGGAGAAATAGAATGAGGAGGAGGAAGAAGAAGAAGAAGAAGAGGAGGGAGAGGACGAAGAGAAAGATGAGGAGAATCTCTTCATTAATGATTCATACCAAAAGAATTCAAAAGTTGTTGATGTTTCATCCGTATTTTTATAATAATAACACCTAAACCAACATCAATATTAAAGTGCTTATCTCACGTTTGGGGATCTAACATATCCGTAATATTTGGGTCTTCCTGAGCGAAATCATAATATATATTGTCAGTCGAAAATTTCATTTTTATGGAGTTTTTCGTTGTCAAAGTTACCGGATGATGTCACAAGAGGCATTCGAAACCAGTTTTCTTTTGTTACTTATTGTTGTGGCCAACAATGCCTCTTGTGACATCACACCTCTAACTTTAACAACAAAAAAAGTCCATGAAGAAGAAATTTTCGGCTGACAAGATATATTATGATTTTGCTCAGGAACACCCAAATATTAGGAATATGTAAAATCCCCAAACGTGAGATAGGCAGTTTAAACTGAAATTTTTCCAGCATCTCACCTCGACATAATAACGAAGCTGAGCAAGCCAATTGAAATCATTCTCGTTCTCAACACCTAGAAAACAACACATATTGTAAATACCTCTGCTAACAGGGACACTATACAAAGGACACCTGTATACAACAAGTAATAATAGTACCAAATGTCACCCATTGTCCTATACACGTATATATAAATTAACTCACGGCCAGTGTTCCCAGCCTGTTCAACTAGTAGAGCGTTGAACATGTTATTCAGAGGCCGTGGGCTCAAATCCCGCTGAGGTCAATTGCATTTGTCGCAAACTCGGCTGGGTGACTTCGGGCACACTTAGCACTCGAAAAATGTCCTCTTCCTTGATGTCTACAATGGACACAGACTACGTCATAGTCTCATCAAGGTTATTTTCTCGGGATTCAGTAGCTTTACAAGAACAAAAACCCTACCCATAACCCAAATAAAAACTCTAGTCCTAACCCTGAAATAAAGGAATACTAACCCTCTAAACCCAGCATCTCAATGATGTAATATTCTGTCTCAAGTACACAAAGGAGCCGAAAGTTACCTTGTCTATACTTTCATTTATTATAAATACTTTGTCTCACACACTGACTCACAGTGTCGTGTCAGTTCAAATAATTCTATATTGTATATATATTTTACCGTCTCTTGCTAACTGCACTAAAACATCTCTTGCATGAACATCCAACACGACTAAGGCACCCAAGGTTGCACGATTCTGTTTTGAAAGTTTTCCTCGAACAAGGGCGACAATGTCGTCAATTTGGCTGTTATTAAGTTCCAGATAATCTTTGAGAGCCTGTGGAGAATCAAGAGGATCACTGGTACGTCCATTATTTGTCTGTGTATGTATGTCTGTCTGTGTGTGCGTCTGTCTGTCTGTCTGTCTGTCTGTCTGTCTGTCTGTCTGTCTATCTGTCTGTCTGTCTGTCTGTCTGTGTGTGCGTCTGTCTGTGCGTCTGTCTGTGCGTCTGTCTGTGCGTCTGTCTGTCTGTCTGTCTGTACGTCTGTCTGTACGTCTGTCTGTACGTGTGTGTGTGTGTCTGTCTGTCTGTACGTGTGTGTGTGTGTGTGTCTGTCTGTCTGTGTGTGTGTGTGTCTGTCTGTGTGTGTGTGTATGTGTGTGTGTCTGTCTGTCTGTCTGTCTGTCTGTCTGTCTGTCTGTCTGTCTGTACGTCTGTCTGTGTGTGTCTGTCTGTACGTCTGTCTGTGTCTGTCTGTACGTGTGTGTGTGTGTGTCTGTGTGTGTGTGTGTGTGTCTGTCTGTCTGTCTGTCTGTCTGTCTGTCTGTCTGTGTCTGTCTGTCTGTCTGTCTGTCTGTCTGTTGGTCTGTCTGTTGGTCAGATTGTCCGATCATGATCTAACATCAAGAATAGATTGCTCAAAACTATATGTATAATTAAAACAACAATACACGCTGTACCTTTGAGCCGATTTTAATGGCTTTGTGTATCTCCGCTGTCCAGTAATACTGGGTAACACACAACACAGCTTGTCCCATCCATTCACGGACCCAGCGAACCCGTTCCGTTTTGTTGTACGCTTCCATCGAGTCCATGATCACCTTAGAAAGTAGTCAAAAGTCTATTTCAAAAGTTTGTATCCGGAGTTTGGGGATTTTACATATTCGTAATCTTTAGGTTCTACCAATAAGAAATGTAATATATCTTGTCGTTCGAAAATTTCATCTTCATGCCTTTTTTCCCTGCTAAAGTTAATTTACTATTCACAGGAAATGACGTAGAAGCAGCGACACGCGAAGTCATTGCACACTAATTCACAGTGAAATACAAAGAAAGTTTGGCTCTGAACTTTAATAACACCGGATTAGACAGAATTCGCTCAATTCCCAAACTTTCTCTCTATTTCACTGCTGAATCAATGTGCAATGTTTTTGCGTGTCCCTGCTTTGACGTCATTTCCTGTGAATAGTAAATCACTTTAGCAGGGGCAAAAGGCATGAAGATGAAATTTTCGCATCACAAGATATTTTACAATTCTTCTCAAGAGATTCCAAAGATCACAAATATGTAAAATCCCCAAACCCCTGATAAGCACTTTAATAGTAACCTAGGGAATATTTCCAACTGTAGCTAAGATGAGCAGTGATAGAGCACTGAAGCTGGATTTCGATTAAGCGAATATAGTCGCGCGAATGAGTTTTCTATTGTACAAATTGCATGGTTTTCTACTTGGTGAGCGCTCTTAAAACAAAAGGAGAAAGTCGCCCGCGCGACTATATTCGCTTAATCGACATCCAGCTTAAGGTGGCTCCCTACTGTTTCTTGAAAGGTGGCAAAAATGCAAATTTCAATCTCGAAAAGTGCCCATGGATATTTCGGAAAAGATTGAAACTAAAGCTATGCATAGAATAACTTTCAGGGCATCACATACTATTAATGGCTAAAGTGTTTCATATGTTGCTATGACAACAGTGACGTTTCAAAATGGCCGAAAATGAACATTTAAACTAATTTATTTCGAGTCGGTGACCCTCGATTTTTTTTGCATTTAAACATTTCTTTTAGTTTAATTAATAAATAGGCAGATAAAAAAAATATTCTGTGGATCCAATTATTTTACACAAAAGAAATCATGTTTTTTTAGTTTTTAAAAAAATTGGATGTATAGAATTTTAAATTGGAAATATAGAATTTTAAATTTGCCTATTCATTAATTAAACTAAAAGAAATTTTTAAATGCAAAAAAAAATCCAGGGTCACCGACTCGTTTGCGAAATAAAGTAGATTAAATGTTCATTTACGGCCATTTTGAAACGTCACTGTTGTCATAGCAACAGATGAAACACTTTAGCCATTGATAGTATTTGATGCCCTGAAAGGTATTCTATGCATAGCTTTAGTTTCAATCTTTTCCGAAATATCCATGGGCACTTTTCGAGATTGAAATTTGCATTTTTGCCACCTTTCAAGAAACAGTAAGGAGCCACCTTAAGTGAAGTAAAATGGTTCGTCAAATGAATTATGAAGAAGGTAGAAGAAAAGCGAACCTTTTTGACACTGGACAACATGTTCTCCTGAAGTTCTAACAACCATTTCTCCACTTGACCTCTTGCTTTTGCAGTTGATATGGCGTCCTTGAGCTCGACGACTTCACCTTCGGAACTTTTCAAGTGAGTGATATCAAGAATGTCGCTGAACTGCAAACTGGCGATACCCTCGAAACATTTCTTCAAATGTGGCTGGACTCTTTGTGTGTAGAAATGAAAGATGAAAAAAGAGAATTAAAGGAATCTTTGGGACGATTTGCTTCTGGTTAAAATTTGTTTCTTCTAAGATTTACCTGGTAGGATCTTTCGTTTCTGATAAGATCTCTAGTAATTCATCATTTGATAAGAAAAAGAAGCGTGGAAAGTACAGCCGTTTCTTCTCGAGATACTCGTTTAAACCCTAAAGATAAGAAGAGATTCAGAGATATGCTGTTGTAAATCCTATATACAATCCGGCCGCTCGTTGTATCTATTACTAAATTTATTCTTGGTGAAAAGTAATAAAATTTACCTTTAAGATGAGTTCCAACAGCTCGTTAGATTTCTTCAATTTGTCTAACATTTTCTCGATATTTGTCACAGCTAGCACATGGCAATCCTATGGTAAAAAAAATAATATCAAGTGATCGACGTTTCTAACCCTAAACGTACTTATCAAACCCTGAACCTAATACTAATCTTAACTCTTACGATAAATGCTTTATTTTAGAAATAACAGCTGATTTTAATTTTAATTTTAATTAATTAATTTTACTACCGAAAGTCTTGGGCCCCGGTGCGAGAAAAAATGTGGGCCCCTCCCACAAAGTGACGACACATGTAGAGGGTACGGAGATTCTCCGCCGGAAAATTTTTGAATTTAGGGTCTCTGAAATGGCATTTGCTGCATTTTGAGAGCACTTTTGAGTAAAATCTAAAGACCTGCACAAATCACTTTCTTTGTAGTATATCCATTATTTTTAAGAAAATATTATTAATAAAGAGGCAGTTTGCTGGATGGGCTGATGGGCCCCTTCGGCCCAAGGGGCACACCCGTGGAACTTGCTGCTGGGAATTCAGCCCTTGACCCTTTTTGGTTATCAAAGAAAATATATATGTGTAATTGTGTATGTTTTTGTTTTTAGTATCATACCTGTAAAGCTTGTTTCATAAGTTCTCTCCAGTGTTTGTCTACGGTTGTGAAGCGTCTAAAATAAGAAGTTTAACATAAAATTGAAGGCTTGTATTCAATTTAGGTGTAGAACTCGAAAGATCTCGAAATCGCAATGGAATTCCAATTGCAAGTTCTCGTTCCTCGAAATTTCACCCGTGTTTTTATAATTTCATGAAAACACGGAGATACAAGGAAACACTATTTAACAAATCAGGCTTAAAGACTCTGGCTTAAAAGGTTTTTTGTTTTTTTAGTTTATTAGATTTATCACTCTTTTAGGTGAACGGAATACCGCAACAGGCTAGAAGCCCAATTGATAGGGATACGATTTAAGGTCGTTATCTGAGAATACCCGAAAGTCTTACCATTTGCTGGTATTATTGCAAAGGTACTGTCCATAAGTGGACAGTACGGACAGTAAGTTTTGAAGTTACGTTCAAAAACGTTTTTAAGCCAGAGTAGCGTCAAACTATGTCTGATTTATTTGATGACCATTGACAAATGTTATTAACTAGATCATGCAAACGGTGGACTAAGGTGGACTATCAAACTGTGATGTTCAGGAAAGAAGTCTCGAACGAGAGTCGAACATCCAATCGCCTTTTGATCGTCGGTGCATATGTTTTAAACATTAACCTATACGTGGATTTAGATGATAGAGGGAAGGCGACATGTAATCGTCGTTCGACATCCGATTTGGATGAGCTGAGTGAATAGAGTATCTCTACACGGGTATAAAGTAACGGTTATGTTATATAACGCAAGTAGCAAGCAAAGATTAGAGAGCAACAGGGACTGTTGAATACAACAGGGACTGTTGAATAGCAGGGAAGCAAAGATCGCGGAACAAGCAGCAACGCTGAAGTACACGCTGCATTGAGATGTCGAACGTGCTAGCCCCTCGGCTTTGGGACTCCCCAAGAAGTTGTGACGTCCGCTGGCCAACTACACCCGCAGCTAACTTTGCCTAAATTCATGTAACCACATGATATACAGTACCGTCCTTCCTCTGGCATTTGGGCCATGATATCTGGAGAACTGAAAATCGGTTCTAAGTACAACCATGTTGCTTGGACCTTCAACCATTCGTCCAAAATCTCTTGAAGTAACATGAGTTTTGCCTCCCATTCTCTACGGAAAAGAATAAAAACAAGCATTAGAAAAGAGTATAGGGTTTGAGATTATTAGCACATGAAGAAAAAACATAGTACAAGAATAAAAATAAGCATTAGAAAAGGGAGAGTTTGAGATTATATTATTCGGAATCCAACACGATATGGTGCTTCCCCAGCTCCGTTATATACGCTGTGAGGGGGACATACGGCTTTTTGGCGGGAAAACTTCTGAGTTGATTTGAGAGTGAAAAAAGAGAGCTAGGTATCTTAATTGAAAAAATATCGTTTTGATCTTGCAAATCGTAACGTGTTGAACAAAAACGTACTTTATTTCATTCTCAAACGGCTTAATAAAAGGTGACCCTCTCATTGTTTGTGTCTTGACGATTTGATCATCCATAAGTGTCTGTATATCATCAATGGCAGACAGGATATATGTTCCTGTTTCACGGTAAGGAATGAAAGTGAATTCCATCTATAAAAAGAAAATAAACATTGAGTTGAAAAACGACTGCAGTCAAAACACACAAACATTTAGAATCCACAACTATCCCTACTTAACCCTTCATATCCGCATATACCCCACTTAACCCTTGTTATCCACAACTATCCCTACTTAACCCTTCTTATCCACAGCTATCTCCACTTAACCCTTCTTATCCACACATATCCCCGCTTAATCCTTCTTATCCACAGCTATCCCAACTTAACCCTTCTTTAAAGGGAAACAGACATTAAAGTGCTTATCTCACGTATGGGGATTTTACATATTCGTAATACTTGGGTCTTCCTGAGTTGGCTGAGCAAAATCATAATATATCTTGTAAGCCGAAAATTTCATCTTCATGGACTTTTTTGCTGTTAAAGTTATCGGACGTGATGTCACAAGAGGCATTTTTGTGAGTAACAAAAGAAAACTGGTTTGGAATGCCTCTTGTAACATCACATCCGGTAACTTTGACAGCGAAAAACTCCATGAAGATGAAATTTTCGGCTGTCAATATATATTATGATTTTGCTCAGGAAGACCCAAATATTACGAATATGTAAAATCCACAAACGTGGATATTAGGTGTATATTATACAATTATTGGATGATCTGAGCATGATATCAAGAATTATCCAGACCGAGGTCAATGTTATCTGTCGAAGCCGAAGGTTGAGGCGGATAACATTGACCGAGGTCTGGATAATTCTTGATATCATGCGTAAGCCGAATCCAAGAATTGTTGCAGATTATTAAAATCTCTCCCACAAATTATTTACAGTTCTGTACGTTTTCTAAAGTGTAACCAGGCACCTCTAAGATCAAGGAAAAGTCACTACTTAATAATGTGTATAACTATTCCATGGAAAGTATAACAAAGCAACCCACCTCGTCCCATTCGTGCACCATCTTCTCCATAGCTTTCTCAAGGGAGAACTCTTTACTGGCTGCCTCGCTAATTCCCTCAAACTGAACTAAGAAAGGCTCTAGTTTCATGTCAACCATTTTCGCGAGATTCAAGTCTTCCTCAGCTTTGATGGAGTAACCAAGCATGGAGCTCATTTGAGTCCAGTGGCGTTCACGAAGACCAGGATTGAACATGACTTGCACCAGAGGAATGTGACCTTTAAATTCGTCAACTTTAGATTTGATCTGTGGGTTGACGTATTAACAAATAATTAGGATCAAAAGGGGTATACATAATACAGGCATGCATGTTTCTCAATGATTGACACTAGCTAGTACCATAATCATGGTTTCAATAAACACTTTCTGAATTTCTTTCACAGCCCGTGAAACAATGGCTCCAAGTGATAATGGTCTTACTAACAAATACAATGTCAGACGTGTGACTTTACAAATTGTTTAGCTCGAACGTGGCCGAGTCGAAGGTATGTCAAAGGCGCCGCAGGCTGCCACCATACGACCCATGTCTGACCACGCAGCACAGCTAAGATCTAAGTAAAGTAAATGGTTTGAACCTAGGATCGTCCAGGTTGCTGTAGTCTTGAGAAAGACTATTGTTGGTGACTGACGTTTCGACGGCCTCAGCGGCGGTCATCTTCAGAGTCAAGTAAAGCGTGTTTGTCAGAGTAATGAACCAGACGTATATATGGACAAACACTGACAAACACGTTTTACTTGACTCTGAAGAGTGAAGATGACCGCCGCTGAGGCCGTCTAAACGTCAGTCACCAATAATAGTCTTTCTCACGACTACAACAACCTGGACGATCAACTTCATACATCTAAGATCTAAGTGTTGATTGGTAATACTGGTAATGAGGCTGGTAATGACCTCGTAATACATTTACTGTGATCCTTCATATGCAACCTCGGTTTCAAGCCATTATTCACGACCATATTAAAGGAAACTTAGATTTCTTCTATTCACCTTTTGCGCGATAAATTGCGCCTTTGGTATATCGTTGAATTGTTTTTCTAATTTATACAATGCACGCCACAAGTTCCCAGTCTCTTGATCAACTACATCTGGATCAAGTGATCCCCAGGGACCCTCCATCCAATCTCTACAATAAAAAGAAACTTCTTTTAGACCAACACTTCGTTAACACCGACTCTTCCAGGCCGTCTCCTCGCAATTCTTCGACGAAAAAATTCTCTCTCAAGACTTCTATTTCTTATTTCGTCATAGACCTCTTTCATAATGGCACCCAAACTAAATATTATTTTATATTCATTTAAATTAGCCTTTCTGACCTCGTTCGTGTGTCTGTAATTCCAAAGAATCTTTACTTTGTAACGAGGCTAGAAAGGCTAATTTACATGTATATAAAAGAATATTTAGACTGGCCACCGTTATGAAAGAGGTCTATTCGTCAGACCCTCTGATCTCGAAAGAAGACTGGATCGAGCAACTATTGTTCAGAAAATGAAGCCGGAAGTCCGCCATTACTAAGGGACCAATTGAGGATCCTATGACGTTTTTTGTTGGATTATGTGCTCTTACCATCGACAAAATAAAATAATTTTACTATAAAGAGGACCAGAAGACATTCAAATTACTGGGTAAAACGATTCATGGCCTACCTACAGATTTACTGCGACTTTGGTCCCTTAGTAATGGCCGCCGTTGGCTCTAATTATCCAGTGAGAGAAGTCTAATATGAGACGTCAAATTAGGTTCAAGATTTTATGCATTTAATGTTAACAAATAAACTATATTGGCCAGACACTAAACCTATTTCGCGAGCGTCACAGTTTGATTTGCTTGCAAACTCGGAGCTTCTAATGATCTCTTGTCAATTTACATAATGCAAATATGCAAGCTTCAAAATCAGCTCATGAGATACAATAGAAAGCTCAATCCAGTCCTATTTTTGAGATCAGTGGTCAGACCAAAGCGGGACCACAGACCAAAAATTCGAAAATCACCATGGGGGACCACAAGAAAAAATTTGAAAATAACCCTAGGGAGAATATTAGAAAATCACCCTGCGAGGAACAAAGGGGCAAAAAAATAATTTCTCACTTGTGTTTGTTTTCGAATTCGACAGTAGTCTCATAAAGCTTGTAATATGGCGTAAGAGTGCTCATTAGCTGTTGTCGTTGAGGGTAGGAGGTCGTCTCCCAACCAAATGCTTCTTCTTCGTCATTGAATGACTGTACCTGCACACGAATGTACAAATAATAATACAGATGATACATGGATGATCGTCAAACCAATTAGTGAAGCATTGATTTAGAAATTCGTTGAAATAATGGTTGTATCTTGATATGTTTTGATCTTTTAATGGCAAAGTACAAAATTGACGTTTTACACGTAAAAAGCAACCTCTTTTTCAACGAATTTCAAGATGATATTTCACATGATGGCATCTTTTTTTATCAAGTAATGTAGTTAGTTACCTTCTCTGCAGCGGTATCAAGTCTCGCGTGAAGTGCTTGAGCTTTCTTCAAGTACCTTCCAACTTCGGATAAATCTCCAAATGTCTGCCGGAAAGAGACGAATATGGCTTAGAAATATAGAAATAGCAGTTTGACACAATGTGAGAAAATTATGTTTATAAATACTGTACACTACGTGATTCTACACTCATACCTGAAACTCGTCTAATTGTTTTGAGTAGCCATCAAGTTCTTCAGAAAATCGTTCGCGCCTCATCTGGAAATAACAAGAACTACTATTAGGCGAGGATCATAGCCGTACGCACGATTATTTTGCCAAGGAGGCAATAAGACAAATCCTCTGAAGTTTGTGTTCACGAGTTTACCGCGAACCTCTCTAGGGGAGTCTGGGGGCATGCCCCACAAACGAATTTTGCGAGGAACATTCTGAAGAAATATATCTGTAAAGTCTGGTAATATTTAGACTTTTTTAAGATAAACAAGCAGTGTTAATACGATACCTTGAGGCTGTTTTCGTACTGTACACGGTTGGCGTTTGTGATTTGCTTGTGTTCTTCAAATACTTCAGGCATTCGGTAATGCCACTGAAAAACATTGTTGTTTAGACGCATGTCGGCAGGTGAAAACGAGGCATAGTCTACCTGGAATGAAGGAGAACAATAGATGGCTGTGACGAAGGAAGGGAAGGAAGGAAGGAAGGAAGGAAGGAAGGAAGGAAGGAAGGAAGGAAGGAAGGAAAAGCCTTACAAGAAAAGCCAATCGATTTCTAGCTTCTGCTAAGCGTTCTTCCAGCTCAAAAATTGTCTCATTCTGCACTTTATCCACGTATTTCTGAATAAAAAGCGAACAACAAAACAGAGTTGAATGTGGTAACCACTGTGTATTACAATTCACTAATACGACAAAAACACAGAAATAACACCAACCTTGAGTTCCATCAGATGTTCTGTGTTGGCTGGAGACGTGAGAGCTTTTTCAGCTATCTTTTCATATTCATCACAAAGCCTAGAAGAATCAACGAATATCATCAAATACAACTTGAGAGAGAGATTACAACTTGATTGATTGATCGATTGATAGACAGACAGACAGACAGACAGACAGACAGACAGACAGACAGACAGACAGACAGACAGACAGACAGACAGACAGACAGACAGACAGACAGACACTTTATTTAAACTCGAAATCCAAAATTAATTTTACAATGATGAGACAGACAGACAGACAGACAGACAGACAGACAGACAGACAGACAGACAGACAGACAGACATGAGAAACAGACACAGACAGACAGACAGACAGACAGACAGACAGACACACACACACAGACAAAGACACTAAACCTTCATTGTTATCTTACCTCTTGTTTAATACTTGATGATCTTTGATCATTCTTTGCAACATCTTACTTCGAAGATTGTCAGCACGTTTGGTTAAACCACGGATTAATTCGTCGCAGTGCAACTCAAACATACCAACTTTGGTAACCTGAAAAAGAGAGGGTATAACTAGTACACCTGATTCTTCTCACATCCATTTTACTAACAGAAGTACTAGGGGTTCTGGTTAAACAATATAAGCAAGGCATCGTGTGATACCTAGACCTATATTGAAATTACCAAGCATAAGTCTTAACATGGATTTGTCGTAGCCTTAAGGTTGATTTCCACTCAAAGCGATCTTTTCTTTTGTCTTATGAGCTTTCGGCTGGAACTAATTTAATATTTGTTCAATTTTTACAATAGAAAGGTCGCGTCGTGAAAGCATGGATAGTAAATAGACTGGATAGGAAACTAAGATCACGTGCGACGTTTCCAGCATGCTGATTGGTTTAGGCACCAGTTGGTCGCGTGAAAACCTAGTTGCAAATCGTGACGTCACAAAATCTCCATAAATCGCAACGTTTAGCAATAATACAGCTAAAAATGATAGTCAAACTACCAAAAAATATCACAATGCCACTTTACGATGGAATATCCGACTACCATTACTCATTTTAGGCGAAAAGATCCAACTTTAGACGGTGAAAAATGCGTCCCAAATTTCAACTAAAACAACGGTAGTTTTGCGACGCCAGTTTCTTCACCACAAAACGAAAACAGTTGAAACAAAGACGAACAACATTTACCTCGATCATTTGGTCGTGGCTTAGGCAGGTTTGTAAGACGATGAAACATTTTGGAATCTCAATATAGCTACTTGAATACGAAAATATGGAGAAGTCGAAGAGAAACTCAGCAAAATCTGTGTACTCGTGACATCTTCGTGACATCACGAATTTCAACTAGGTTTACACGCTGACGTCAACCAGTTTCCTATCCAGTCTATTTACTATCCATGGTGAAAGTAAGCCTTTCTGATTCTTACCTTTTGGCAATTATAAGTGATGTCGTCAATTAACTGAGCATATCTTCCCACTTCCTAAAAAGAAAAGTATAGAATGTAACAGGATTGTTTCATTGAAATGAAAGTTGCTTAAATGAAAGTTCTTTGTGTTAATATATATACACTGCTGTAGTGAATGTGGGAGAGCTTGGAGTAGACAGACGATACATGGACGATCGTCACGCTCGTATCCTCAGAAAAATTATTCTGAGTCCTGGACAGGAATCATCGAACCTGTAACCTTCTGATTACCGGTGAGACGCTCCAACCATTGAGCTACCAAGACTCAGATGAAGAGCGAAGGTTACAATGATGTACTGGTTCGATTGATATACTGTATGTACTGCCTATGCAGCAGTCACTATGTATTAGTGATGCTTGGATGCGTTAATATATACAATGTTGTAGTGAATGTGGGAGAGCTCGGAGTAGACAGACGATACATGGACGATCGTCAAGCTCATATCCTTTAACCTTCGCGTCTCGGTGGCTCAATGGTTAGAGCGTCTCACCGGCAATCGGAAGGTTACAGGTTCGATTCCTGTCCGGGACTCAGAATCATTTTTCTGAGGATACGAGCTTGACGATCGTCCATGTATCGTCTGAAAGTTCTTTGTCGCCTTATATGAGAATGGGTGTTTGTTTTCTTTTAATCTTTTTAGTTTTAGAGAAATTTGGTTTTGTTTATCGTATTTTTGGTAAATTGAAGTGTCTGAACGTTCCTTTAGACAATTGTGTTGTCGCTACACTGTTAGCCGCAACGTTCTTTTTAAAAACTGTTTCTAGACCATATAAATAAAAATATAAAGGTTCATTCAGAAATCAAACCAGGGGTTTAAATACCTCAGATAATTTATCGAATTTGTGGCCTTCCAGTAAAAATCTTTCGACATCCGCATCCGCTTTCTTCGTCACCAAATCACTGTATTTGTCGTACTTTTTAACATGTTCCTGAGGACCAGCCATTTCGTTTCTAACCACTGACTGAACCTGAGAACAAGTTGAAAAATAATATTGTGGTAACACGAGTCATATCCATTTTCACATCAAACTACTAC
The DNA here is from genome assembly GCA_035772405.1 of Chrysogorgia sp. JL179-B06. Lineage (NCBI taxonomy): Eukaryota > Metazoa > Cnidaria > Anthozoa > Scleralcyonacea > Chrysogorgiidae > Chrysogorgia > Chrysogorgia sp. JL179-B06. The sequence continues at coordinate 130,929 of JAYKKM010000358.1, forward strand.
CTCTATTACGACCATCACCTCCATTTGCACCACAATCACTATCACAAACACCATTACAAACACTACAGATACCATCACAACCATCATTACACCGTCATTTCCACGACAACTACCAACACCACCATCACCACCATCGCCATCATTACCACCATCAGCTCCACCACCTCCATCATCAGCACAACCACCAGAATCACCTCCACCACCATCACCTCCATCATCAACACCAGCACCAGAATCACCACTACCACCTCCACTACATCCATCATCACCACCACCAGAATCACCACTACCACCATCACCTCCACCACATCCATCATTAACACCATACACCACCATCACCTCCACCACATCCATCAGCACCACCACCAAAATCACTTCCACCACATCCATCAGCACCACCACCAAAATCACCACTACCACCATCACCTACACCACATACATCATCATCAGCACCACCACCAGAATCACCACTACCACCTCCACCACATCTATCATCACCACCACCACCAGAATCACCACCACCACATCCGTCGTCAGCACCACCACCAGAATCACCACCATCACATCAATCATCATCAGCAGCACCACCACCAGAATCATCACTACCACCAGTAACATCATCATAACGACCACCATTACAAACACTACTGCTACCATCACCACCACTGTTACCACCACCACCATTTCTACCACCAATGCTACCACCATTGCTATCACCACCACCATCATCATTGCCACCACCACCATTGCCACCACCACCATTGCCACCACCCACTCACTCCCATCACCATTTATCACCTTTGCCACCACCATTGCCACCCCACCATTGCCACCACCCACTCACAGCCATCACCATCTATCACCATTGCCACCACAGGATCACCACAAGCACCTTCATTACCATCATAATCACCACCAAAGCTGCAAGCTATAACAATAACCATGAGCTGGACACCATAACCATACTAAAAGCAAGACACTATAACCATACTAAAAGCTACATATCACATACTATACCTTTGACTTAACATCTTCAAGTATCTCATCCAAGACAATGGGTTTTAAAGTGGCTTTCTTATTCCCAGTCTAAGAAAATAATTTAATCCCGATAATCCAGCACACTAAACATACTTTTGGACAAATTAAGGGCCTTCACTCGAAACGTTAGACAATAGAATCCAGTACTGACTTACCAATGAAGGCCAGCTTCTTAAGACACAAATTTAAAAACTACAGTACACAATGTCTTACCCATTCAGAATAGAGCTTTGTCTCCACTCTTGGAACTACTGTCACTGCCTTCAACATCACGTCGTAAACATTGATCAAGACGATCTCGAAGTCTTTGAAATCAGGTTCAAATTTGATCACATCACCGTCAATGACTAGCCGCATTATGAACCCAGGGTGTTCGAGAACTTTCGTCGAATCCTTGAATAATATTAGGGAAAAAAAGATAAACTCCAGCATTTTCACGTCTTCAGGACGACGTGAACTCGCTGAGAGGTGAGAGTTGTTCCTTAGTTTAGTTTAGTAGATTTATCACTCTTAGGTGAACGGAATACCCCAACAGGCGAGAAGCCCAATGATAGGGGTTCCAATGGCCTACGTGTTAGTGTTGACTTCAGCTCAAACACTACAATCGTTTTAGCAGAACATGAGCGTTTTGGAGGTTATAAAACAAGCTTTAAACCTCATCTAGCACAAATGAATTTGTAACGTACACATAAAAAATTGTACCTGTCACGGTACAACTTAGCGTAATGTCTAAAAACTAAGTGTAACATCTCAAAACTTGCGTAACATCTCAAAACTTGCGTAACATCTCAAAACCTAGAGTAATGTCTCATAACATAGGGCAATAGCGTAAAGTCTCATGACTTAGCGCAATTCTACAAACTTAGCGCAATGTCTCAAAATTTAGCGCAATGTCTCAACATTTAGCGTAATGTCCCCAAACTTAGCGTAATGTCCCCAAATTTAGCGCAATGTCTCCAAACTTAGTATAACGTCTCAAAAATTAGCGTAATATCTCTCATCTGAGAACACAAAAATGTTTTACTTTTTTACAAAAAGTTGAGTATAATGTTCGGACAAGATGAGCATCGGACAAAATCACAGAAACAATTAATATTGTGACTGTCAAATCTCTAGAAATGGGATATTTGTACCGGACAATGTCCGTGACCGCCCTTAATATCCAGGCTTGATGCTGATAGTGATATAAAAAGCAACATACTACTTTCTTTGATATATTTCACAGTTCACTTACTTCTGGAGGACAAAATAACTTTGTGTAGTCCTCAATTGAAAGCAACGCAAGACTTTGTAGTTGGTTCGTCATGAGCACAGATGCAGCACTGAAGAAGGCCTCGAGACGTTGCGAGTTCTGATTGCTTGGTACAAGCTTTCGTTTGTTTCCTTGGTAATAAATATTTTGAACTTCGGGAAACCACCTGGAAATAAGAAGGCTATGGTTAAATGACGTCATGTGCCGGCGTTCGGCTTCCTTTCGCATGCTCCCGTAACGTTCCTAAAGTGTTCGTAACCAAAGTCCTTGACCAAAGTCAGAAACATCATGGCCGACGACATAGTGACTACAGTACGTTGCTACAATCGAACCAGTACAGTACATCACTGTAACCTTCGCTCTCCATCTGAGTCTCGTTAGCTCAATGGTTAGAGCATCTCACCGACAATCAGAAGGTTACAGGTTCGATTCCTGTCTGGGACTCAGAAACATTATCTGAGGATATGAGCTTGACGGTCGTCCATTGTATCGCTTTGCTAACCTCGTGAACGACATTACGAAGATGGAGGCAACGACATCATGCAAATATAGGAAGGTTAAATTCCAGGAAGGTTTTGCTCCGATGAAATTTCAAATATTAGTGGTAATCACCCTTTGAACAAGCATATACAGTACGATATTCTAAGAATGTCTAATAAAAAACAATATTGAAAGCTCGCTTACTTCTTCATCAGCGTCTCCCTCGCCATTTCTATATGTTTCATTACAATATTCTGAAAGACAGCTAGTTCCAAGGATTCCGGACGATGTTTTATGTCTTCAACGTCTACCAAGCGTAAATTACTATACAGTACAAGATAAATATGCTTTATTAGACAGCATAAGATATTTTTATTGTCCAATTCTATGAAAAACGTACATTTTTCTTTACAATTTTAGTAAAACGTTAAACAACAAAATAATCACACAACAAAAGAGCGGGAAAAAACCCGGTTTTAAACAGGTTTTTTAAAGTCCAAATAACCTATCCAAAATCGCAGGATACTCCTCTAAACGTAGTTGAATAATAAATAGATTTACACACAATAATAAACAGAAGTCAGGGGATTTTAAACGTTCTCACAGATAACAAATAATTTCCCAACGCAACCAGGTGATAAATCAGACATAGTTTGACGCTACTCTGGCTTTAAAAAGTTTTTTGAACGTAACTTTAAAAGTCACTGTCCATTACCCAACGTTTCGACACTCTAGTCTAGTGTCTTCATCAGGGGTAATCGTTGTAACTTGGACAGTAACTTTAAAGTTACGTTCAAAAAACCTTTTAAAGCCAGAGTAGCGTCAAACTATGTCTGTTCTCACAGATGAGTGTTGTCACAGGAATCAAGAACAACCAATCTTTAGTAGTATATATTGAATTATAAAACTCTAAAAGACTGGTTCCCAAAGTATAACGACTACCCGAAAGTAACGATTCCCCGAAAATAACGACCCCCCGGTAGATTCGTTAGAATCTCCGAAAGTAGCGATAAAGTTCAGTGTTTGATAATGAATGCCGAAAGTAATAATAATAATAATAATATTTATTTCTTGAGCGCCATTTCTTATAAAAACCAAAAGCGCTTTGCAATAAAACAGACATAGACTGTAACTATAGTAAAATAACTAGATGTAAATGAACTAGTCAAGTGCATAGAAATGTCTTAATACTAGATTTAAAAATATGTAAGGAGTCAATAGTTCTAATATCCTCTGGTAGCCTGTTCCATAGTAGAGGAGCCATCACTGAAAAGGCTCTCATTCCATATGACTTCAGTCTGTATTTAGGTACTACCAGGAGACGTTTGTTAATTGAGCGCAGCAATCTAGTAGGAGTGTATACAGTTAAAGTTTCCTGAAGACACAACGGTGCCAGGCCATGAAGTGCTTTGAATGTTATAGATAACACTTTGAAATCGATTCTTTCGCTTACAGGAAGCCAGTGTAGATCCATAAGAACTGGCGTAATGTGTTCGTATTTCCGGGTTTGGGTAAGAAGACGAGCTGCGGAGTTTTGTACGTGTTGGAGTTTCTCTATGAGATATTGTGGGAGTCCCCGAAAGTAGTACGACGAGTAATAAGCGACCAGAAAGTATAGCGACCAGTGATAAGTAACATTTGCTGACCACTGGCACTGCTTAGCCAAGCCAAAGACAAGTTAATATCCGATCTCATGCTGTGGAAACCGTCAAAGGGTCTCAAGCTACCAAGATGTGATCTCAAGGGATACTGGTATTGATACTTCGGATCTATAGGAATTGCTGTGCAGACAAAAAGTGCTGGCGTAACGTTGTACGAAGCATCTTGGCCAAGTTGATATTATACACATTATTTCAACAGTACACCATTCAAACTTTAGGTTTTAGAGTTTTCGATTTGTATTTCAACATTAATGTTATACACTGCATAATGTATTTACAGCCAGCTCTGATACTGAACTTACCCAAACGACTTATACCTCTCTGATACTGAACTTACCCAAACGACTTATACAGTGTACCTCTCTGATACTGAACTTACCCAAACGACTTATACAGTGTACCTCTCTGATACTGAACTTACCCAAACGACTTATACAGTGTACCTCTCTGATACTGAACTTACCCAAACGACTTATACAGTGTACCTCTCTGATACTGAACTTACCCAAACGACTTATACAGTGTACCTCTCTGATACTGAACTTACCCAAACGACTTATACCTCTCTGATACTGAACTTACCCAAACGACTTATACCTCTCTGATACTGAACTTACCCAAACGACTTATACAGTGTGCCTCTCTGATACTGAACTTACCCAAACGACTTATACCTCTCTGATACTGAACTTACCCAAACGACAAAAACCTCTCTGATACTGAACTTACCCAAACGACTTATACAGTGTACCTCTCTGATACTGAACTTACCCAAACGACTTATACCTCTCTGATACTGAACTTACCCAAACGACTTATACAGTGTACCTCTCTGATACTGAACTTACCCAAACGACTTATACCTCTCTGATACTGAACTTACCCAAACGACTTATACCTCTCTGATACTGAACTTACCCAAACGACTTATACAGTGGCCTCTCTGATACTGAACTTACCCAAACGACTTATACCTCTCTGATACTGAACTTACCCAAACGACTTATACAGTGTACCTCTCTGATACTGAACTTACCCAAACGACTTATACCTCTCTGATACTGAACTTACCCAAACGACTTATACAGTGTACCTCTCTGATACTGAACTTACCCAAACGACTTATACCTCTCTGATACTGAACTTACCCAAACGACTTATACCAAAGATCCAACACGCCAGCCATAGTTGGGTTGGTAACAAACAAATCATGTTCCATCGCGGCTTTAGACGACAAATAAGACTTATTCCATGGTTTAGGAACTTGAGCCAATCTATTTGAAATTTAAGAAATAGAAAATAGTTTGGCCATGTTTCCATAGTGGAGACATGGAAACTTTCCATAGTTTTCCGTGTTTCTCAGATATAGTTATAAGGGACCTTACGATGGACAACCTAGGCTAGGTAAAAGGGACGACTCAAAAGTACATGAACCTTCCCATTTTCAAGAACCAGTCTAATTCGAATCTCAATCCTAACCCTGCCCTTCAATCTACAACTAAATAAGTTTTAGCATTTAAAACAAATCACGGTTGATGGATACTCTAGACTTTAATATTTCTAAACGATTTTAGTGTCTGTGTTAAAGTCAGTCTTAAGGACCTAAAGACGTGAAAATGCTCAGAGTGAAATAGTATATAAAGAACGATGAAGGTGTTGAGATTATTGTTGAGACTAAAAGTAATTCATTGTTGTTTTTTTCGCGTGAAGAATTCTAATTGTTTCAAGTGTCTATCTCACGTTTGGGGATTTTACATATTCGTAATATTTGGGTCTTCCTGAGCAAAATCATAATATATATTGTCAGCCGAAAAGTTCATCTTCATGGACTTTTTTCCTGTTAAAGTTATCGGATGTGATGTCACAAGAGGCATTTTTGTGGCAAGTAACAAAAGACAACAGGTTTGGAATGCCCCTTGTGACATATCATGCGATAACTTTAACAGCAAAAAAGGCCATAAAGATGAAATTTTCGGATGACAATGTGTGTATATATTATGATTTTGCTCAGGAAGACCCAAGTATTACGGGTATGTAAAATCCCCAAACGCGAGATAGGGAAAAGACATCAAGGTTGTATTAGCAGATCATAAGGTACTGGCTATAGAGAACCAACCACTGTCTAGAACCTGTTTTATTTATAATCACAGTCAACATTTCTATAGAAACGTACTCTAGCTTATAGTCAGGTATTTCATCTTTCTTTTCACCATCTTGTTCACGAGGATCTTTAAGAACAAAGTCCACTAGAAAGACAGAAAAGAAAGTGAGAAAAGACTGCAATGTCAGGTTATACAGGTAATTGAGAAACTCAAGTTGACTAATAAACACATTACAGTAACCAATGTCAGTAAGTGGTACCAATCGTCGAAAGGTTCAGGTGTACTGCCAAAATAATAATAATAATAATAATAAAGACGTATTAGGAGCATTATACAATAGTCTCAATGCTCTTACAACAATATATATATTCTTAAAGTTGCTTTTAAAGCTAATTACAGTTTCATTATAAGATAAAGCCTACTACATATATTAACACTATGAACAATAACTATTAATTTTAAAAAAGAAAAGTCTTAACTGCAGACTTAAAATTACTTAACATTTCAAAGCTTCTAATTTCCTGTGGTAATGAATTCCACAGTTTTGGCGCTGCAACCGAGAATGCTCTGTCTCCATGAGTCACCGTTTTGGATTTTGGCTCGAGTAGCAGATTTTGCTCAGATGATCTCAAAGTACGAGTAGGTTTATATTTAGTTAGCAAATCAGTAATATAAACAGGCGCCTGGCCATGCAAAGCCTTGAAAGTAATTATTAGTATCTTAAAAACAATCCGTGATCTCACCGGCAACCAGTGAAGATTACGTAGCGCAGGGGAGATATGCTCCGATTTTTTAACCCCTGCAACAAGTCTAGCAGCTGTATTTTGAATTCGCTGTAAATAGCAAGGCCTTTGCTCAGAATGGTACAGTAGACCTCCTAACACACTATTTTGGCAGTACACCAATCTTTTAGGGTATCAATTTGTATTTTCTAGATGTGTGAAGTTGATTGTCCGTAGTCTAAGACTATTGTTGGTGACTGACGACAGCCTCAGCGGTGGTCATCTTCAGAGTCAAGTAAATCGTGTATTCGTGTTTGTCCGGCTTTGCCTATATATACATCTGGTTCATTACGTCATTGTTTGTTTGAGTCATAATGAGTGGGTGTTGCATCATGCATTAATTAGCGTGGGCCAATATTGTTCGTCATCAGTTGTTTGTGTCATAATCAATGTGAGAGGGTGATGCATCATGCATTAAGCATGGGTGTACCCTTACAGAAAAAGTCTATAGACGCCTATACTATAGGCAATGTTCCAATTTCCTATAGAAGCCTATATAGGCGTCTATAGGCTAATAGGTTTCATTATAGGTCGCCTATAGAAAATTTTCCTATAGAAGCCTATAGGTTCTCTATAGGATCTTATAGGTTGCCTATAGACATGCCTATAAGCAAGCCTATAGACTTTTTTGTTAGGGTATTGTTTGTCGGTAGGTCTATTGTCCGTTGGTGCGTGCAACATCTTTTTGTATAGTGTATTGGTAATTGTTGTGATCTATTAAGTGGTTTATGTTCCAAGTATATACCAACTTTCTGATGTAAGTCGCTGTTTGTAGTTTGTGTTAAAGGCGATACATTCAGCCGAGCCCCAGTCAATATCGTATTTTGTACACAGACAACCCTTCAATATCATAATTCAATACAACCCTTTGATATCATAATATTCAGTACATGCAACCCTTTGATATCATAATATTCAGTACAACCTTTTTCTATATCAGTACCTATGGCTTTCTTTACACTTAGTAGATAATCTTCACGCATTTCATCAGAAAGATTCTCTATGCTTGTTTCTAGACCATCCTGTAGGGAAAAGTTAAAGGTTTTGTACTTAGCATTAACCGTGCTGTATCGCAGGGTTCAGGACCTCTTAGTAATCAATCAGTCTGCGTTTATATTGGCTGCCTGCCAATCAAGTTTTAGGAATGCTCAAATAATTATTTTTTATAGTTACCTTCAGAGATTGAGGCACTAAGTTCAGCACATGCTCAAGCCATGAGTCTTCCATAGGGGCAACATGTTCAGTATCAATACCATGATGAATGTAGTAGTAATATCTCTATGGAAGACAAAGGAGTTCTTTAAGTTATATTACCGGTATCAAGAGTATATTTCTTAACTACCTACCTCATGTACAGTAATTTAACTAGTATACAGTATGTCTTTATACTAACCAGTATGTCCTTTTCCACAGGCGTAGGGGAACAAGTATGTGATAGAGGAGGGAGTTCTCCTTCAGCAGACGTTGGTCTACTGGGTGGTCTTTCATTTTGCCTAACAGTGAAATTAAAATGAAGCTAACAAGTCACACAATAACTCAATATTGTTTGCAATAGGCTTAAAAGGCTCATAAGGAATGTTCAACAACAACAACAACAACAACAACAACAACAACAACAACAACAACAACAACAACATCAACAACAACAACAACAACAACATCAACATCAACAGCTGCAGCAACAACAACAACATAAACAGCAGCAACAACATGAACAACAACATGAATATCAACAACAACAACAACAACAACAACAACAAACAACAACAACAACAGCAGCAAATGTAACACTGTAATGCACACTTACATAATAATATTGACCAAAGAACTTCGGAAGGCTTCTCTGTCTCGTTTGTGCTGTGGCTGCAGTGTTGAGCCTGATACCTTCTTAGACCCTCCATGAGGGATAGGAGATAATGGAGTGGTGTGGCTACCTTGTCCTCCTATCTCCGATGACTTACTTCTTTGTCGTCTCTCTGAAGCCGAACCTAGATGTCAAATGGGAAATGTGCGGAAGGTGGGGTGAGAGTAATCATGCATGTAAGCCTTGTAAGGGGGGAACAATATTTAAGGGGGGAACAATATTTAAGGGGGGAACAATATTTAAAGGGCCAACTTTGCTCTTTGCAGACCAAAGCTGGCCCTGAGTCAATTACCAACTTTTCAGTTTCTGATAACGCAGTGCTTTACGACCCTTACCAACAGGTTTTTCTTCATCGCTCCTTGTGTGACTTAACTGAAACACAGGTGCTGTCTCTTGCCATTTTGGCTTTTGTCTTGTCTATGAAAAAATACATTAAAACATTACACACACTAATATTCAGTGTCATATTATTCTAAAATAATATTACAATTTATTATAATTGCATTGCGCAAATGTTTTTTAGATGCTTGTACCGGTATGTATGTTTTGTTTGTAAAACAAAAATACAGAAGGTTTTCTCATTTTAAATATTATTTTGTAAAAAATAGCTGTTTTAAAATGTTGGAAGTAGAGTATGCAGCATAGGCAGTGTTTTGGATATAATAAAGCAAAAAAGTAGTGAACTTCTTGTGATTTAGCAACAAAATACTGACATTTCAAGTGGAGTCTTATAGCCACTCACTTTTGGGCCTGCCCACTTTTCAAACCACCCTTGAAACAAACCCATTTCGAAACAATCAAGGGATGGACTTGGAGCAAATCTATGTTCTACTCAGACTACTCAGAGCCGTAGGAACAGATTTAAAGTTGGGCAACTTGGGGAGGGGGGGCCGGGGGGGCTGAAGTCGATAAGTAGGTAATCAGTGACTGCATGTTTAGGGGCCAAGGGGGTCCTCCCCCGGAAAATTTTGAAATCTAGAAGGTCGGAAACACCATTTGCAGCAATTTGAGCAAACTTTTTCATCTAATTCTACAGTGAGCATAGTTAAAATGAATCAAGAGTTGCCTGCTGTCTCTTACCAGGTGACCTGGGAACAAGGATCTGGGAACCAATCTAACACTCGCGTGGCAAGGGTTTAGGGGTTGGGTAACACTTCAGGCTACACCCATTTGTAAAATCTCGTGTAGATGAAGCCCGTAAGGTATATATATTTAGCTTCTCTCCGCCTCTAATAGTCATAATAATAATTTTTTACTGATTTTTGAGGGGCTCAGCCTCCCATTTAAAATTTTGGGGGAGCTGAAGCCCCCCTCCCAGCCCCATGGTTCCTACACCTATGGCTCGATCTACCACACGTTTTATTCTGATGATTGGGCTCTGCTCATAACGTCAGTATTTTATTGGTAGAGATCTCAGCAGTTATAACCACCTTTTTACTTTACAAAAAAATTAGTTTTTTATTGTGAAACAATTTTTCTTTTTCTATTGTTAAGTATCTCTAGCTGGTGTTAAGGTCTGAATGTCTATATGAGCAGGGCTGCCAAGAGCCAAGATAGGCACAGGTGGGGTCATGGTCTTTCACAGGCCCCTAAATGCCCTAGAAGCTTCATTCTGTGTAGGATTTGCGTGTTTATCGGCCATCGATGGTTATATGAAAGGTTTCGGGCCCCTTATTTGGCCTGGGCCATTTGCACCGTCCACCCCCTCGGCTGTAAACGAGTGATATAAGGGTATCATGCTGCACTGGAAGTGTAGAAATACAAATTGAATACTTGGTGTGAAGTTTGGTGTATTGCTGTTTCAACAAATACAAAGGGACTTTCACTCTTAGACCTCCGACACACTATTTTGGAGTACATGTACAGTGTCAGTGTACACCACCCTTTCAAAGTATTCAATGTCTAATATATGTATGTAACTAAATGTCCATATACAGTACTGTATTATATACAACTATTTATTATCGACAGTATTACCAGTACCTCTGGAAGTTGTGGAAGAAACCTTATGGGTAACTTGGGATCTTTCCCCTTTGTTTTCTGCAAGAAAAAGAGCAGATTTAGTTAAATGAGATTAGCACGTATCATATATTTTAAACAATAATCATATACCGAATATAATAAATTGCTTATATGTTCAAAATTACGTTACGCCAGAGACCTTGAGTTCGATTCCCGTTTGGGACAGTCTGATAAATAAATTTTCAAAAACACAAAAATTTAGCGGTTATTAAGCTAACCCTAATACTCACCGGTTGAAATGCAGGAGGCGGGGACTCCATTGAACTTGAATTATAGACCACTAGTTTCTACAAAGCATTTTTTGTCTTTTAAAAGTCTTTCTCGCAAGCTATTAAAAAAATTATTTCAAGTTGGCGCTACCGCCATCTTTGTCTCTATAAACTACGGTCGCATGGCAACCAAAGCTGCTTTGCTGCAAATGCTCCAAGAGGCTGGAAACCACTCTCCCGGGATCAAGTCAGTCGGGATTTTTTGGTATTTAGCTTTGCCTCTTAAAAATACATTGAAGAAGGAAGCAGGGTCACCACAACAGTTAAACAAATAAAATAATAACTAATAACAGCACGTTATGGGTTCAGTGAGGCTTCGCGATGTGTTGCACTTTAGGCAGACAGTTTTCCAAGTTCGAGGATCGTCAACATTGTAACAGGATAATAGAGCATAATTATAATAGTCTAATAGTGACTTCTTAAATTTTTTAAAGTTTAAATGATCTAGCCTTAAGTGTTCAGGGAGAAAGTTCCAAGTCCTAGTTGTTCTAATAAGAAATGAGCGATTGAAAGTAGTTGTTTTACATTTACGTTGACGGAATGAGATTGCATTAACATTTTCGGAAAAGGCTGGTATCCTTAGGGGCCCTGCATTTAAACAACTAAATTATTACAAGATTTAAAAATTAGGTATAAATACAAGAGAACTGATATTATATCAATGAATAGGAAAGTCTTGAAATTTATATGGACATCATGTCTTCTTAAAAAGGAATTTCTTTGGCGGATAAAAGCCTCTTTAGTCTCCACATTAGTCAAATATAAAGGTAGTTCATTGTACAGTTTGGCTCCACTAAATAAAAAGGTGTTTTTTCCGAAATTGTGTTTCACCTTTGGGAGAGATAAACGAGTATTATTTCTAGTATTATATCTATGTACAATATTAAAAGAAGTAAAATAATTTTAAAAATAAGCCGGAGCTAAGCAGTGCAAACACTTGTACACTAGTTGAACCTTATGAAGAGATCGTCTACATGATAGAGGTGGCCATCCTAAATGTCGCGTGGCCTCAGATGAACGAGTGAACTCCTTTGCTATTATTCTAGCAGATAGATTTTGAAGTAGTTGTAATCTGTCGTCATCCTGTTGCAATAGGTTGCTCCACGAAATGTCACAATAGTCAAATACTGGAAGGATGATCGTATTGTAACTGGGAACAAGACGTTCGGGTAGGATATCGCTCGATATAGGTACAATGCCATTGATGGATTCGTATAGGACAGAACAAAATACCCTTACGGTAAATATGTGGTTTTTTTGCACAATGGTGAAGCACCTTGCGGCCTTGGCGGAGATGGAGACCAGACTTTGCGGTCACTGGCGACACCTTCTGTAACTCAGTGTATTAGAAATGGTAAAAGGGATGACTCGACAAAAGGACCTTCTGTTTTTGTCTGGCCTTTATTTTTGGTTAGGTTAGGTTAGGATTAGAGTTTTTATTTGGGGTTAGGGTTAGGCTTTTTGTTCTTGTAAAGCTTCTGAATCCCGAGAAAATAACCTTGATGTGTCTATGACATAGTCTGTGTCCATTATGTGTGCGGTACACGAAGACGACGCCGTGAAAATTGAAAACTACATTGTGAGCGAGTGTAAATGTCTGTAAATATTGATTTCAAAATCACGAAAGCTTTCAATTCTAAAAAGAAATTTTACATGGTATGTCACATTTTGGATTTACTCTTTACATATACTAAATATTCTGTAACACAAAGTGACGAACTGAATAAGATTATTTCAAAGGAATGAAGTGTCTATGAATTGAATTGTGTCGATGAGTTCCCGCTGCACGCATCGTAGTCAGTAGCAGCAAATGCCAAACTGACAACAAGGAACTGTCAAGGAATTGTCCTACTCAGGAACAAGCAAATCTTGCATGATACGCTGATTAATATACTCTTATTATTTAAACTTCCAGAGTGGACCATGGTAGTAATTTGATTACACTGCAGTGTTCCGCCTCAATTGAAGAGCATCCAACTGCTCCAGCACAAATGTTATTGTCTCTTGACGAACGAGAGTCAGTTGTGTCTCTAATGTTCTGATCTTCGAGCGAGCTTCAGTCAACTCGGTATTAAGTCGTTCACTCTCATCGTTTATTCTTTTGTTTTCTTTTAAAAGAACCTTGCAGGCCTGGTGTAAAGAATGAAAAATACCATCAATGCTATATTTATAGAAAATATATCTTTTTCAAAAAAGATGAAGCGTGTTTATGTGAAGAAATAACATTATTCGAGAAAAATTAATGAGAAATCGCACTTGTGTTTGAAAACAATGTTGGAAAAGAGATTATCTTAAAGTGGCTATAACGTCAAAAAATGTTATTGTTTTATTTGGAAGAACTTTTAAAATGATAAAGTAACTTCTTTTTAAGATTTTCGTTTCTTCGCTTTGTTTTTGATATATTTCAGTTTGTTTGATATGCAAATGTCTGGAATTTCGTCACACATGCATAATGACTTATCAGAGAATGTTATATATCTTTGCCTTCATCAAATAAAAAACACTAAAGTGTGAATAACATGTGCGCATGTTTCTCCCTCAACACCAAACTTCTTGATTTTAAAGGATTGTGTTTGAGAATGAAAGTGATACACAAACTTCTCTGATAAGTCATTATGCATGCGTGACGAAATTCCAGACATTTGCATATCAAACAAACTGAAATATATCAAAAACAAAGCGAAGAAACAAAAATCTTCAAAAGAAGTTACTTTATATCATTCTTCCAAATAAAACAATAAAATCTTTTGACGTTATAGGATATAACCCAGGATTGTGGTCCAAATTATGAACACGAAGACAAGATGTTTTCTGTTTTCTGTTCAGATATCGTAGAAATATAAACAAGTTTTGTCTTAGGAACTTTGAAGTAAAGTCGTCAAACACAACATACCAAACAAAAGCAACAAGCAATGTATATTATTTTCAAACCTCATCAGACTTTTCTAGTCGTATAGATACTGTATCAACCTCATCAACTCCCTCGTTCTTCGATGTATCATCGTCATGATGGTGGGTATTGGCGCGAGATTTTCGTCTTTTGATCCACTTATTTCGTATAGTTTCGGCTTTATGTGAAGCTCTTTCTAAAGCTGTAACGAGATAACGACTTGCATCTTTACAGAACCACAACAATTTCCCATGAAAATACATGCGCAAAATGGATTGTTATTCTTACTCGAACTGTTGCCCATGTTTGATGAATTAGGAGGAGGAGAAAGCATCACCTTTGTTCTGCAGTCAATCACTACCTGTCCTTTGCATGCCTTATGGCAATTGATTCCGCAGTCTAAGACGATAGAGACAACAGCAACGATGTCATAATACACGCAGTCAGGCCGCTTGAAGGAATACTCCAGCCAAATGTAGTTCATATGAAAGATCTTATTGACTTTAGTATATTTCCAAAGTTTCAGCATTCCTATCAATTTAGTTAAAGTGCCCCTGTGATCAAATTTTTGGTATCCCGAATTTTTACATATTTGTAAAGAGCATGGTGTTGTTACTTAACTTGTCAAATTTCAAGCAATTGAGAGCATGGGATGTCGCCTTTTCAGACTGTTTTTATACGAGATTATACGACCGCCATTACTCGAACATGTTCCGGACGCTTAGGTTGCGATTAGAGGAAGTGACGTCAAAGACTCAACACGTGGCTAGTTATATATGAATATAAAGCTACTTGGGGAAAACTTTCTATTGTAACTTGTCGTATAATTCGTATAATTTCCATAAAGCTTTGTCACGTGTTGAGTCTTTGACGTCATAATCACATACACTGCTGTGGAAGGGCTCGTCTGGAACAAGTTTTGAGCAATGGCGAACAAAATTAGGGAGACTTTGGAGGTTAAATTTCTTGTGATAGAATGTTTATTGTTCAATTATTTTGGCAAATGCGACATTTATTAACCTAAAATGATGTTCTGTATCAAAAAATGCCAGCAAACGTAATGTGATATTTCGTCGCAGGGGCACTTTAAGAAGATATGGCTAGTTGAAGTTGGAGAGTTTGTCCTATTTCGACGCCATATTTGTTTCTCAAATTTGACGTCACTGAGTGATTCTATCTCGTATTATGCCTAAGAAGCTCCTCTACTTTCCTGCATGAGGAACTAAATAGTTTATTTCGACTAAAGAGCATTCACAGCAGCTATCACTATGTGATCGCCATCAAAACAACTCGATAAAAAATCACTCAATGACATCATATTTTCAAAACCAATATGGCGTCAAAATCCTCAAATTTTCAACTTCAACTAGCCATATCTTCTTAACTAAATTGATAGGAATGCTGAAACTTTCGAAATAAACTGAAGTCAGTAAGATCTTTCATATGAACTACATTTGTATTTTGGCTGGAGTAGCCTTTAATCTGTTACATCGTCAATACGAAAAAGTTCAGCAAAACCTACCTCGACATTTAAATCCTTGCTTTATTATTCCCCAAAGCTAAAGAACGAGAAATGTTCAATATAGTGTATCACATTGAGTATAAGTATGATTTATTTATAGTCGATCACGCAGGATAAGGTTGCCCTATTTATCCAAGCAAGAGGCTCATGTTTTAAGCGTTCGAATATTCAGTTTATCACTCTTAGGTGAACGGAAAACCCAACTGATATAGGATTCCGAGGGCCTACGATTTAAGGTCGTTTTCCGAGAAGACCTGAAAGTCTTACCATTTGCTGGTGTTATTGCAAAGGCAGCACCTTTTCCTCGATAATTTTAAGACCCTTGGAGTAGACAGATGATATATGGACACTGGACAAACTCAATCCTCAGAAAATGAGTCCCGTATATAGGGATCCAAATTGTAACCTTCTTATATGATAAACCTAGCATTATATCACAATCCAACACGTCACGTTATGTGACCTCATGATAATACATGCACGTCATACATTACATCATAGTATACTACACAACCACTGATCTCAAAAATAGGACTGGATTGAGCTTTCTATTGTATCTGATGAGCTGATTTTGAAGCTTGCATATTTGCATAATGTAAATTGACGAGAGATCGTTAGAAGATCCGAGTTTGCAAGCAAATCAAACTGTGACGCTCGCGAAATAGGTTTAGTGTCTGGCCAATATAGTTTCTTTGTCAACATTAAATGCATAAAATCTTGAACCTAATTTGACGTCTCATATTAGGCTTCTCTCACTGGATAATTAGAGCCAACGGCGGCCATTACTACGGGACCAAAGTCGCAGTAAATCTGTAGGTAGGCCATGAATCGTTTTACCCAGTAATTTGAAAAATGTCTTCTGGTCCTCTTCACAGTAAAATTATTTTATTTTGTCGATGGTAAGAGCACATAATCCAACAAAAAACCTCATAGGACCCTCAGTTGGTCCCTTAGTAATGGCGGATTTCCGGCTTCATTTTCTGAACAATAGTTTCTCGATCCAGTCTTCTTTCGAGATCAGTGTGCACAACTCTTTGACTCTATTCACCAGGACCTTGAAGCACTCACAATTCCTCCGCAGTGATCGCAATAGTTCGGAGTTAGGTACGTTGTCTCTTGAAACTTATGCACAAATTCCGTCCCTAATGTCCTGTAATTGGCCTTCATAAAATATTCCTTCATCTCGTCTTTAGTCACCACGCCATCACTGGAAATAAAAAAGTTACAGCACTTCTTAAAAACCCCAGTGACAACGCCCACAATTTTTTAAAAACTATTTTATTTTTAATAGCTCTGTACATAGTAGAATAACTAGACAAAGTAACATGCGACATTTACCTCGGGTACGAACTGAACAAGCAAAGAAATCATTTTATTATAATGGCTGCATTATTTTTAAGAAACTAAAATACCATTTTTATTAACATTGTATTGTATAACATATAGTTTTACTTCTATTAGTTTTAGATATATATTGTAATATAATGTAAGGTTGCAACTACCCTGAAAGCTTTTTGTGTTCTGACCGCCCTCTTTATCACCCTTATTACTCTACTGCTGATTTGTTTGGTGCGGGCGATAAGTAAGCATGAAGAGGTTAGACTCTCTGTGACCTTTGCCGAATATAGCACCCAGTACGTCACTGGCTTAGTGTCGGCTTAGGAAGCCAACAGTGCAACCCTAACCCTAACCCTAATCCTAACTCTTTTCACCGTCTTCCGAAGGTCAACCAAAGCCGACAGGATGCCATCTTCGGAAAAGGTCGGAAGAGTCATCCAATCTAAGCTTTTCCATGGTAAGAAGGCGATAAAAAGTCCTGCTACTCAAGTTATAGTGGCAGTCAACAAAAATTGCGCAACAGTGGTACAGAATATAATCTTGATTTATATATCATAAAAGAACAGCAAAAATAATTCTGTAGATGCAAAAAAAAAATTTTTAATTTTTAAATTTTGGATCTACATTATTTTTTTTAATTGGCATATTTATTACCCATACCAGAGGGTTTGTTTAACACAATAAAAAATGGGGTTCACCGACGTTTTTTTTAAACTGAACTAGTTTAAACGCGAATTAGCGGCCATTTTGAAACGTCATTATTGCCATAGAAACCCCAGTTACGCACTTTTTCACTTTTTCGTTACAGTTTCCGATTTTCAAAATGTTGTTCTCTACAAGACAGTTAGTTTCATTCTTCTAACAAAATATAAATGTACAAGATTTTGGGTCTGAAACATGTGTTTTCCACTTTTCAAGAAACTGTATGGAGCCACCTTAAATGTTTAGAGTAATTCGGGGTTTGGGGATTTTACATATTTGTGATTTTTGGAATCTCTTGAGAAGAATTGTAAAATATCTTGTCGTGCGAAAATTTCATCTTCATACCTTTTCCCTCTGATAAGGGATTTACTATTCACAGGAAATGACGTCAAAGCAGGGACACGCAAAAACATTGCACATTGATGCAGCAGTGAAATACAAAGAAAGTTTGGGAATTGAGCGAATTTTGTCTAAACAGGTGTGTTTCAAGTTCAGAGCCAAACTTTCTTTGTATTTCACTGTTGAATTAGTGTGCAATGACTTCGCGTGTCTCTGCTTTGACGTCATTTCCTGTAAATAGTAAATTAACTTTAGCAGGGAAAAAAGGCATGAAGATGAAATTTTCGAACGACAAGATATATTACATTTCTTCTTGGTGGAACCCAAAGATTATGAATACGTAAAATCCTCTAACCTCGGATCGGCAATTTAAGCCATAAAACATTGCTATACTTGAATGCTATTTCATGTATGCGCTCCATTAGACTAAAGAAATACCTAATGGTTTCCGTGTTTGGATACTGTGATCCAAACACGCGGGAAGTTGCGAGACTGGAGAAAAGCGTAAAAAAACACGAGCCGCAAGGCGAGTGTTTTTCAGCTTTTCGAAAGTCGAGCAACTTCCCAAGTGTTTGTATCACAGTATCCAAACACGGAAAAACCATTAGGTATTTCTTTTATAAAATAATACAAGAGAACGAGCAGAAAAACTTAAGGAAATGTTTGGCGGGAAATTTCCGTGTTTGGATGGCCTGATCCAAACACGGGTATTGACCAATCAGAGCTTGCGTAGTATACATCTTATTTTATAAAGCAGTATCATCATCAGCCTAGAAGAAATTGAAGCATGTACGGACACTGACAAGCCTTCGTAAGCAAATTGAAATCTCCACGACTCACCAATCAGCATCAACATCGCCAAAAGATTCAATGAAGGGAAAGTTGGTTGAAATTGCTTCGAAGTCTTTAGTTGTGAGCAAGCCATCGCCATCGCGGTCGTAGAATTTAAAAACAGCCTAACACAAAAGAAATATTTAGAAATAAATAAAATAATATGGTAGACCTAGAAATAGGGCAACCAAAGGATGAGTTACTATCTACACAGTGCAAGCCTTCCTTCGACCACCTCGCATTTTAGGGACCTCAAAGTGCCACTACGATCAAATTTTTACCTATCGACATTTTTACGTATTTATAAAGCAGAGATGCTAAATATTACTTGGTCGAAACCGTTTTGCGATTCGACGATGGCAAGTATTATTTTTCTTACTCCGAATCTGGAGTTGTTATGTCCGCCATTAATCGTTCATGTTCTTGACCAGCGTAACGAAGTGACGTCAGATTCTCAACGCGAAGACTCCACGTGGCTAATTCTTCAAGTAAATCAAGGTCGTTTTTTCAAATTCTTCGTCTGAAAGGCTGGACATTTCATCTACTTCTCGAAAAAAACAAGAAAACAAATAACCTCGACCGAAATTCAAGCGTAGCATTGAGAATCTGACGTCACAAACAATATTATCTTTTGAAATTGCGGGCTCACTTGGAACACGTTTTTAGTAATGGTGGGCTAAATAATAGTGATTTCAGAGCTCAAAATACTTACTTCAAAATACCATTTTTTAGTTTTTATTTACATCGATGATCACTTTCGACCCTGAAATACTATTCTATGCTAAAGAAAATCTAAAAGACGGGGGTGAATTTTCATCGTAGTGGCACTTTAAGATCTATGACGGCAACCTAGGACGGGGACGTCGTTCAAAGAAAATAATCTTTACGCGAAACAAAAAGAATGAATAGTTTTTATTCCCAACAGTAATCTCAACGCCGTCCTCGTTCTGTTTACAACGCCACTGAGAACATTTTCACGTCTTTAGGACGACGGTAACTCGCGGAGAGATGAGAGATGTTCCTTAAGACTGCCTTAAACACAGACACTACAATCGTTTTAGAAATATTGAAGCGTTAAGGACGTGGAAGATAAAAGCCTTCTAGCAAGATATATTGCCATGGCATAGCATTACGATATTTTAATTCCAAAATTATTACAATAAATCTTTGACTGGAGGCTTGGCATATCAATAGTGCCCACGCCTCATTGAATCGCGATGACGGTGGTTTATTACCAGAAGCTTATTTGCATCTTGTTAATAGATAACGTCGTCATCGGTTATACGAGGGTATAAATAGGGACCCTAACTTTACAACAATCACCCCTGATGAAGACACTAGATTGGAGTGTCGAAACTTTTCAGCAACTTTTAAACTTACGTTCAAAAAACTTTTTAACTCTTTCCTGTCCGACACAGTCAAAAGGGGTCATAGAAGACCCCTAAGTCGTCAATCGAAAAACACGGCACACGGTAACGCAAGATTAAAAATTGAAATTCGACAAGCGCCAGGCACTATGTCTATTATTATTATATTATTGTTATTAATGTGGTAGGCCGAGTCTAGGTTTCGGCTCCATATGACCACTCGTTATACAGTATATACAGAGAGTTCAGTGTCCCACCTCGACCATAGAAGTCACGTGTTTGTCGATGGTGTTCGAATCCGGTGACATCACACGTCCAGACGCCCAGTCTGCGAACAACTGTGAATCAGTCTTATCCACATTTGACATCTAAAGAATTCGTTGAAAATTAAAAATAATATATATAAAAGTTGTGTCAAGGAAATGCTTTTTGAAAATTGATATTTTACGCACACAACTGGCCCTTCTTGGCTCCTTGGCGTATGATAATTCGTACAATTCGTCTTCAGTTATTGTCATTTGAATGGACAGCTATTATGAAACGAAATATCAAAGAGCGTTGGCATTGAATATTAGAATCTGTATAATATTAGGGGCAGGTCATTATTTATGACCGGGGTGGGGGAGCCGAAGAGAAAATGGTTGGGTAACTGAAAATTCTAAGACCTAAATGGTTGGGTAAAAAATCATCACTTCTCTGAAGGGTTGGGGAGCAAACTTTTCATGACTATTTACATAAATAAATTAAGAGTTCATCAGTTCTCCTTTGTCATCATTGTACATTTGTTATTGTATTCCTCTGCTTGTTTTCCTTGGATTCCTGCTCTGTATAGGGAGATAATAATCTGAAAGTTACGGTAGGATATGTCTGTATATCTATTTGGGTTTGTTATTAAAACTTGTATCGACGATATGCTGGGAATTGGGCTTTATCTAACTTTTTTCTTGGGTTGGGTAAAAGATGTGGGGACGGTTAAATTTCTGATCTTAAGCAAGTGATGTTGGTTCCGTCTAGAAACTGGCCAACGCAACATGAAGTATATACTACCACTCACTCGAAGCAGGTTGATTAGCTCAAATTTTGATGGTGCCGGAGGCTGCATGTTTTTAAAATTCAGCAACGTAGCAATAACGGAGTAGAACTTGACCATCTTCTGAAAGTTGATTAGCTTTTCCTCCGTGACGTAATCAGGTAAGGCAGTATCAACGGCAATCAGGTCTTTCAGATGAACACCTGATAAAGGATTAAGAGACAATACGTGTTATTTTCCGCTGGCTAAGGAATGAAAGAGGCGGAAAATGATTGCTCACACGCTGTTAAGGAATACTGTATATCACATACCTCTGAGCAACATCATCCAAGTGCAGAAAACAAGCAAACATGAAGTTAAAAAGGAGAATAACACTATGTTACTAACAGAATTTAAGGAGAAAACCAACAAAAACATTGCTAAAGCCATGATCAAATGACAATGATAGTATATACAGAACTCGTGTACGGCCTCCGTAGCTCAGTGGTCAGAGCACTGCACTACCATCGCAGGGTCGCTAGTTCAAGGCCTTGATGTGGCATTTTTCGCAACTGGTCCCTGTTTGGTCTTAAAATGTATATATATTTCAACACTCGAAATTTTCCTTCGCTCCAACAACGGCTTGACATGTCAGTTCAATGACTCTAACAACGGTTTGATATGAATTCAGTGGCTCTAATAACGGCTTAATATTAATTCATTGGCTCTAAATCGAGATTATTGAGTGTTGATGAGAATACATGAGAGTTGATGAGAGTACATGAGAGTTGATGAGAGTAAATGAGACTGAGTACATGAGAGTTGATGAGAGTTGACGAGTGTACATGAGAGTTGATGAGAATTGAGAGTACATGAGAGTTGATGAGAGTACACGAGAGTTGATGAGAGTTGATGAGAGTTGATCAGAGTACACGAGAGTTGATGAGAGTTGATGAGAGTTGATCAGAGTACACGAGAGTTGATGAGAGTTGATGAGAGTTGATGAGAGTACACGAGAGTTGATGAGAGTTGATGAGAGTACACGAGAGTTGATGAGAGTTGATGAGAGTACATGAGAGTTGACGAGAATACATGAGAGTACATGAGAGTTGATGAGAGGAGAGTACACGAGAGTACACGAGAGTTGATGAGAGTTGATGAGAGTTGATGAGAGTACACGAGAGTTGATGAGAGTTGATGAGAGTTGATGAGAGTACACGAGAGTTGATGAGAGTTGATGAGAGTACATGAGAGTTGATGAGAGTTGATGAGAGTACACGAGAGTTGATGAGAGTTGATGAGAGTTGGTCGATCGATCGTCAAACTCAAATCTGCAGAAAATGTTTGAAAACGTTTCATGTACTGTACTCTCATCAACATGACTGTAGATGAGAGTTAGAGGGCAAGAGCTATCATCGCCTCACATCTTCGTTTGATCATGGCTTAAAGGGCAATTAAACCTTTTGAGGTTCTATTTTCCTCCGAAAGATATATCATCTAACTTTGTAAAAGTGAAGATAAAAATGAATTTCATGATATAGTGCAGGATTTATTGAGGAGTATTTCTTCGAATCTCTTGTTGCACGACCGTGTTATGAGAAGAATGGCACTATTACCGGTATGACGTCATAGTGTCATACTGGTAATAGGTTTATTGAACAAAATAATATTCCAGTGCTTGATATTTGGTTTGTCACTTATCACTCACCCAAGAGTAAACAGTATTCCAAATTTCACTAAAATAAAACCAAAATATACAGTATTTTCTTGCCGTATGACATCATTATGACATCACTTACCGGTAGTACCAGGCTTTCTTCCGACGCGGTCGTTGTTCAAGTAAGTTTAGCAAAAGGGTTGAAAACTCGATCTTTAACAGATCATAACAGTAGAACCGAGCAACCAATTTCAATTATTTCTTCGGTTTTGAATTGAACTTTTTGAATTCTAACGAAAAATAGAATAACCTCAAAAGGTTTAGTTGCCCTTTAAGGATATTCAAAGAAATAGCAGCTTCTTACAAGATTGGAACATAAAATCCATCGCATTTTCCGAGCTCTTTTCGATAATTTGCATAGTTGCCTTCGGATGATAAAAATTTAGTCATTTCTACCAAAAACTAAAAGAGAAATAGTTTATGCAGAAAGAATATGGTTAAAAATTACTTCGACAGCAAGGTGAAATAACTCGTATAACATTTATTATAACATTTAACCTTGACAACTTTTGTTTGTCCTTATAAGGAATCGTGCAGGGTCACGGCCTTATAACATGTCTTGTATGTTATTGAAGGCTCGACTATAGCTTTTATATTATCACTATACAGTACAATGTTAAACAATCGTGAATACCTAGACACCTATATATTCCTTCCTCCTCGAGTTAACGTTGGCAAATCGGTAAATCAGCTCTTTCTTATCAACTGAAGGTCAATCTCCCACCCAGGACATTAATGATTCTTCACCATAAATCGCAGATTCCCATGAGGCCAGGGGAGAATCGATTATTGGTGGCACCGTAAATTAGTTCTGACTAAATATGATGATGAAATATATGTCAGTAATGTCGCTGTTAAGCCATCTTTCATTATAATCTTCCACCCCATTTTTGGCAGGGGCTCCAAGGGGGCCCTTAGTTCTCGACCTAACCCTACCTAATGAGCGTTACGCCACTGCTTCAAGGCCTTGGGTTTGTATTTTCACAACTGGTCCCGTTGCGTCTTAAAAGTTGAAACAACTGCTTGTCCCCAATATTTACCTTTTCTTGGTTGGGACTGAGGGCTCCCATAGTTTGGTGAAGTCTTCGCAGTGCACTGTGGTTTAATGCACCAATAACTGCCATCAAACTGTTAAAATTTTGATGGTTTCGCAAGCACTACACGAAAGAAAGAAAGAAATTGTTATAGAACATGTGTTAATCCTCGTTATAAATAGTTTAGTTTATTAGATTTATCACTCATTTACGGGTGAATGGGATACCAAACAGGCTAGAAGTCCAATTGATAGGGGTTCCAAGGGCCTCGATTTAAGGTCGTTATCCGAGAAGACCCGAAAGTCTTACCATTTTCTCGTATTATTACAAAGGCAGCACTTTCTCCTCAATTATTTTTAAGACCCTGAGTCATGTTGTAGACCTACACGGCTTTTAACCAATCAGAATTAATCTACAAACACACCTGTGCAACATTTAAAAACTTCTCAATGGTATGCGCTCTTGTTTCATGTGTCTGTCCGTTCAGCACCATCGCTTCAATCCAACGCGAGAGTCCGTTGAAACGGCCGACATATTTTTCCAGATTTGGAACGTTGCTCAATTTTGAATTTCTTGCATATGTCTTCCACTCTGACATCTAAATATAATAAATAGTCTTTGTTTTTTACCCACTTTGGTACTTCGTGATGCGCTGGATATTATGGTGCTATCGGTTTTTCAATCACGGTACGGTTAAGTACTTTTATCGACGTTCAAACATCGCTATTTTGATAGAAAAAATGTCCGGAGTCTTGGACCGAAGCAGTAGTTTAGTGACGTGAGAGTCGTCGATAATATTGATAGGTTTTTTGTGGCGCTTGAATGCTTACTGTATAGCTGTGGAAATTTTACTGATGTTTGAGTTAGAGTCAACTTCCTCCTCTAAAAGCGAGATCAGTAACGATTTTTTCATTTTAGAATCTATGCCGTCAAAGAGGCGATTTGACCGCGCGACAAAATTGGCGCATTTTTTCCACATTTACATAAAAAATAAAGCACTTTCCTTTGTCGTGATTGAAAAACCAATACTACCATACGATCAGGGACGTAGCCAGGGGGGGCGCGGCTCCCCCCTTTGCTTGTTGAACATGATTAATTTGTTTACAGATTGCTTGTTCATAAATTCATCACAAAACAAAGTGCTTGTGCTACGGAAAAGGTCAAACTGTTTACATTAGTCTCGGAATTTAAATATGTTTCCGTGTTCAGTTTTCTTTTTAATGAACCTATGCCTTTTTTAAAATAAGCAAACAATTGTGTTTAGTGTTTTACTGTCAGAATAAATAATAAAAGGCTGGATAAAATATAACTAATTATTAGCACGAAGTAAGGCCTACCACCGTCTGGTGGCCTAATTTCGCAAAAAATCATGTTAGAAATTGCTGTAAAAGCACTTCTGGGCCTTTCAAATTTTCCTGTGGGACCATGCACACCCACCCCCCCCCCCCCCGACTTCCCAGCCACGACTTCCTTCATTCTCCACAGGGCTCCCCCCCTTTGAAGGTTCTGGCTACGTCCCTGCACACGAATCAGCGCATCGAGAAGTACCAAAGTGCGTCATAAAAACAGAGTAGGATTTTTCGTTTCATAGTCACTTTAAAAAACATTAGTATCCGACAGACACTCACTGGTATTTTCTTCAATGATCGACAGTCAATGTGTGTGAGTTGTTCCGCAATATCTTTAGGCGTGAGATCTTTGAAAGCCAATGACTTTGTACGAGAGATCTCCTTTTGTCTCACAAGTCTTGATGAGTTTCCACGAAGCTCCCTAGAACCACTAACAAAGAAATAGAAAATAATCTAGCCATTTACTTTCTTAACATGATAATAATAATAATAATAGTCTTTATTGAGGAAAGCCAACTTCACCAAGAAAGTGATTTACAGAAGGGTCCTCATTAATTACAAAATTAATACCTAGAGATAATATATATTACATTATTACAATAAACAACAAAAATTATAAAAGGATGAGTTACGGATTGTGCATAGATATATTGTAAATTACTTCACAACAAAATAATTAGGATAATAACAAAATGCTAGAAAGAGGCTTTAGAAACACGATGTTTAAAAATAGCTAGAGTTTCAGCCTCACGTAGGGAAACTTCTAATTTATTCCAAACGTCTGCAGCAAAGTTTATTCTGGTCCAGTGACTCCATCTTGTAGTTGCATTAGATTTACGTATATTATTTTTAGATCTAGTATTGTAATGATGAAAATCTCCATTAAAATTGTGTTGAAAATTATGTAACAACAAATTATTCAAGCACTTGTATGTAAATATAGCCTTATGTTCCGCTCTTCTACGGAATAAAGTCTTCCAGGATAACTTAGTTAATGCATCACTTGCAGTATTATTCGCGCGGCCTTATTATGTAACATCTGCAGGTCTGACATCAGAGTAATATTTCCACGATCACCAGTAATATTTCCATAATCAAAAATTGGATGAATTTGACGATATAATGTTACGATATATAATTTTACGATACTCCATTGTCCACATACATTGTGCTTCTTCCAATGAGATGCTTTATCTTTTTTTCACTCCCCTTGTATTCATTGATTAAACATTTCTTAAATTGAGTGATTTCTTCCAAGATCATCTCACCTGCCTTCCAGTGATTAAAAAACTTTGACATCCAGTAGCTAAAGGCATGTGAATTGGACAATGGTTAGAAAACCTAAAAATAGGCACGCAATGCGTACATGCGTCTGCTGTTGAAGTGAAAATTGGATGAAGATAATGACCATACAGTATAACGATAAATCAGGGGTGGCGGAACTGGCCGAGGGAGCAATGGGGTTACAACCTCCAATCACCCGACCCCGTCTTGTTTTGCGTTACAAACTTTCTGATCAAAGACCGAATTAGGTTCTTTAAAAATTCTCTAAATTTCCGGCATTGTTAGTCTTATCGAAATATCAAAAAATTCATATAAATTACCACATGAGCTTGGGGTAGCTGTGGATTTGTGAGCAGGTATGACGTAAAGTGACGAGGTGAACGAAAACATTCCTACAAACGAAAATCTCGGTCGATAACATAGCACTCTGCTACGAATTAATAATTATAACTAGAAGTTACTATCGCAAGGGAAGTGCTGCCCCCTGAAATCCAAGGCAGTCGTGATATTGTGCAAAATTGCAAAAATAAATGGTGGGCTTATTGAAGTCAAAGTCGCAGTGGAGGTACTAGGGAGCTTAAGCAAGCGACGTTTTTGACAACACGGACGTCAACCGAAAATTAGCGTACCTTATTTCGGCGGTGTTTTTAATCATAACGCCCGTGCAGGCAAATCGTATACTTCAAAAACCTCAATTCTTGCCTAAAATATTGATTATTGCCATAAATTGACACAAACACCGTTTTTAATCCAGTCTACTCGCGGTCAACTGACGTCCGTAGTACAGCCTCGTACCCATGCGGTTATGTTTTAGGTAATACCAGAGCAGTGAGTTCTACATATATATGGAGCTCACAATGAGCTTGCTAGACCATAGGTACTCGCACTCTGGGGTACTTTAGACATCTATAATTATAAATACATTATTATACTCACATCAAGTAGATAATATTTCAAGCAAATGGATTTATCAGAGAGAGAATGCAAAGTGAACTTATACAGCAAAACAGGGGATCATGTAACATTTATGTAGCTTGTTATGCAACCATTTTACATATCACTGCTGTTACTTACTTTAAAAACTGACAAATAACCCACATATTGATAACCTGAATCTTAACACATCCAGATGATTCTTGTGGCTTTTCATCAGTGCTATTGGTGGAATCATTTTTTGTTTTATGTTCGGGTAATTCCTCCATGATGCACACGACTTCAACTTTGGGTGTATCTATTTCCATGACATCCTCATTTTGTAGTTGGGTATGTTCGATAATACATGGTTCATTCATAGCAATTTCAAACGTTGGTCCATTTGCACAAGTCTGTGAATAAACAACTTGGTTGCAAGTAACTTCAAGTACATTACCATAATCACTGTTATCTTCATGTGTAGTAGACATCTGTTCAGTGTTCCCACTATCTGTATCCATGTTATCGCTTATTCCATTGATAGTGACAACTGGAATAGATAATTCATCTTTCTTTTCGCTTAAATCGTTGATAGTGACAACTGGAATAGATGATTCCTCTTTCTTTTCAACATTGTTTTCATTCATTTCATCAACAGAATCACCAGTTTCAGTAATGGAGGTAAGCACTGGTACTGAATAATCATGATCGTCAATAGAGCGACTCAAACGTTCATCAAAAACAGATTCATTGAATGTTTCACTGTAGGATGAGTCATTAGTGATGTCTTTGTATTTGTGATGGCTTAAACTTGTTAAGGAAGATACTGGTTTAATTGTACCGGGAACATCATTATAAAATGGTAATAACTCATGGGAAATGCATTATGTATACAGTATACTGCATCACCCAAGCATCTACTGATATATAGTGACTATACTGAATAGGTGCAGGAGCTTGAGGATGAAGATTTGAGCTTGAGGATTTGAGCTTAACGATAGTCCATGTATCATCCAGATACAATATTCATGTCCAAACTGTTTGTCCCAAACAGTTTGTACAGTATCTACAGTGGAGCCTCACTATAGTGCACATCGTTATAACGCGCGACTCGGTATAACATGGTTTACCTTGGACCCCAAAAATTTCACTTTGCCCAGTTATTATGTTATTATGATCACTAGAGACAATTTGAATGATCTTAACAATCACTGAACGTCCTGAATGATCGCGATAATTACGAGATAGAACAACAACGCGGCAGTGCAATTACTCGTTAGTGGACTTCTAATATAACAAGATGAATAACATAACAGAAAATGTGTGTTGATTTTATTACAGACGTTATAAGGATCCAATGACAGTATGCAAGCTTGTTCCCGAGTGGCAAGAGTACTGGGAACGAGTTTTGCCAAATAACTTGCAATAACGCACTTCATCTATAATGTGGTCTCCACTATCGACTCCAACTACCATGCTATAGCGAGGCTCCACAAACTATATACTAATGCAAATTACACCATCTTGATTGCAAAAAAACACCAACACAAGTCATGAGTGTAGCCTCTGAAATCGCTGTTGGATTCAGGATAATTTAACCCCATTTCCCCTCCCCCTCTCTCAACAGTACTCTGGTAAATGCATATCACACAACATTGTTATTGCAACCTTTCAATATTAGCATAACAAAAGATACATCTCTAAAACCTTTGCAAATAACTCTTGTGATGTTACAAACCATTTATGCATTGTCAAGAGGACAATGGTGACAGCAGGAGGACGTACAATGCAACCATTTTCATCTAAAATAAATGGAGAAATAAAACCAATTGCAAAAAGCAAAGTAATCTGACCATAGTGAAATTCAATGCTTAAGTTTTATCATTCTATCATTATTTTATACCAGGAAAATTAATGAATTTGTAATTTGGTAAAAAAATTACACTCGCCATATGGCATTTCTGAGACATATTGGACAAATATTTTTCTGCAAACCTCCCCAACCAGTAAATGACATAATTATATGCTCACCAAATTCACTTAATGCTGACTTAATCAACTCTTCCAAGTTCCCAGATTCAATTGAAAGTGCCAGAAAAGGTGCTGCTTCCATAGATTGACTTTCCCTCGATGCTGTAAAAAAATTCAGAGAGGTATACACTATGTGGCTTAAGACTTCTGAAGTTGCCACAGTATTAACATGCAAATTATCCTTATTGGTCTCCAAACTTTTCTTACAGTATTAGTTGGGAGAAGTAGGAATGAAAGTTTGTAGAAGGGATGCAGGTCATACACCAAGGACCAATCATTAAATTTTGGTTTAATTTGGATGACAATTGGATAAAATATTGATAAAAATCTGTCTGTAAGCTTCTCTGCATAGAACAAATGAATGAAAATGCTTGATTGCGCTCATTATCCTTATATTATTCAAATCTTTAATATTTGCAAACAAGCTGAATAATTCACAAAAACAATGGACTTGTCAGTTCCATTGTTTATACAAAAGTGCGGTCATGGCCTAAGGAACAACATATAATTTTACATATTTGAGTAGAAATGAGTGCAATGAAGCATTTTATTCACTCTAGAGTTTATAGACATGTAGATCGTTATAAAAGTGTGGTTATTACCAACCTTAAATATGTGCTAATAAAATGTCTTCAATAAATAACCTGCTGGCAGAGGTATGCAGTCTCTGAGTGCCTTCTAGTTTACTCTCATTTCCTCTATGCTTCGTTATAACCATTTGTGCTCCAAGAATGATCAACACTTATCGTCTTATCTTCTCCTAATAATATCAATGGTTAACTATAAGTATAGAGGTAATGAGAATAAAGGAATTGATCACCAAAGGTGAACTCAGATCTGTTTTAAAACAACTTCTTCCAACTAGTAAAGCTAAGAAATGCTTGGAGACCAATAATGAGTTTATCTTATTTGAAATAACACTTGAAATTATAAAGAATGGCATCGAAAACTTGTCCATATCCCGGAGCTACGGGGTGTGTGTGTGTGTAGGGGGAGGGGGTGCGACACCCCCAAAAAATCTTTTTACGAGTTTCAGTTGGCAGAAGTTATATTTTAGTTGGCAGAAGTTATATTTTAGACATGTTCAATTTAACACAGACAAGTACAATCATTAACTTTTAGCACTTATCAGTTTAAATTAATTACAAACTACCAAATTTAAGACTCACATATCTAAATGTAAATGTTGATATTAAATGTTTTGTTTACATGTAAATGTAATCAACGAGAGAACACCAAAGACATATATTTATTCAGTGGCGCCGGCAGGATTTATTTTTGGGGGGGCAAAATTGGTAAAATTGGTAACCGTACACTTGACAACCAAATATTTACACAACGCCCCCCCCCCCCTACGATACCGGATTTGGACAAATAAAAAATCCCACTCTGGAGAATGTTGGGGGGGCGGCTGCCCCCCCTCGCCCCCCCTTGCCGGCGCCACTGTATTTATTAAAATTAGAGATGAGCCGATCACCAAAAAATACCGATCGGCCGATTCGATTAATCGGTGGCCGATCATGACACATAATCGGCCGATTAATCGGTCAAAGTCGATTAATTTCGCGTCAAAAATTACTATTATCGCTGACGAATTCTCTCACATTTAAAGTACTTATCTGTCGCTTGACTCCGCCGATTTTACGTGAGAATAATACTATTATACTTTGTCTTGATTTAATGTCGCACTAATTTATCATGTTATGGATTTATGGAATAACCAATGAAGGTTAACAAAAGAACCAAGGAACATGCAAGATAAAGGTGGCTGATATAGGACTTGGCCCTGGCAAGGTGGCGTCGCGCTCCCGTGGTGAAAAACAAGGTGGTGAGTCTGGTGACAGCGGAACTTGTAGATATACGGATCGTATCGATGTTTGATTCGAATATGGTTTCGGAGATTGGTAGTGGTGAATTGTTTCGACTTATGTCGACCTCTAGATACTAACACGTTTGATTGTGTGCATAAAAGACACTGTGCTTTCGACACATCCTCTTCGAAAACTTTAAAGAAATCCCACACACCACTCCATGTTAGTGCAGACTGGAATCACATTGCGAACACTTCTGATCTATTACGCTTTAAACCGGAATACGGAAAGGTGTTTAAAGTGACAGGCTGGCGGCATGAATCAAATAACATTATATTAAAAATTAAAGTGAACGTTTACGCAAACGAAAAGTATTGACTGCATGAGAAATGTCTTTTATTTCAGTTCATTTTTCAACTTTATTTTATAAAAGAAATGGAAATTGAAAGGAACTCGAGAATCTGCCAAAACAATCGGCTATCGCCGCGTATTTTACGCACCGTTCGTATGTTTTCAAGCAGTCTTTTCTTCTTCCGCTTGCAAGCTGCACGTGTCATTGAACGCGTTACCGCCATCTATTTTTGTCAGTTATTATTGTCGAATGTCGAGTTCCTACAGCGAGAAAGGTGAGATTGAGATTTCACTGAATGTGGTATTGCGAGAACAAGACGACGCAGATTTTCAAGAATTTTTATCAGAAACTTGAAAACTCGGTAATAATCGGCAATCGGCCGATTATGGTTAATAATCGGCCGATTACCGATTATTGAAAAACGGCCGATTATCGGCCGATTAATCGGCTCAATCGATTAATCGGCTCATCTCTAATTAAAATGAGAGTATGTTATTAACGTAGGACTAATTAACAATTTCACCAGCTGACCAGGGTCATTTTAGTGGGCACCCAACAGAGAGACAATATTTTGGAAAGACAATATTTTGACAAGCTTCGATCGATAGGATGTAGTCGGTACAAGCTCGTACGTTAGTCTGTTGAAGTGAGCTTACAGCCCCCACGTAAAATTTTCTGAGTACGGCCCTGGTCATGAGATACAAATGAATACATGGAAGACTGTTGACATTGGAATACCATGAGGAAGTAAATATTATTGTTGTGAAGGAAGTAAATATTACTGTTGTGAAGGAAGTAAATATCACTGTTGTGAACGAAGTAAATATTACTGTTGTGAAGGAAGTAATATTTACATGAGATCGAAGTATATATTACGGTTGTGGAACAAAACTGAGCAATTAAATTTTTTACATTAACAAGTTGATACTTGATGAAGTTGTTGAATAACTTCCTGTTTTGCATTTGATCGTTTTTTGGACATCCTAATATTATGGTCAAAAACTCAAACCAATTTGTTTACCACTGAAGGACTAAGGACTTGTCAGTTAATTAGACTGCATGCATACCAATCTCATGTAAGTCATTGAAAATCATAAACCATGACAGCAAAGAAATACTGTAATAAGAGTCACCAGAACTTGTTATATTATATAATATCTAACCTGAAACAACCAATGTCACAATTATCATGGGGCAGTGTAACAATTTGGAAATACAGCACAATTTTGGAATTATTAATCTCAAATTCCAAAGATTCACACTCAAAACAGCAAATGTTACATAACGTAGATTTACATGCCAGTCAACATGCAAACTTAATTTCCTGATAGTATGACGACTCAGCCATTTTAAAACCTATCTACACGAGTGTTGCCAATATTCTACGTTATTTGCCTAAATCACGTCTCTTTCTCAACGATGTCGACAACAATCTAAATAACTTAACGGCTTTTGAGAACGGAACAAACAAAAAGGGCTTGAAGCACCTGCACTGCATTGGCGATTATGAACAAGGTTGCGATAGGAGAGAACAGGTGAATATTTATCAAATGAGACTCAGACAAATTATTTCAACGTTTCACGCTAACAAGACAAACTTGGAAACAATTGTAAATTGGAAACAATAAAGTTCTGGTTGAATGATTTGACTACAGACACGAGAGTGTAATATAGACATAACATAACACATTTGTCATCGACATTATTGGTGTGAACAAGTAATAACTTAAATGCGCTTAAATATACGACACTATGGCGTGCAAATCTCGATAGAAATTGGAAAGAACTACGCGAAAAGAAAGCGAGCAATTTTCTATTAATATTTTATGAATGCAAATTAATTGTGTCAGAGATAACGCAGGTCACGACATTTCCAGATTTGGTGTTAAACCACTTCTAATATGTCCCATCACTACTCACCGTTGGAAGATCCATTCGATGGATTCTCCATCTCTCTAGTATTATCAACCAAGAAACAAACATTTATAACAATATTTTACGGCCAAAAGCTGCCTCGACGGACAGCAAACATGATTTGGTATGAAAACATTTTGTTGAGCCAAAGTGCCTTGTCTCTGTTTGTTCAGCGGTAAAAGTGTCTGCGAGAATCACGAGGATCTGCGTGTTAATTAGTGTCTGATAAGGACCAAGGGGGTTATTCGAGCTGGTTAAATTTTTCCTATTGCTATGCTATGCTAATTTATAAACATCTGCATATTTTGAAAACGATATATTTCTAAGGATCTGAATATGTAAATCGTTCCAAATTTGCACACTGGCTTCTTCTCAACGTTATTTTAGTAATCGCTATTACAACATAATAGAAGTCATAAATATTTGGCATTTCACTCGATTAAACTACATGTTCTAAGGATTTGCGGTGAAGGAAAATTTTGAGTGTAGGAAGATATACAACATTTTCAGGAATTGAACCCACGACCCTGCGATGCTTGTGTAGTGCTCTGACCACAGAGCTACGGAGGCCGTTGCAGTCACGACTGTGTCTTAAAATGCATATCTTCCAATCATTTCAGAGCTGATCAGGAAAAATACAACCTGATCGAAAAAGAGTAAGCCGGCTGTAAATTTAAAGTCCATAAAACTGGCATATTTTTTAAATGCCAAATAAAAATTTTCCAAACTTGAACGGATGGCTACTTACCTTTATAAGAGAGTTTTGCATCATATTTTGTGGATTCTTTGGTTTTTCTAAGAATGGCATTTTGTTTTAGTTCGTTATTAATTTCTTTGTCCGAAATTTTATTGAACCTATTTTTGGCGGCCATTATATGAGTTGTTTTTATTTGAAATTTAATAATCACCGTGGTCAGTCATGAAGCAATCACGATTCGTTTCAGCTCTGAGATTATACTAAGAGCAGATAGTTAACGAGGCGGAGACGAGAAAATGATTCATGAGGGCGAGTAGTCTAATTGTTTTAGTATAAATATACAAGTTTTTAAAGTCGCTGTCAGATAAGATAAGTTGCATGAACCATTCCAAAGTGTAACATGCCTTGCAACGGCGAAAACTGTTGCGACACAAGTTGCTGCAATCGTTGCAGAAAGTAGAATCTCTGCTTTCTGTAATGATTGCAGTAACTTTTTTCATCGTTGCACAATGTAACACCCCCATCTGCAACTTGTCTCGCAATTATCCTCTTTGGAGACTCCATACCTTAACAACTGTACATTTATTTTTGACTAAAATATTTCTCGAACAATTAGTTTAGTTTAGTTTAGTTTAGTTTATTAGATTTATCACTCTTAGGTGAACGGAATAACCCAACAGGCTAAAAACCCAATTATATAGGGGTTGCGAGGGCCTACGATTTTAGGTCGTTATCCGAGAAGACCTGAAAGTCTTACCATTTGCTAATATTATTGCAAAGGCAGCACTTTCTCCTCAATTATTTTTAAGACCTTGAGTGGAGGTCCGACCCAGGATTTGAACTTGTGTCTCCCAGCTCATGTGTGGTAACCACTAGACCACAAGACTGTGAAGTTTGAATGAGAAGTTTCACCGAAGGAAACGCGAGAAATGGCAGGGGAAAAGATGAACAACAACACAAAAGTAATTGCGAGAATGTGTCACGGAGAATTTCATGAACTGATATATAACTGATAAGAGTCGTGCATTATTAATGAAGGTCGGGGTGGGTGCCGAAGAGAAATAGATTTGGTTCTGAAAAACAATTTTACACAACCAAGTTAAGATCAGAAATTTAACCGTCCCAACCATTTATAGGTAAAGAAAATCTTTTACCCAACCAAAGAAGAAAAAAGTTAGATAAAGTCCAATTCCCAGCATATCGTCGATACAAGTTTTAATAACAAACCTAAATAGATATACAGTCAGATCCTACTGTAACTTTCAGATTATTATCTCCCTATACAGAGCAGGAATCCAAGGAAAACAAGCAGACGAATACAATAACAAAAGCGAATGTGTAATGACTAAGGAGAACTGATGATGAGATTCCAATTTTTAATGATGAACTCTTAATTTTTTTATGTAAATATACCTTCAGAGAAGTGACTTTTTTTACCCAACTATTTAGGTCTTAGAATTTTCAGTTACCCAACGGAACCATTTTCTCTTCGGCTCCCACCCAAGCAAATAATGACCGATCCCTAACAATATAGTTAGGCTGATTATGTAGATAACAATAGACGCTGTAAAACGTTAGTTCACCTTTTAGAGTATTCAAATTATATTGAATAGATACTTCAATATGTGCGAAGAAAAAGAAATAAATGAGACGCCAATTTACAGTGAACGCGTAGTGAATGAAGGTATAATAACTGGGGGCGAATCGTCCTTACTCGCAGCAGACGGTGGCAGAATTACGAAGGGCGCAGTTCGAATGTGGCCAGTCGAAGTTGCAAAGCTAAGATCTAAATGTTGATTTTACGGAGACGAAGCACGGGAGAGACCAACGACAACAATTCTACTCACAAAAAGATAAATTTAAAGTGAGGCTCGCCGAGTGATATCTTGAAAAGCTGTTGCCAGCTGCGCGTGTGCTTTGATGCTTTACCGCGACACTTTTCTCATTTCAGTTTTAGGTCAATTAAATTATCGAGCGAGCAATAAGTAAGCCGTAATTGTTGTTTAAAATGAACTCGCATTGTCTGGAAGCTTTACGAAAGTCTTTGTTCTACGTTTTTGTTCATGTTTATGAAAAATTGAGCACAGTAAGGCTACCGAACACATTGTTTTTTTGGTGTAAAAGAAAAGTTGTGAAAAAACTTAAATTCCCATATATTTTTAGTCAATGGAAATACGTAAATATATTTGTAGAACTACGCAAGTACGCTTATTTATCTTTTTCATATTATATTCGGTTCTTTTGAGAACTGGGCAGCTTTCATATTTATCCGTAACAAATATACTCAGCCATCAGTCTTAATTGATTTCGTGAGCGAAAGCTAAAGTAAATTAAGTTTAATTACCTAAAGTTAATTAAGTAAAGTTAATTAAGTTACTCATGTTAATTCCACGAGGTAATTAGTAATTAACTTGGACGAAGAGTACTTACTACTTCAGTATTTTGTCTGTACGGGAAAGTATATTCGCCTGAGGTTTTTGTACAGACCGCGCAACAAAGGAGCGAGGTTTGTGCGAGGAAGCCGAAGGGGAATACTTTCTAGTATAAGGTTCACAAAGTATTTATTATATGGCTTTTGGTTAATTTTCTTCTTTGTTTTAACGCTGTTTTCGTCTTCAACTGGCTTAAGATGCTGCATGTCGTTTATCTTACTACTTCACTATATAAATCGGTTTCGCTTCGTTTCACATCAGTGTTGAAAACTTTAAAGAAAAGCAATAATGATTCTCAATGAAAATGCCTATTTTCTTTTATTTTCATTCAAATTAACACAGAAATTCCCTATTCCCTTTCTCCCTGTCGGACCACCACTCAAGGTCTTAAAAATAAGACTTTCGGGTCTTCTCGGATAACGACCTTAAATCGTAGGCCCTAGTCGGAACCCCTATATCAATTGGGCTTCAATGATTGTAGCCTGTTGGGGGTATTCCGTTCACCTAAGATTGATAAAATAAAATATAATAAACTATAGAATGCCACGACTCTGAGCATTTTAACGTCTTTATGACGACAGGTAATTCTCACGGAGACTTAGAGCTGTTGTTGTATAATTTTAATCTCAAATGTGTCGGACGACAGTCTGAAAGGTAAACACTGATCAGTTGCACTTCAACATATAGAATAATTCATTTTTCGCCACTTATGTTTTTTCCTTTCTTGACAGTTGATCAGTTACTGTTAACAAAGGTGTTGCTTATCAAAAGACAAAAAGCGCGGTCATAATTGCGAAAAATTAATTATTCCGTGATGTTGAAGTGCAACTGATCAGTATTTATCTTTTGAATGCAGACTCTCCAAAATGACATTTCGTCACCTCGTTTAAGATTAAAATACAACAAATTAGTTAGGCAATATCAAAACTCTTTAGTGCGACGTTTTAGTTGAGAGAGAAGCATTGACTCACCATGTTGTGCATTGTACTTGCCGGCGTTGCCGCGCGTTCACAAGACAGTCGATATCTTACGAGTTGCGATTAAAACATTCGTTTCCAGTTCGATATGGATTATTTTGGAATTTTTCCTTGCCAAATCTAATGCCATATCCCATGCATTCCTCGTGTCATGTTTTACACCAACTTATAATGAGTGTTTGCATGGAAAAATATCATCCCCCTACGAATATCTCGCCCTATTCAAGCTACCGTATTTGGTTTCGAAATCGTTTAGCTGTTTATAAAATGATTTTCGTGTTGAGTCAGTCTTAAACAAATTAGTTAGGGAAGCCGAAAATTCTAAAAGTGCGACGTTTTTTGAGAGAGGATGTGCAAGGATTGACTTATACTTTGTGCATTTTCTTCCATTTTGAGACCTTTCCTCGAGACTCTGACCGATTCACAAGAGTCGACAGTTCGCGATCAAAACTTTCGTTACTAGGGTCTAGAAATAGTACTATAAAGTAAATGGTTTGAACCTATAGGATGTATATCATTAGATGTGCGAAATTGATCGTCCAAAGTTAATGTAGTCTAGTGAGAAAGACTATTGTTGGGTCAGGTTTGCCAATATATACACGTTTGCCTATATATATATACGTTCAAACCATGCATTTAAACTTTATTAGTATCATCAGATGTGCGAAGTTGATCGTCCAGGTTGTTGTAGTCTTGAGAAAGACTATTGTTGGTGACTGACGTTTCGACGGCCTCAGCGAGGGTCATCTTCAGATCCGGCAATTAGTAAAGCGTGTTTGTCAGAGTAATGAACCAGACGTATATATATATATATATAGGCAAACTCTGACAAACACGCTTTACTTCACTCTGAAGATGACCGCCGCTGAGGCCGTCGAAACGTCAGTCACCAACAATATAGTCTTTCTCAAGACACAACAACCTAGACAATCAACTTCACATGCATCTACAATAGTACTATAGTTGCGAAAAGTTGTTTTAA
Organism: Chrysogorgia sp. JL179-B06; assembly: GCA_035772405.1. Taxonomy (NCBI): domain Eukaryota; kingdom Metazoa; phylum Cnidaria; class Anthozoa; order Scleralcyonacea; family Chrysogorgiidae; genus Chrysogorgia; species Chrysogorgia sp. JL179-B06. Next base: position 169,889 of record JAYKKM010000358.1, read on the forward strand.
AAACATGTTTGTCTTTGTCGATCATTTCTTATATTCTTATTGCCTTGGTTAACCATTCATATATTATTAGTAGAAGCTAGTGTAGGTTCTAATCACTCTATTGGTTCTAATCACTCTATTGGTTCTAATCACTCTATAGGTTCTAATCACTCTATAGGTTCTAATCACTCTATAGGTTCTAATCACTCTATATAGGTTCTAATCACTCTATAGGTTCTAATCACTCTATATAGGTTCTAATCACTCTATAGGTTCTAATCACTTTATAGGTTCTCTATAGGTTCTAATCACTCTATATAGGTTCTAATCACATATAGGTTCTAATCACTCTATAGGTTCTAGTCACTCTATAGGTTCTAATCACTCTATAGGTTCTAATCACTCTATAGGTTCTAATCACTCTATAGGTTCTAATCACTCTATAGGTTCTAATCACTCTATAGGTTCTAATCACTCTATAGGTTCTAATCACTATAGGTTCTAATCACTCTATAGGTTCTAATCACTCTATAGGTTCTAATCACTCTATAGGTTCTAATCACTCTATAGGTTCTAATCACTCTATATAGGTTCTAATCACTCTATAGGTTCTAATCACTCTATAGGTTCTAATCACTCTATAGGTTCTAATCACTCTATATAGGTTCTAATCACTCTATAGGTTCTAATCACTCTATAGGTTCTAATCACTCTATATAGGTTCTAATCACTCTATAGGTTCTAATCACTCTATATAGGTTCTAATCACTCTATAGGTTCTAATCACTCTATAGGTTCTAATCACTCTATAGGTTCTAATCACTCTATATAGGTTCTAATCACTCTATAGGTTCTAGTCACTCTATAGGTTCTAATCACTCTATAGGTTCTAGTCACTCTATAGGTTCTAATCACTCTATAGGTTCTAATCACTCTATAGGTTCTAATCACTCTATAGGTTCTAATCACTCTATAGGTTCTAATCACTCTATAGGTTCTAATCACTCTATAGGTTCTAATCACTATAGGTTCTAATCACTCTATAGGTTCTAATCACTCTATAGGTTCTAATCACTCTATAGGTTCTAATCACTCTATAGGTTCTAATCACTCTATATAGGTTCTAATCACTCTATAGGTTCTAATCACTCTATAGGTTCTAATCACTCTATAGGTTCTAATCACTCTATATAGGTTCTAATCACTCTATAGGTTCTAATCACTCTATAGGTTCTAATCACTCTATATAGGTTCTAATCACTCTATAGGTTCTAATCACTCTATATAGGTTCTAATCACTCTATAGGTTCTAATCACTCTATAGGTTCTAATCACTCTATAGGTTCTAATCACTCTATAGGTTCTAATCACTCTATAGGTTCTAATCACTCTATAGGTTCTAATCACTCTATAGGTTCTAATCACTCTATAGGTTCTAATCACTATAGGTTCTAATCACTCTATAGGTTCTAATCACTCTATAGGTTCTAATCACTCTATAGGTTCTAATCACTCTATAGGTTCTAATCACTCTATATAGGTTCTAATCACTCTATAGGTTCTAATCACTCTATAGGTTCTAATCACTCTATAGGTTCTAATCACTCTATATAGGTTCTAATCACTCTATAGGTTCTAATCACTCTATAGGTTCTAATCACTCTATATAGGTTCTAATCACTCTATAGGTTCTAATCACTTTATAGGTTCTCTATAGGTTCTAATCACTCTATATAGGTTCTAATCACATATAGGTTCTAATCACTCTATAGGTTCTAGTCACTCTATAGGTTCTAATCACTCTATAGGTTCTAATCACTCTATAGGTTCTAATCACTCTATAGGTTCTAATCACTCTATAGGTTCTAATCACTCTATAGGTTCTAATCACTCTATAGGTTCTAATCACTATAGGTTCTAATCACTCTATAGGTTCTAATCACTCTATAGGTTCTAATCACTCTATAGGTTCTAATCACTCTATAGGTTCTAATCACTCTATATAGGTTCTAATCACTCTATAGGTTCTAATCACTCTATAGGTTCTAATCACTCTATAGGTTCTAATCACTCTATATAGGTTCTAATCACTCTATAGGTTCTAATCACTCTATATAGGTTCTAATCACTCTATAGGTTCTAATCACTCTATAGGTTCTAATCACTCTATAGGTTCTAATCACTCTATAGGTTCTAATCACTCTATATAGGTTCTAATCACTCTATAGGTTCTAATCACACTATAGGTTCTAATCACTCTATAGGTTCTAATCACTCTATAGGTTCTAATCACTCTATAGGTTCTAATCACTCTATAGGTTCTAATCACTCTATAGGTTCTAATCACTCTATAGGTTCTAATCACTCTATATAGGTTCTAATCACTCTATAGGTTCTAATCACTCTATATAGGTTCTAATCACTCTATAGGTTCTAATCACTCTACAGGTTCTCTATAGGTTCTAATCACTCTATAGGTTCGAATCACTCTATAGGTTCTAATCATTCTATAGGTTCGAATCACTAAATAGGTTCTAATCACTCTATAGGTTCTAATCACTCTATATGTTCTAATCACTCTATAGGTTCTAATCACTCTATAGGTTCTAATCACTATAGGTTCTAATCACTCTATAGGTTCTAATCACTCTATAGGTTCTAATCACTCTATAGGTTCTAATCACTCTATAGGTTCTAATCACTCTATAGGTTCTAATCACTCTATATAGGTTCTAATCACTCTATATAGGTTCTAATCACTCTATATAGGTTCTAATCACTCTATATAGGTTCTAATCACTCTATAGGTTCTAATCACTCTATAGGTTCTAATCACTCTTTATACCCAAGTGATTAGAACCTATAGAGTGATTAGAACCTATATAGAGTGATTAGAACCTATAGAGTGATTAGAACCTATAGAGTGATTAGAACCTATAGAGTGATTAGAACCTATAGAGTGATTAGAACCTATAGAGTGATTAGAACCTATAGAGTGATTAGAACCTATAGAGTGATTAGAACCTATAGAGTGATTAGAACCTATAGAGTGATTAGAACCTATAGAGTGATTAGAACCTATAGAGTGATTAGAACCTATAGAGTGATTAGAACCTATATAGAGTGATTAGAACCTATATAGAGTGATTAGAACCTATAGAGTGATTAGAACCTATAGCCTTAATCTAAACGTTGTTATGAATTCAAACATTTAAGTTGTGAAAGCGGGCGTGCAGAAGTCTTTGCGCCTGCAACCAAACTACTTGGAAGCGTTTTTTGATTGGTATAAAAAGGTCAAGAAAGAAACCCAGTACTGCGTTTTGGGTTTGACTGTGTCAAGTGACTTGAAACAGTGCTTGAAATGGAACGAACATGTTACCGAGATTGTTAAGAAAGCATCTGAGAGACTCTATTTTTTAACTCAATTAAAACGTTCTAAAGTAGGTTGTAAGGAACTGGTTCAATTTTTTAAATATTGTATTAGATCCCTGACGGAGTATGCTTGTCCGGTCTATCATGACAGTTTGCCTGAGTATATTTCTCAAATTATCCAGAGAGAATTCAAAAGCGTGCTATTCGTATATAATTTATCCATCGGTATACCGTTCCAAGAAGCTTTAACCATTAATTGAATTAGTCCCTCTCTCTCAACGCCGTCAACAACTCACCGATAAACGTTTTCAGCAAATATTATCAGATGACACTCATAAACTACATAAATTATTACCGACTGTTAACAATCCTCGCTAAATTTAAGGGAAAAGCGTAAATTTATAATGCCTAGGGTTAAAACAGAGTTTAAGAGGAGTTTTATTATTTCAAATTCATTGAAAGCATAACTAATATAGTCTAATATTTGTATATAGCTAATTTTTACCTTTTATAATCTTGTAAGCTTAACTTAATTCAGCTTATGGCTGCAATATCTATCTATTCACAGAAGATTTACATCAACACAATAATTGCAATGGTTTATTCATTTTCGGAATACAGTATACACATTTTGACAGCAAAAAGACAGTTTATATTTCAGTAAATCGTTTATATAACAGCAGTTGTATATTAAGATCCCGCAGTATAGCATTGACCATGACAACCAGAAGGACAAGGTGTTAGTCCCGGACAACCGTCATCATTCAACATTACTTCATTCTTGTGTTCATCTCTTGCCTTTTCCCTATCGACCAATCTTCCTCGGTTTTCGTCAATCTCTCGGCCATTCTCCTCAACAGGTATCCATTTCGGCATCCCGCTATTGGATAGTAGTAAGAACAGGAAGCATACAACCAACAACGTTTTAAAACTTGGCATCATTTCCAACCAGCAGCTCTCAGTTTTACACCGTCGTTTAGGTAATTATAAGTCTGTCGTGTTAAGCAGTCTTTCTTCCTCTCTTTTATATCCTTTGAAGCATTCTCAATGACTCACCAGATGGTGAAAGCCGATCAACCATATGGTGAAATTAGCTTCGTCACTGCATTTGTCAGTAGATTAGCGCGGCCTCGTAGCATATTGCTTCATGTAGAGCTATTGCGTATGATTATCATTCAGTTAGAATTTCTGAGTTGAATAAAGTTGATTATGCTACTACACATGAGAGCAGGTGAACATGCAGACATGTCGATTGCTTTTTTTACTTTCAGTTCTGTTCATGCTTACATAATTTAACTCACTCCATGCAGATCAAGTGTTTTTCAGTTGCTGATTATTACCCACTTCAGTCTGATTATAACGCAATTTTAAACAATTTTAAACATTCTATAATTACGGTTTCCTAGATATTATAGTCCGTTACATGATAGTCAACTCGTGACTGGCTCAGTGCTTGAAGAGGCAGAGCCGCTCTGACAACTGCAGAGCCATGGCAAAGCTGGCGCTTTAGGAGTAAGCCCATGCCGCACTGACATCACTGCATAGATTGGCGATATACAGTGTGCATAAAAAAACCGAAACCGGTGTTTACATGAAGGAGGGCTAGCCTTCTTGGTAGGGCTGCCCCTAGTAAAATGGATGCATATTTCACCTCGCGTTTTACATGGGAATATCCTAGCCCTTTGCGAGCGCTAGCCCTTCAACGAGGGCTGACTTGTTTACCGAGTTGACAACATGGATTTTCCCACGTAACCCGCTGAATCCCATTTTCCCGCACAAGTTTTCAATTTAAAACCTACGTATGAACAAACAGAACTTGTGAAATAAAGAATTGTCTAAAAATATATGGGCGAAGACCAACTTTATCGCGTGTACGGAGCTGACTTGCCAGCCCTCCTATGGCCAGCCCTCTTGAGTGCGTTTACATGGAAAATTTCCAGCCCTCGTATGCGAGATCCCGCCTAGGAGGGCTGGCCCTCCTCTCATATAAACGAAAACAAATTTTACATAGGGTTTGACTGAGAGGCGGGATCTCTGTAAAGATGCATATAAACATGCACTCTCCTTAAAACAGGTAGCCACCATACAGTCTTAAAGGGATACACCAGCCAAAATACAAATGTAGTTCATATGAAAGATCTTACTAACTTTTGTTTATTTCCAAAGTTTCAGCATTCCTATCAATTTAGTTAAGAAGATATGGCTAGTTGAAGTTGAAAATTTGAGGACTTTGACGCCATATTGGTTTTGAAAATATGAGGTCATTGAGTGATTCTTTATCGGCAGTGGAGTTGTTTTGATGGCGATCACATAGTGATAACTGTTGTGAATGCTCTTTGGACGAAAATTAGTCGAAATAAACTATTTAGTTCCTCATGCAGGAAAGTAGAGGAGCTTCTTAGGGATAATATACGAGATAGAATCGAGATAGAATTATATTTGAGAAACAAATATGGTGTAGCCTGCGTCGCAGCGCGACTTTCCACCCGGATTACTAAATTGATAGGAATGCTGAATCTTTGGAAATAAACTAAAGTCAGTAATATCTTTAATATGAACTACACTTGTATTTTGACTGCAAGAGTATCCCTTGTGATTTTTACAAGGGGGATTTTTACAAGTGTTGATTTTTACAAAGGGGGGGGGGGGGGGGTTTACAGAGGAGAGAATCAACAACTCTATTCCAATATTCAACACGGGCCGACGGTCACCCATCCAAGTACTAACCCCCCCGTCCAACAGGGCTTAATTTCAAACCTCAGGGGGTGAGGAGCAAGGTAAATAATGTCAGGTCAATAATGTCATTTACCTTCATTACTTAATCTTGCTGGAAATCCCACTATATCTATCTATGCTCCGGCTTGCTGCAGGGGATAAAGTCCAACCGGATATTATTCGCCTCAATTTGTCCCCAGGGTCTTCTCCCCGTAAAACTGTCAAGTGACGCAACTCAAGCAAACGCAATGCATGCTACAACTAGGAATGCTAGAAATAAGGAAAACTTTTTAGAACCGAATAAGTTATGCTACTACAAAATACAAATAATGAAATACAAGTATAAATTGCCAAGGGTTTTTGAAACATCTTATAATAAAAGTTAATAAGAACGCTATAGCTATACCAATGTTGCCTGGAAGGAGTGCGCAACGTTTCTTTGAGACAATGTTCCCCGTCAACGAAAAGATCGTTGCGAAGTGACAGACGACAGTGGACAAGAAAGATACGAGAGAGCTAACCGCGTCAAAGCAGGTCATTCGTTTTTGGGGCGATACCAATAATCCAATAATTCCTGGAGCCGGAGTTGGGTTGTTTTCTTCCCGCTCTGGCTAGAAAGTCAGAATGACAAAAAATACGACAATTTCGACGAAGCTTTGTTCACAGATAATGGCAACACTGAATTTTCTGAATGTGCATATATGATCTGAAGTCTTGTCTGTTGAGTCAAACCAATTTCAGCTACCGCAAACTGTCAAATTAACAGAGACGGCAAAGTTAATACTCGGCCTGTCTGCACAAAAAACGCCGGAGCTGCCGATACGCCTTCTTTCTCTACGAGTTCTTCCTTCAGTTGGTTGCCATAACACTATATGGTTTATGGACATTAGTCCTAGTCCTAGAGTTAGTTATTGCAAATTACCTGCACAGTCAATCTTCTCAATTCTGATTTAATTCATTCTTACTTCCAACACATTGGCATTGCCAAGGAGTTTAGAATATAAATTTACTCTTTCTGCGTTCGAAGCGTGACGATGCTGGGGGAGAGGACCTCTTGCCAGCCCTGAACATACTATAACACAATAACACAGACGGTACATCCAATCTTTGGCGATTTTTTTTAAATGTTTTAAACAAAATGGTCCTAAATACATTTCATTACTACAAACTTAAGGAATACTAATAGATTTAAAGTTAACCAGCCATCATAGAATACTAGGTTCCCATTTATGGAACAACTTACCAGAGGATAGCAATCGAGGTGCCAGGTGGAAATCGTAATCTGGTAATAAAAATAATTGCCCAGGGATTGAACATTTTAAGAAAATTTATTTAGACTAACGTTTCGTCACTTAACCATTAACATCTTCAGAGTGACTAATTATATTTACATGTCTCAGCTTATATAACTATGCTATTACAATATAGGATCAAGTAACAATAATAAAAGAATGTAAAGGAAAGGAAGTGAGATATGTCATAAGTGACAAATCAAAATAGCATCAAAGGAAAAGATCTGATATTGGCATTTAGAGAAGGATTAAATTTACTTATAAGTAAACTTTCACGAAGGAGAAGATGAAATTGTGAATTACCAGAGGTATAATGGTAAAATCGTCAAAAGAAATAGGGTGATCTGTTTGTCTTATATGAGAAGAAATACTCTCTATGACTTTTAAAAAGAAACTTCATAATAGCTGCTCGTAATTTTTATATATATCGTAATTATCTGACTTTAATGCTGTATATATTTTAACTTTAATGCTATATATAGATAAATTCTTATTGTATGTTTTTGTCGAGCGTTTTTAACACGAGCTAATAGCTCGGGAGATTGGCCGGCGCTTTCGACGATAAATATATTGAGACGATACGTGGACGATCGTCAAGCTCATATCCTCAGAAAAATGATTCAGAGTCCCGGACAGGAATGGAACCTGTAACCTTCTGATTGCTGGTGAGACGCTCTAACCATTGAGTTAACGAGACTCAGATGGAGCGCGAAGGTTACAATGATGTACTGGTTCAATTGATATATGTACTGCCTATGCGGCAGTCATTATATATCGGTAATGCTTGGATGCGTTAATATACACAATGTTGTAGTGAATGTGGGAGAGCTCGGAGTAGACAGACGATACGTGCACGATCATCAAGCTCATATATATTAACACATCCAAGCATTACCGATATATAGTGACTGCCGTAAATAGGCAGTACATATATCAATTGAACCAGTACATCATTGTAACCTTCGCTCTCTATCTGAGTCTCGGTGGCTCAATGGTTAGAGCGTCTCACCGGCAATCAGAAGGTTACTGGTTCGATTCCTCATGTACGGGACTCAGAATAATTTTTCTGAGGATACGAGCTTGACGATCGTCCATGTATCGTCTGTCTACTCCGAGCTCTCCCAATGCATTCACTACAATAAATATATTATTACTATTATTATTATTACTATAATATCACTCGTAGCGTAAATCCTTAATTCTACTTGGTACAGTAAAAACCCGCATAAAAGAACCACTATTTTTTGACATCAGGCTGAATTGGTTCTTATATAATGGGTACTTATAGTGAGAAATCAGGCCGAGTTGGTTCTTAACTGGTTCTTATTTCAAGTCAAAAAATTGCTGTTTTGATAAAATAAATGCATGCATGATGTGGTTGAAAGACATTCCTGCTTGCAAGATCAGTTACAGTATTTATGTTGTTTCTTCCCACTGTAATAATATACATTGTATTCTAATCAATATAATGCAGTATTACACTAATAATTGCTATTTAAAAGCCTCCAAATTTGATAAAATGTATCCTCGTTGAGTACTAAATAACAGATTATGTTTCTGCATTTGCAATAATATTAAATTAAGTATGTATACCTGCCTATACCTGCCCTTAGAATATGCTTTCTATACTTCAGCTATGTCAGCCTGAAGTGGTTCTTGTATTTTGGGTGCTTAATTGCCTAAATTTCAGGCTGATGGTTCTTAATCCACTGGTTCTTTTATGCGGGTTTTTACTGTATGCTAATTAGGTACTATATAGTTGTAAACTTTACTAATTCAGTTTTTTTACAGTAAATATAGGTACGAAGATAAACGATTTATCTATCCATACGATCTAACTCAAGAAAACCAATGGAAAAACGTCTCTTTATACAGGTTTTTTATCACAACCGTGTGAGATTGTCTCTTTATACAGGTTCTTCATCACAACCGTGTGAGATTGTCTCTTTATATACAGGTTCTTCATCACAACCGTGTGTGATTGTCTCTTACTCTCTTTATACAGGTAGTCTTCATCACAACCGTGTGAGATTGTCTCTTTATACAGGTAGTCTTCCTCACAACCGTGTGTGATCGTCTCTTTATATACAGGTTCTTCATCACAACCGTGTGTGATTGTCTCTTTATACATGAGGTTCTTCATCACAACCGTGTGTGATTGTCTCTTTATACAGGTTCTTCATCACAACCGTGTGTGATTGTCTCTTTATATACAGGTTCTTCATCACAACCGTGTGATTGTCTCTTTATACAGGTAGTCTAGCTTCATCACAACCGTGTGAGATTGTCTCTTTATTGCAGGTAGTCTTCCTCACAACCGTGTGTGATTGTCTCTTTATACATGAGGTTCTTCGTCACAACCGTGTGAGATTGTCTCTTTATACAGGTAGTCTTCCTCACAACCGTGTGTGATCGTCTCTTTATATACAGGTTCTTCATCACAACCGTGTGTGATTGTCTCTTTATACATGAGGTTCTTCATCACAACCGTGTGTGATTGTCTCTTTATACAGGTAGTCTTCCTCACAACCGTGTGTGATCGTCTCTTTATATACAGGTTCTTCATCACAACCGTGTGTGATTGTCTCTTTATACAGGTAGTCTTCATCACAACCGTGTGAGATTGTCTCTTTTCTAGTAGATCCCTTAAACAGAGGCTGTAGGTTGAAATTATTTTCGGCTTTTCTTTTTCTGGGGCAAACTGTCAGTAGAGTACGTCTGTATTCTTGCAGGCGCCATGCATAGAGAAACGGATTGACAACAAAGTTGATGGAAGCAACAGGCAAGTAGTACTCGGGAAAGGTAAGAACGATTCTTGATTTCTCAATTATTCCAAGATATGAAAGATACTGGATTTGCAAAGATATAAAATAAGGAAAAGCTGTGATTATGAAGACAACGTTAAGAATTACCACCATTTTGGCGAAATTTTTCTGTTTGCCACTTGTGGAGCAGTTTGAAAGATTCCTTCGACTTTTTACAATTATTAAAATAATGGTGACTTGGAAAATCACTTGAACTGCGACCGTCAATTCGAGGATTCCTATCCAAATTATATAGAGTTTATATTTGATAGAATTAGGAATATCCAGAATAACAGGCAAAGCTAAACATATTGCTACCAGCCAAGCAAAAGCACAAGCGACGCAAATCTTTGTTCTTGACAAAATAAACTTGCAATGCAGAGGGTATTTTGTGATTACGAATACTTCCACGGTAAGCAGTGTTAACATGAAAAACGACGCTGAATATCCGGTGTTTCGAACGACTTGGTTCCAAGGGTAAAGGTGATCAAAAAGAAGATATTTTTTCATTGGTATTCGATGTGCGCATGAAAAAACCAATGTTCCTGCGCTTGTTAGGAAATCTGCAAATGCCAAATTCAACATTGTCACCCAAGCTCCTTTACGTAGAGTTCGCGCTGGGTCGACGATGATTACCAGAATGACCATGGTGTTGGATATGACTCCAATTATTGCGATAATCAAAGTTACAATTGTTAGGTGTTCAATGATGATATCGTTTGCACCGTTTAGGGTAGCGCCAGAGATCGTCGTGTTTAAATGCTAGAAACAAAATAGAATTACATTGTCAGAACTGAAAAAGTTTCAACCCTGGTGTTGCCAGCTGCATCTTTAACTCAAATTAAAATAATTTGCTTGTACCATTTCTACAACTTCCAAACAAAGTATGCATCATATATTCTATTCATTTTACAAGTTCGTTAAAATATTCGCGGCCGATGTTTAAGGAGGGTCTTGAAGGGGGGGGGGGGGGGTCTAACGTACAAAATTTAGCAAATCCCACTTTCATTAACAACACATTTTAAAATCTCAATCACGTGCTCTCTTTATTAATGTTTTCCCATTCCCAGTGGTATTTTAATCCCATTCCCAGTGAGGAAATCCCTAAGAATCCCATGCAGTTCCCATTTTACCCTTCAGGACCCTCTTTATGGGCAGTTACCAACATCGGCTGCTCATGTTTTAACTTATATACTACTTAAACCTTATGTGCCCAATCAACTTTGATTCTTATTTATAAATATCTTTAATATGTGGCAATGAATTGGATCCGTCCCAAGATTTGCTTCGCCCAAATGCGTGCTTTGATTCTTTGTGTTCGAGGTTCCCGTCATCCGTGGCATAAACACAGTCTCAATGCTATTGATATAGCATTGAGTGACTTATGCAAAGATTCAAACTGATTTCATTTGAACCGTTTCCAGTCATCATTTTATATAGTTTTTATGTATATATATTTTAACTTATAGTCTATAATGATTGTTTTAATAAAGTACTTATTTCATTTTTAATATTAACACAATTTGATTATTGTGATGGTGTATGGGGTAATCTAGGTAGAGGCCTAGCTCTTAAACTTGAACAACTTCAATCTCGTGTAGCCAGAATTATTCTAGGAGCTGATTATTCTATTAGATCAGTTGATTTATTGTCTGAGTTAGGCTCGTCCACTCTTGAGGAGAGACGTTCTCAGCACTTTGGCGTTACAATGTAGAAAACCTTTAATAAATTTGGTTCCTGAATATCTTTTCCAGAAATTTTTTCAAACAAATGCAACACATAATCATAATCTACGTAACTCAAATTATAAAATTTTTGTTCCTAGACCTCAGTCCGAGGGGGCTGTTTTTTGGAATAGCTTCCTTCGGGGGAAAAAACATCAGCTCCTTCTTTATCTTTATCTTTATCTATCTCTTTATCTTTTAGCTATTATTTACAGTCGAACACGCAGGATAAAGTTACCCTATTTATCCAAGCCAGAGGCTCATGTTTTAAGCACTCGACTAATCAGTTTATCACTCTTAGGTGAATGGAAAACCCAACTGATAGGGATTCCAAGGGCCTACGATTTAAGGTCGTTTTCCGAGAAGACCCAAAAGTCTTACCATTTCCTGGTGTTGTTGCAAAGGCGAGGGTGGTCCGACCAAGATTGAACCCAGCTCATATAGACATGTGTGGCAACCAAAGGGGTTAGACGATGTACAGATGATGACTGGGAAAGCATCCAGAGATGTTTTCAGGTCATATACATTTTCATTGCTTCAACAGTGTGCGTTAGTAAGGACAAAATAATTAGAATGCTTAAGGTCTTAATTAATTTTCAAAACATCGTTTCACTTCTTTCATTTTATTATATATATATATATATATATATATATATATATATATATATATATATATATATATATATATATATATATATATATATATATATATATATATATATATATATATATATATATATATATATATATATATATATATATATATATATATATATATATATATATATATATATATATATATATATATATATATATATATATATATATATATATATAAGTAATATTTGGCATTTAATTTAATTTAATTTAATTTAATATGTTTGTCGCAATATAAATAAATACAAAATAATACTAAAATAAATACAAAATAGCGACAGGAGAAAGAAACAGGGCAAATGCCCCAATTGACATCAGACTCCTAGTAGTATTATTTAAAATATATTATAAAAACATTTCACTCGATCAAACTACATGTTGAAAGGATTTTATGGTGAAGGAAAATTTCGAGTGTTGGAATACATACATTTTAAGACCAAACCGGGACCAGTTGCGAAAAATGCAACTTAGCGGCCTTCCGGCTGGAATTGAACCCGACTATGACTAGGGACTAGGCTCTCGGCAACGGCTTCCGTAGCTCAGCGGTCAGAGCACTGCACTAGCAATCGCAGAGTCGCGGTTCAATTCCAGCCGGAAGGCCGCTAAGTTGCATTTTTCGCAACTGGTCCCGGTTTGGTCTTAAAATGTATGTATTCCAACACTCGAAATTTTCCTTCACCATAAAATCCTTTCTATATATATATATATATACCTGTATATATATATAGTAAGACAAAAAGACAAACTTGAGTTACTTCATTTGAATTTTAATCACTACAGATCTGTTTCGTATATGAGTGTGGTAAGCTACGCTTGCCATACGAAACAGATCTGTAGTGATTAAAATTCAAATGAAGTAACTCAAGTTTGTCTTTTTGTCTTACTATTCCGCTCTACCTCGGTATCGAGCACTCTACTCATATATGTTTTCGAACTTGTTATTTATTTATATATATATATATATATATATATATATATATATATATATTTATCTATATATATTTATATATATATATATATATATATATATATATATATATATATATATATATATATATATATATATATATATATATATATATATATATATATATATATATATATATATATATATATATATATATATATATATATATATATATATATATATATATATATATATATATATATATATATATATATATATATATATATATATATATTATAGGTAATATTTGGCATTTCACTCGATCAAACTATACATGTTGAAAGGATTTATGGTGAAGGAAAATTTCGAGTGTTGAAATACATACATTTTAAGACCAAACCGGGACCAGTTGCGAAAAATGCAACTTCAAGGCCTTCCGGCTGGAATTGAACCCGCGACCCTGCGATGCTAGTGCAGTGCTCTGACCACTGAGCTACGGAAGCCGTTGCCGAGAGCCTGGTGGTAATGCCGGGATAAGATTCTGGGTATATAATAGGTAATATTTGGCATTTCACTCGATCAAACTACATGTTGAAAGGATTTATGGTGAAGGAAAATTTCGAGTGTTGAAATACATACATTTTAAGACCAAACCGGGACAACATGTAGTTTGATCGAGTGAAATGCCAAATATTACCTATAATATACCCAGAATCTTATCCCGGCATTACCACCATATATACAGAACTCGTGACTAGGCTCTCGGCAACGGCTTCCGTAGCTCAGCGGTCAGAGCACTGCACTAGCATCGCAGGGTCGCGGGTTCAATTCCAGCCGGAAGGCCTTGAAGTTGCATTTTTCGCAACTGGTCCCAGTTTGGTCTTAAAATGTATGTATTTCAACACTCGAAATTTTCCTTCACCATAAATCCGTTCAATATATATATATATATACGTTAATTAGAATTAGGTTTTAATTAAGTTTTTAATATCGCAGATGATAAACTTATTGATGCATATATTTTGTATACAATCCCAAGTCGTTTTTCGGTTGATAGAGCAAAAAGGAAGCTCGAATTTGGTGGAGTTTGGTTGGAGAAAACATTAAGGCAAAGAAAACTGAAAACATACAAAACTATAAAAAACTAACAAAACTATAAAACTGTATCAAGCTTAGACATCATCGGTGAAACTGGGCGACGCCTTTCAGACAGGTTTGCTGAACATCTTCGTTCCGTGAGGAACAATGATGTTGACAAACCTGTAGCCAGCCATTTCAACAGCTCTATAACCATTTGGTTTCAGACATAACCGCAAACGGCAAGAGAAGCGTCTCATTTTTAAACTTCCCCATGGCTTTAACGAACGTTTTTCTTATATTTCTTACAAGTTTCTTTGTTATTTTAGTTTGCAAGGAACTTATTATTAGCTCATGCACTTCCATTCCTTTTCACGTTTTTGTCTCTTATCGCTTTACTATCGCATAATCCCCTTGAATATTGGACCTGTCATTCGCCCCCCTCAGTCTGTTTGCGATCAGCAAAACTGTAAAAATCACTGTAAAAATAGCAAATGATTTAACTTTTCGCATCTCATTAATTATTAGTTTGTTTATCTCCCGTGCATTTGATTGGCTACTTTCTACTTGTGACACCCTTTTGGCACATATATAAGTCCTATTTATTTTATTTCATCTCGCCTTACTCTGATGAAGGGCTTCGCTCGAAACGTCAGTATTTCGTTCCTAAAAATCTTGGCAGTTCACCATCTTTGCTATTAGATTCAATACTATACAGGTGACTGTAAGCAATATCAATGGCGACAACCCAAAAAGCGAGAAATACAGCAAATTAAGCCATAAACCTTCGTATGAATTTAAACTTTAATTTAAACTGTTTTAACTTCTTGTTTGATGAATAAGAATTTCGAAAAAAACACATTTGATTTGTACAATGGATGGAAAAATAGATCCAGATAAACGACAACTTAGAATACTGCAACAGTTAAAATATTATATGGAGATCCGAGAGGAATTATTAGACAGAGAAATGACTTACTTTGCTGCCGTTGCAGGTTGGGTTCGTGCGATTACCATTACCATTACCATTAGGGTGAGTGTGAGACACAAACGACGACAGTAACAAGACTAGAAATCCAACTTCAGAGATCTGTTTCGTCGAAATCATTGCGCACCAAAATTTGATCTGCTCTCGCTGAATGGATCCTTTTGTTTGGCTAGATAACGATGGTTGTATGGTTTGATATATAGTTGGAAATAATTATAAAGAGGTAAATTGTCGGCGTCATTTTATTTGTTTATAATATGTACAAACCGATTTCAATCAACCATTAATAACTTATACATCCGTTAAATGTTAATCCTAATACATGTGTGTATACGTTATATGCAGAGTGAAAGGTTTAGCTGTTCACCGCAATAATTTCCAGGGATGGCTGAGCGCGAACACTATAGGGGTGAAGTCATGACCAGACTAGTTAAATAAGAACAGAAAAGTTGTGCGTATAATAACTATATACTTTAAGGAGATATGCTGCATAATCCAAATATGGTGGCCAATTCTAGTGTACTTCCTTGCAAACATGTTGTTACTTTTATTCTTACTTGCTGCATAATAATAGCTTCAATAGAGTCCGACTGTTCCCTTTTTTTTCCCTTCGACCATTTATCAATTTTTCGTTTGGTTTAATTCAATTTTACACCCATATTAAGAATTAATAATTAGTATTCTTATGCATTTGGTATAGTTTTAGATGCATTTCAAGCCATTTCAGAAGAAATAATTTCCAAAATTTCCAAGGTAATGTCTCGTCGTCCCGCACCCCAGCAGGTTAGATCGAGCCATATCGGCGTTCCCTTTAACGCCCAATTTAAAAAAAAAACGCGACACGCCGTCTCCGCGAGCGGGTTGGGATCCTCGATGTCAAAAAATATTCCTGCAGCCAGGCTAAGTCCGTCAACGAGTCAAGAAACACTACATGTCTTGACTAATTCGCTCATCGCCGCTAAAATTACCAAAATGTATTCGAAATATTGAGTTTGGGGTTTGATAACATTTGTAAGCTGACAGATAGATAGATGATAGATAAATCGTTTATTAAAGTTATACAAATTGCAGTAGACTGGATTACATGCACAACATTACAATATTACAATAAAATACAAAAATAGTAGATTAAATAATTTACTATAACCTTAAAATTTATAAAATTTCGGGACATTTTAAAAGATTAAAAATAACTATTTACAAAGAATGACTGCTTCCATAATGAATGAATGAGTCCCTAAACCGATTTGTTTTACATTTAGGCATCGTAAAAGTTCTCTTTGATCGCGCAGACGATTAGTATAAGAGCTAGCCTTTGGTGGCAATAGTTTTGCAAGCTTATGGTTATTATCGTGAACAATGTCATCAAATAACTTAGTGCAGGTAGAACTTCGCGTCTGTCACAAAAAGAGTAGGGATTCCAACTTGTATGGCAAATATTTAAAGTTTTTGGGAGAAGCAATGAATAATCACGCAACATTTGTAGAAGTACAGGAAATGTTAAGTGTCACTATATTTCCTAAAATACTACTTTTGCATTGACGTATACTACTTTTACAAAGGCTTGTTTGTCTGAAATGCTAATGACGTGAAGAGCCCTACTGAAAATCACTCTATAGTGACGTATAGGCTTTCTGTATAAAGATTTGTATTAAATTAAATCAGTTATCATTTTTGTTACAATATTCTGCCACTATAGAGGGGAATTCAAACGTTGATGATATACTTGAACGGTATACTAAAGATTTCGTCAACTTTTTCACTCCAATCCTCAACCAGTTTATCACACGGAAAACAGAAAAGAAAGCGGCTAATGCCTGATTTGATGTCACGTCATTCAAGTATTCCAATCAATGGAGCTATCCAATGCAATGGAGGACAAGAATGTGTGGAGAACTTTGGTGAAACATATCTCGGCCGTGGCCGAAGGATGATGATTCCAATCAAACAAACCACAAACCCAGGTCATTAACGCAAAGCTCAAATCATTTTGCCAGTCAACTATATTCACTTCATGTATATAGAATATATATCAGTAGCTAACATCGAATTTGAGGGCCTAGAAACAAGGTAGCTTTTATTTAACAAAAGTTCTCATCGTACTACAAAATATGATCCACGCGCCGATTTTAATAGCGTGAAGTGAAAAAAATTAAATAATGACGGATAATAAAAATTTCACAAAATATTTGCATTTCATTTTCAAGCCAGCCGCTGCACTGTGTATCTTTAATTAGCAACCTGTATAGGTTTATGAGATAACTTTTTGTGAAAGATTGTTTCATTCAATTTTGGATCGGTACTACACGTTCACATTTACAAAAGCCGGAAATACCCTGAAATGATTCAAAATATCTGTGTTTTTATCAATTCCAACTCGAGGTTTTAATTAAGGAATTATGTGTGTATTGTCAGTTGGCGTGAAGGTCGACGGGATTATTTATTCTGCCACTGGACTTTAATTTCAAACATTGATAAGAAAGACACGCATGCATTTATAGTATAATAGAATATAATTAAAAAGAACTAAACAATTTCCGGGTTTCCCTGAAGTTTAGAACTAATAATGTTTACTGGTCAGATCTTCGATCTTAATAAAAACCACATCAGAAGAAGACATGGTAGCTTCTTTATTCTTGATTATAGCAAATCATTCAATCTCGTAGATAAGAGATATTGAGCATGCAAACGAATGACATCCGTGTCCACTGTCACTGCAGGTGTCGATATCAGAAACAAATTCTGATTAACTTAGGCCCAGGTCAAACGTCGAACTTTTCATGAGTCGAACTCAATGTAAATGAACTTAAACAGAAGAGTTTCCTAATTTACATTGAGTTCGACTCATGAAAAGTTCGACGTTTGACCCGGGCCTTAGTTTATCAACTGTTATTACATCAACTGTTTTATGTTCATATATTGAACTGCATTTTTATGCGAAAAAGAAATTCTGATTAACTTTGTTTATCTACTGTTATAATGTCTACTGTTTTGTGTTCGTATTGAACTGCATTTTTATGCTTGTACAGAGAACGATGTTACACAACTGTTTTATCTTTATGTTCAATTGCATTTAGTTATACATCTGTTTAATATTATACATGTTCATGAACTACTATATTGTGAATATATGTTTAGAACAGTTACAACACAAAGGGGGTCAACAAGGGAGGGGCAGACTAGAGGCATTCGTAAATGTGTCAGGGCTCCACCACATGCTTCATGCCCACCACCATTCGATTTCAAAATGTTGTTTTATAAACATATTTTTAAAAGGTTTATTCACGCTTTAAACTTTTGACTGACTCCCACCCTTGACATATACTTTTATCGTTTTATTACTATTGGTTTTGATTAAATATTTTTGTAGCGACACTAAAGTGTTGCTTTAATGATAGTTCTTTGTCGCCTTACACGAGAATGGGTATTAGCTTTCTTCTAATTTTTTTAGTTTTAGAGAAACTAAAACTGTTCTGATAGCGTGAATAGAAATCCTGCGTAATAGACTAAGACCACGTAATTGTCATGCTATTGTCAAGGGTTTCTTTGTGTAGTGTATCACTCAATGACGTCAAAAATTAATGGGAGCGACCGCATTCGCCCGCAATCAGAACAAAAATAGCGAGGGTGAGCACGCCATTTATCCCGGTCAGCGGCAAGCAATCGTCTTCTGGACGATCTTTTTTAGTATCCGCGAGAGATGCCTATATTAAGATATTGATAATAATACATCAGAGAACTGCATGCTAACCCCCGTCCAATGGGTTTTCAAAGTGAAAATCATATTACTAACCTTAATACTAATAAAAGGATCGTCCAGAAGTCGATTGCTTGCCGCTGACCGGGATAAATGGCGTGCTCAACGTTTTCGAAAAATAGCGGAGGAGAATGCGGGCGCTTTTCTTTTTTTTTTCAAGATGGCTTTTTCAAGATCCGAATTGGCCATCACCTGCCAAAATCTATTTTTTGAATGGATTTCTCTACAACTGCTTCGATACAAGATTGTGCCAAAACAAATTGTGGTGCAACCTCGTACCCAGGGACTTCACAACGCGGCCGCGCCCACTTGCGCGGCCGCGGGGTGAAGTCCCTGGGTACGAGGTTGATTGTGGTGTGTAAAACCAGAAATGAACCGAAAAGTCCCGAAAGTTGCCGAAAGGTAACGGAAGATACCGAAACGCACAAAAATGGCCGAAAGGTTGCGCAAAAGGCCCCAAAAACAAGACAGATTTCGATGCAAATAAAATTAAAAAAAAATTGATGCGGGCGGGGACGATAAACTACTTAATTTTTTTACTTGGCCTAAACAAAGCCAAATTTCTCTAAAACTAAAACGATTAGAAGAAAACTAATACCTATTCTCATGTAAGGCGACAAAGAACTTTCATTTAAGAGTGTCGCTTTAATTATTGCTGGCGACCTTCAGGGAGGCAGCACACTAATTTTGACTTGGGTCCCTGTGTTTCGTGTCCAGACCTCTTCGCGGAACTATGTAAAGCGAAAGACTCGGCACAATGGATGTCCTTCTGGATGGATGTCTGTCCAGTTTTATGACTTAGGTATCAGTTTCGGATATTATTAGAAGGGTATTCCCGTACGTTCGTTTGTTCGATTTGAAATATGACCGCCAGATAAGTCGTTCAATTCAGAAATATTACAAACGTGAAGTTCGATTTGGCAAAAGTGTCACTTGAATGGAAAATTTATAACTTCGCGAGGCTTGCTCGTTTCGAGTAAATGTTGTTCGAATTAGATGTTTGGCGTTCAAATAGTCATATTAAATTTTGACATTATAAACGCGCCATATGATAACCGCGTTGTTATTTTAATACAAGAAGGCTATAATGGGCTATATGATCGTTTGTTCCCGCACGACCGCCAGATAACTCGGACGTTATAAACGCGCCATATGATTACCGTATGTTATTTTAATATTACAAGGCTATATGATCGCCTTAGCTTGATATGTGGTTTAGATTCTATATTCTATTTATTTGATCCTCTGCTATAAAAAATTTCTAGCATTATTCTGCTGGCATGCCTGATCCGGATGTTCTGAACACTGCTCCAACCTCGTACCTACGGCTCCTGTCAGTGTGTCAGTCCAGAGGCAGAATTTCATTTCTGATAAGAACTCTAGCTAGTATTAGAAGACTTTTGGAACTTTACAATGGAGACTTTAAGATCTACCACGCGACAACCTCGAATTCTTCATGCGAAACAAAGAGAATGAATAATTTGTAGTCCACTGTCCCAAGAGTATTCTCAACACCGTCCTCGTTCTGTTTACAACGCAACTCTGAGTATTTTCACGTCTTCAGCACGACGAGAACTCGCGCTGAGAGCTGTTCCTTAATGTTGACTTCAGTTCAAACCGGGGGGGGGTGGTGCGAGGGCAGAAGGGGATCAAACACTACAATCGTTTTAGCAGAACTGGAGCGTTTTAGAGGTCATAAAACAAGCTTCAAACCTCATATTTACGATGGCCGCGTCGTTGACGTTGCCGCGTCGTTGCCTATTCATTGTAGAGCGCATTTGGACTTTATAGGAAAATGCGCTCTATAAATAATAATAATAATAATAATAATAATAATTTATTAATTTATATAGCGCTCTAACTATACATATTCTAAAGCGCTGATAAAAATAATTGATTTACTAATATTTACAAATCATTCAACAGTATAATAACAATTAGCTAAGTAAAATGTAATCAGATCTTAATCCTTTAAATCGAAAGCTTCCTTAAAAAGATAAGTTTTCAACTGTTTTTTAAAAATGTCAATATTTGTTAAGTTTCTAATATTTGTGGGGAGAGCATTCCACAGTGTAGGTCCCGAAACGACAAAAGCACGATCTCCAAAGGACTTGCATCTGGTTCTTGGTATGTATAATACCAATTGCTCAGTGGACCGGAGATGATACCGCCCTGTAGATTTTGCTTGCAAGAGGTCTCGGATGTAGTTGGGTGTGAGACCATGTAATGCCTTGAAAACAAGCAAAAGAATCTTAAAATGAACGCGATATTTCACAGGAAGCCAGTGCAGGTGAACCATGATGGGACTGATATGATCAAACTTAGGGATCAAGCATACCAAACGCGCAGCGACATTGAGTATTCTCTGCAGTCGATCGTACTGATATTGCGGGAGTCCAAAAAGAAGCGAATTACAGTAGTCAAGATGACATGTGACAATAGCATGAACTAGAATTTTTGTAGACTCCTCCGTTAGAAATTTCCTGATTTGACGAATGTTGTAAAGGCTGAAGAAGGCTTTACGGCATATCTTTCCAACATGAACATCCATGGACATGTTCTTGTCAAACCATGCTCCTAGGTTCCGTACGCAATCCACAGGTTCTATGATCGACTCGCCAACACTAACCGAGCTAATAGTAACTTTAGATAGTTGTTGGCGTGAACCTATGATAAGAAACTCAGTCTTAGTGTCGTTTAGTAGCAGTCTGTGAGAAACCATCCACGCACGAACCTCTGCCACACAGTTCTCAATAATTTTTACTGCGTCCTCTTGAGAGGTCGGAAAATCCGGACTGAAGGAAAAGTATAATTGAGTGTCATCCGCGTACCCGTGGGCGTTGGGAAGATGCCTGGAGACGATCTTGAACAGACCTAACGAGTAGAGCAGGAAGAGAATAGGGCCTAAACAGCTACCTTGAGGAACACCAGAACTCAGGTCAAAGATTTTTGATTTTTGATGTTTGATCATCACGCGTTATTTTCGTGAAGTAAGAAACGACTCGAGCCATTTTTGAGCATGTCCGATTATACCAAAATCTTTATCAAGGATGTTCAGTAAGATACTATGATCAATGGTATCAAAGGCTGCACTCAAATCAAGTAGGATGAGAAGTGTAATCTCCTGCTTGTCCATGTTTGTGAGAATGTCACTTTGGACTTTGAGGAGTGCAGTTTCTGTTGAGTGGAATTTACGGTACGATGACTGATTTTCTGGCAGAGGAGCATTACTTGCACAATGAGTAAATAACTGTGTAATCACAGCCTTCTCAACCGCCTTAGCCACAAAAGGTAGATTACTAACTGGTCGGAAGTTATTAAAAATCAAATCAAGTCCCAGTTTTTTCAGTAGAGGAAGGACGCCGATTGCAATCTTCCAATTATCGGGAACATACCCTTCTTGTAGAGATAAATTGACCATTTGTGTGATGACTGGTGTTAGTACATCACAACACTGTTTCAATAGCCATGTTGGAATGGGATCAAGGTCACAAAAGGCATTAGAGGATCCCATGATAATCTCGCGCACTTCCTCTTCTGAGATCGATTGAAACTGCTCCAATGTGACACTAGGCGCACAAAATTCCATTTCCGGTGGGTCGACTGCGATGTTGTCAATCTCGGATTTGATGAGCACAATTTTCCTGTAGAAAAATTCACCAAAACTATCAGCCAGAAGACGGGGGTCATCGTACGGTGGTAGTAGGTCAGCCTGTCGTTCTTTACAGAGGGAGTTAATAACATTAAACAGTTTCCTCGAATTCCCAGAACATTGATCAATCAGATCTGAGTAGTGAGCTTTCCTAGCATCATTTAGACGCGCTGAATAATCATCACGTATATTGCGGTATGCATCTTTGTCACATTGAAGACCAGACTTCAACATTATTCTCTCAAGTTTTCTTCGCCTGGCTTTTAGCTGTTTAAGATCGTGGTTGAACCATGGTACCTTGGGTCTCACGACCATGACCTTTGTCTTCAGGGGTGCATGTTTATCTAGAATTCCAGATAAGGTCTTATCGTAACACTTGGCCAGCTCATCAACGGAGGACCAGCATCCTTTACAGAGCTCTGATGAGGCAATATCTGCTCGAAAAGTGTAAAGATCAATCTGTTTCAGTTTGCGAAAATGAACTTCATTCACAGATAAATTAGCACGTGGGATATCCAATACACACTCTACAAATGAGTGATCAGACAGGACCAATGTCGTTTTCGGAGAAGTGATAAGAATGTCATTTATCGATCTTGATATCAAAAGATCAAGAGTGTGACCAGATGTATGAGTCGGTACCGTAACATGCTGGATAAGTCCAAACGTATCCAACAAGTCAGTAAACTTCTTAGTATCACTGTCGGAGGGGCAGTCGAGATGAAAATTGAAATCACCCGTGATCAGTAATATTTCTTTACATAACACAATATTTTCCAGGTAGGAAGAAAACTCATCAAAAAACACACCTGATGGTACAGGGTGACCTTCAGAAAAGGGAGGGCGGTAAATTATCACAATCCTGATAACACCCTTGTGCACAGAAATATTCCATTCTGAGAATTCGAAAGATCGATTTTCCTTTCCGTCAGTCATGTTCACGTCCAATGAACCCTTATACATAATGCCTGTTCCACCTCCTTTCCTGTCTGATTGTCGGGGAAAGCTTTTAAAAGCATAACCATCCGGTGATAGTCCAGCAACACTGACCGTGTCGAAATCTTTCAGCCACGTCTCGGTCACTGCACATATATCAATATTCCCAAACACCACATGATCAACAATGTCCGCAATCTTGTTCCTCACAGATCTTGAATTAACGCTAACAAACCGAAGCAAATTTCTCGTAGTTGAACGATGCTGCAAATTGGAGGAATCTTGCAAGTTGGTTGAATCAAACGTACTGGCTGAATCATGAACATATGACAGGCTTGATTGATTAACAGAGGCAACTTGAATATTTAAATATGATGTTTCACGAATATTTAATAAGTTGACAGTTTGAGGTTTATGCGGCCGAAAACGCCTCAGTTCACCGTGAAGTTCCAAGTTCGATTCGAAAGCATATCTTCCTTGGCCAGTTACTGGTCTAATAGGCCGCTGCTTGAATACTCCAGCCCTGCAACCACGACGCGTAATAGATTTCGCAATACCATAAGTCTTAAGCGATTGCCATATTGTGCAATCGAGTTTGGGAATCACACGAATAGAAGAAACAATCCCTAACAGCATAGTTCTTGAATAAAATATAGTCGACATAGTTTCAAAACATAAATGTAGTAAATTAAGATATTTAGCCAACGAAAGATGACTAAAACAGCTAAAAGGTAAATATAATTCGAGGAGCTAATCAATGTGCAGCCATTCAGGCGCAGCCATTTTTGTTCCCAAAATAAATCCTATTTATTCTCAAAACTCACCATATTTTATAATCATTCTAACCTTATGACATTCCTAATTAGTTTGCGATGACAAAAACATGACACTATACTCGTTAACATAATGTCATTTTACCAATATTATTATTATTACATTATATACTCTCAAAACTCACCATATTTTATAATCATTATAACCCTAATTATCTTGCGTTGACAGATAATTTAATTTTCGTTAACATAATGTGTATTGTCATTTTACCAATATGAGTAAATTGCTATATACGCTGTTGTACTAAATGTGGGGAAAGATGGAGTATAGACAGACGATATAATTAAGATCAAGCTCATATATCATCAGAAAAAAGTTTCATAAACATTCTACTGAGGACATAAGCTTTACGATCCATGTATTGTCTGTTTACTCCAAGCTTTCCCATACCCACTACAGCAATGTTTATATTAACACACACTGTCACATAGACGGTACATATATATCAATCGAACCAGTACATCATTGTAATCTTCACTCTCCATCTGAGTCTCAGTAGCTCAATGGTTACAGCATCTCACCGGCAATCAGAAGGTTACAGGTTCGATTCCTGTCCTGGACTCATGGTACATGGACGATCTCCAAGCTCATATCCTCAGAAAATTACAGTTTCTAAGTAAATTACGTTTACCAAAATAGAAGAATTAGCATTTTACGCCACGCCCAAAATAAGACGCCTACTTTCGAGATATTTTTCTTTAGGTATAATCAGTATTGATCCAGATCATCTTGGTATTTTGATTATTTTGTTTTTTGGTTTAATAACAATACGATACATGGACGATCGTCTAGTTCAAATCCTCAAAACATGTTTGTGTTTCACCATCGTCTGTGTATATCATCTGTCTAACTACGGTACACTCTACGCTCCCATGCTACAACATATTCGGGAAAGCGATATCCCGCGGGAGATTTACAACAAATTATATAATTTTCAAAACAGATGCGCATTGACTGAAAACTCACAGGGAAAATGAATGTCTCAAAAGTCATGGTCGTTGCCATACAATTCCGTGAGAATTATTGACGGCAACATGTTCAACGGTGTCGGATAGCGTTACGATTCCACGCAAGACAGAACTTCGAAGGCAGATATTTAGAAAGCGCTTTCTTGGATTTTAAAGTTCACGATGCTCACTATATATATCCATGATGTTCTTTCTATCCGTATCAACAAATGTCCGTAAAAACGAACGCAAAAGTGTTTGATTGGTAACTGTAAATCGACTATCTGTTCATGCGCATATATAACTATAATATACAAGAGTAGTAAAAAAGTAGAGTGCTGCGCGCCGTAGGGCCGTAGGCAGTGTTTTGGCAGTTCACTACCTTTTCACTTTGTTAAATAATATACACAAGTTTTAAAGGGACATTGATGCAACAAAGCGCATACACGATAATTGTTGATGAGATTTGCAAGTCACACTTTATCCATAACGCGCACGACGCTGTATTTCTACTGGTTCTACTGAAACTCTAATCAACATACGATAAGGATGGAATAGATGGCTAACTCGTCTTAACAATTCAAAACACACCACGAAAAGCTCGCACGATAATTCGGTTAAAATTTTAAAACGAACTCCAAACGGTTTCACGTATGAATTGGAGACGATAAGAGATTGTATGTATGAGTATGGAGCACACGTACCTTTTCACTCGACAGTCCAAAGGGAAGGAATGAGCATTAGCCTGCAATGCAAGCACGGATATGGACAGAAACGGCAGGGGAACTGGGGCGAAGGGAGAGTGGCCTACTATCACATTTCAATTACCGTATTTAATCGTTTAAGCGCCGCGGCGCTCTTTAAATTTTTAGTGTTTCAGATGCGGCGCTTATTTGAGGGCGGCGCTCATTTGAGGGCGGCGTTCTTTAAAAATCATATTATTTTTTGGTAAAATGGTAGGTAACAGATTAATATTGTGGTTGGTGTACGAATGATTTAACGAGCGTGTGGACCATTTTTTCCACCGCTAAAATTGGTTAAACTTGACTAACATTGGTTCTGTCTGACGGTGCTTCGATTAAGCGCCGCATTGTCGTGAAGAAGTGCGGCGCTTATTCGAGGGCGGCGCTTTTTAATATTTTTACTCTCGTATGCGGCGCTTAATCGAGGGCGGCGCTTAATCGAGTAAATACGGTATATGCGCATATGGCGCGGCGAAGGCTCTGGGAACGAGCAGTGACACGTAACTAGAATTCGAGAGCTTTACGAAGATAATATAATAATAATAATTACAGTTCTTGGCATTGCCACGCATTTCGCAAAGCCTCTCTCACTCAAAGTGAAATTACAATAAGTTAAAATACAACAAACTAAAAATTATTCCGTACTACATGAATTAAAAAAAAAATAGTCTTTAAACAGGATTTAAATTTGATAACTGACTTTGAATTTCTATAATATTATATATTCTAATATTATATAAACGTTTCCTGGAGTAGCATTGGTCTCATGAAGGAGCAGAAGAGGTTTCGATTTTGAGGATAGCCAGAGTAGCCAAGAAATTGCAGCTAGGATTAGAAACCGTCCAATTGCCGTCGCACATTTGTTGAACATGTTGTTGAACTTCGAAACCATGTTTTGGAGATTTATTCTATTTGTGCACGCGCACAAGTCAAGTTCGATGACCGTTGAAACACGTGCGCTATCGTCAGCGCATTTTGTTTGCACGCGTGTTGATGACCAATCGTCTATAGTGTGCGCAGTGCCAGTATACCCACAGTCCAACCCTTTTGCCAAATATATAAATGGGTACCAGCTTCCAGCTGGGTTAAGTGGACTTTGTCTAGGGATAGGAGTTGCGCAATCAGGCTATGCCCACACCAGCCTCACGCCTTAGCTTCGATCTGCCATATGTACTTCTAGTACGTATTCCATATAAGGAAGTGGCCTACGAGCAAATATACAAGGCATTGACGAGCAAATACATGGCACTCGTAGCAGCCCACTGGATGTGGGATTGTTAACACGTTACGATATGTTCGATTATCCGCTCTTTTTAAGAAAACTAAGTTAGCTACCGGGATAAGCTGTACGCTGATATTGTAAACA
Organism: Chrysogorgia sp. JL179-B06; assembly: GCA_035772405.1. Lineage (NCBI taxonomy): Eukaryota > Metazoa > Cnidaria > Anthozoa > Scleralcyonacea > Chrysogorgiidae > Chrysogorgia > Chrysogorgia sp. JL179-B06. The sequence goes on from JAYKKM010000358.1 coordinate 197,639, forward strand.
GATAATTTATCTTTGTTTTAATATATATATTGTAGTATTTCTCAAGAAAACGTTCGTCGAAGACAGCCGAATGTTCGTGTTTTGTTTACAAGATGGCGTGGGTAACGAATGTGAATTATTTAATTGGAGTAATTAGGTTTAGCGACTTTATATAAATAGCTGTAGACGCTCCTTTTCCCGTAGCGCCCTTCCTAATTATAACGCCCTTCCTTTACGTAGAAATAATACCACTATATTTAGTTCTCGACATGTAACGCCCAATTCAGGCCTACCCCTTAAAGTGCCCGTGCAGCCCTTTCGTTTTTTAGTTATCTGTATAGAGGATCAAAAAATAGCTGATAAGTTATTTTACAGTTTTTTATTTGGACTTTTCGTTTAGAAGATATTTTGCATCCAAATTAAGAAATGTAAGCAAATTCCGATTAAAAACCGAAAACGTATTTCTGCCAATTCTGGAGTCTGGAAACTAGGTTGTGACGTCATTTAAGAGATGGGTCCAGGATCTTCCCAGCTTCGTAAACAAACGAGCTCGATTCCGATATTATACTATAAAATTTATCGTTTATGTTGAACTATTCAATCATGCCAGACAGATATGCAGTGTATGGATGTTCTAATGAAGCGAATTTGAAAGAAAAATATCTGTCCATCGTATTCCTTACTTAAACGATACCTTACTTGACCGATTCCTTACTTGAACGATACGCAGACAGTAAAGATGGATATCACATAGAGAACTTACAGTGTGTTTAATACAGTGTTTACAAGTTCCCCAAGGCAAAACATACATTCGTCTCTTAAATGACGTCACAGTGTGGCTCGTTCCAGGCCTTTCTAATTGGCGGCTTTTTTATATAAATACCAATGTTTAAAGAGTGATATCTTCCAAACGAAAAGTCCAAATCAAAAACTATAAATTAACTTGTCAGCTATTTTTTCATCCTCTATACAGATAACTAAAAAACGAAAGGGCTGCATAGGCACTTTAATTGGCGTTGCCTCTGCCCAGCCAGCGGGAGGATGAGCAAATGTATTGGATGATCGCATAGACGATTGCTCTGACCCGAATACCACAATTCCTGCAGTGGTGGTATAGAGAAGATAGGCGAAGTGGTGGTAAAAGTGATCGAAGGAGAAGGGAAAGTGAGAAGAATAGCGAGGAATTGTTCTTTTTGTTGTCTAATAACGTCTATGTATTTAACTTTTTTGCGCGTTCAACGTTGTTTTCGAGGTTTGATTCAAATCCGACAGTAAGTTCAAGTCATTAGAAATAGATAAAAGCAAATCTGGACGATGCGTTTCACCAGTTATTATTCATGATGGACTTTTGTATCCGGGAAGATCAACGAAGAGATTAGAGTTGTTGACAGGTTGTAGTGTTTTTTTCGAGAACTGTTGAGGACAGAGTGTCTCCATGTAAACCGTGGAAGGTACGATTGACATCCTGCAGGGTTTAAACAAAAGGAACAATCCGAGGTTGATGATATACCCCATCTGGTAAGGTGGGAATTGGGATATATTTGTTATTTTATCATTGTGATTTAGTAAATTAGGTACAGATCAAGGTAAAACATGTAGTAGTTAAGATATGACCAGAACATTACTCATTAGAGCGCAAACAAGTCATGTAAAGAATAGATATAGATGAAGTGGATTAACTCTTTCCCTACGGCTGAAAAACATCAAAAATTGAACGACCACGTTGTTCTATTGATATCTCTTGAAATAACTATAACTGTTGCGAAAGCTATACATTTTCTGGAAGCCCAATAAACCGGCTTTTACTTGTTCTTTTAAATTTCCCGAACAAAACACATTATGTTAATATAAATTAGCATTAATTATCATAAATCAGGTTGAAAAATTTACATTTTTCCAGAAAAGGCCATCTTGCACGCCCGCATAGCATCTTGAAAACTCAAAAGGCCACCAATCGCAGAGTTGTTTATGAAATCAAATCAAACTTGGCGTGTGCGTGGATTTCATGTTCCTGGCGCTTGTCGAATTTCAATTTTTAATCTTGCGTTACCGTGTGCCGTGTTTTTCGATTGACGACTTTGCGGGTCATCAACGACCCATTTTAACTGCGCCCGTAATGAAAGAGTTAATAGAAGTAGGAAAGGGAACTTTTACTGATTAGCAGACCACAATAACAGGAAAGAGCTACGAAGAAATGAAAGGAGAGAAATGGCAAGGAAAGCTGTTCAACAACAGATGGGAGGATGATGACCTAAACGACGATTGTTTCGCACAGATGTCAAAATGGAAAACGGCGCCAACGCACAAGAGTGCAGGGATACACGAGCTATACCAGCAAATGCTACCAACGAAGATTTATCATCAAAAGAAAACACGTACGAATGTCACCTCAGACGTGTTATGCAGATTGTGTGGCAAAACTGATGAGAGTATCTATATTTTGAGATGCTTCGGGAATGTGGTTTAATCGCAACAGTCCCACCATGGTACTCACAAGTACAGCCGCAACCATTGTATGAGAACAATCGTGCTAAAGCCCTGTTCCCTGCGGGACATACCGCTGTATACGCAGAAAGTACTGAAGTAAGAGCAAACCGAATTGTGTAAACATATATATTTTAAGACGTTTACCCAAGAGCAGTAGTATAGCAAGTAGGGCTGCGAGCTCAATCGACTTCAAACGTGAGTATAAACACCAAAACATCACCAAATTTGCCAAATCACGATTCGACAAATTTGACGATGTTTTGGTGTTTATATTCACGTTTGAAGTCGAATAAGCTCTCAGCCCTACTTGCTATACTACTACAGCGATCGTTAGTCAATCTAGACACCCTTCGCACGCTCTCTACTAAATTGATGTCAAACACACGCGAGACTAGCGAAACAATACTAAGTTTATACTAAATTTGACACCATTTCGGCCACATTTAAAAAATAGAAAGTGTCGTTTCAAAATTCTCACAAATTACATTTAGGAAAAAATAGAAAGTGTCATTTCAACATTTTCGCGTGTTAAAAAAAATAAAATGTGGTACGAGCGGTCTCACATATTAAAAAAAATAGAAAGTGTCATTTCAACATTTTCACAAATTTGTCGAATCACATTTAAAAAATAGTCGTTTCAACATTTTTACAAATTTGTCAAATCACATTTTAAAAATAATCGTTTCAACATTTTCACAAATTTGTCAAATCACATTTAAAAAATAGAAAGTGTCGTTTCAACATTTTCACAAATTTGTTAAATCACATTTAAAAAAATAATCGTTTAAACGTTTTTACAAATTTATGTATCGTAAAAGTGTCTCACGCGTGATAAAATTACCACCTGTTATGCAAATTAGGTTATTGCCACCTGTTAATAATAGATTAGTCCGTTTGTTCACTATTTTCAGCGTTTGTCGCCTCTTTTCTAAAATGGTGATCGTACACATACTTCGACGTTGTGATTCCTCCCGACAGCAAGCCCAAGAAAGGCACGTACGGCGTCACAATCGCGACAATGCTCTCGACGTCTTTCTTTAATAGCGGGTCTTTTTGCAACTCGTCGTTTAGTTCGTCAGGGTTCTCAATAGCGTTCAACCCATCCAGTAGGCTAGCGAATTTACTGATTAGCAAATCGGTGAGAAAAGCGTTTGCGATTTCCATTCTCTTCAACTCATATTGGTGCCATATCTTGTCGATGACCTTTGCGGACGCTTTTTTAATATACGCTTCAGATTGACTTACCACACCATCGCCAGACAGTCTAATAAGCTCGGCTCTCCTAACGTCAATGTCGTCTTCCACAGTCGAGGCACTAGCGGCTTGAGTATCCTCAACTAATTCCTCAATCGTGGGGTTTTCCTCACTTTTGCGTTTTACCATCACGCTATTACTTATACCCATATTTTATTGCGGAATAACAACTTCGTGACTGTACGGATAGCGCAGTGAGATTTCGAGTCTAGCGTACTTATTATTTTTTAATGCGGTCACAATCGCCGACGATTTTTCTCTGCTAATGTTTCCAAGATAATCGTCAATAACAACCTTCATATCACTTCTGCTCGGACAGTAGAAGCAAATGAGCTTACTAATGTTTTCTCTATACGGTTTTGCGATCGACGTCAGTTGTTGTGTGATGACAATAACGCTCAACATAAAATGTCGCGCACTAAAAGCTAAGTTGACCAACTGACTAGTCCTATTCTTGACATCTTGAGAACTTGCACAGTCGTCCAACACAATCAGAGTGTTAGTGCCTTTAAAAACATTTGTTACACACTTGAGAACAGCGTCGACACTGTCTTGCGCACAGTCTATCGCTAACACGTCGGGGTCGCGCACATATTTCCAATCTTGATACGCTTTATTCCACTCGAAAGTAGGGCAAATCAACACAATGTAGTCAAATTTGCTACAATACTCAGATTCCAATGTTTCCAACAAATAATGCGTCTTACCACAAGCTGTCATACCAACAATTAGCATATTAAACGGAGTCTCCATTAACTCACGTTTGATTTAATACTGGATTGACTGCAACCCATTGTTCATAAAGTTGACCAACCCATCACTTATCACAAACACCCTACACATGACATTTGCGGTCGTCGCTTTCTTTGTGATTTCAAGAAGCACGCCGGATTGTGTGTTTACAATGTTCTTGCCAGTGGCGACATTGCGATTATCTTGAACGCTCCTCAAGTCAATGACCAACGCAAAGCCGTCTTTATAGAACTTCTGTATGGTCATGAACTGAGCGTGTTCTTCACCCAACCCAAACAATCGTTTCGCTTCTGCATAGAACTTCGACTTTGGGATGCCTTGTGAGTACACACTATTTGGCACACCTTCAATTGTGACTCTAACACTCTCGATATTTGGGTAAAGAAACTCCTCGCTGTCTGCTCGCACCTTATTCGTGAATAGCAACACAATCGCCTTCATGCTTTTTCTTGGAAGATTAACGTTCTCGTTCACAATGGTCGTGCCTTTGTCCCATTCAGTGGTTTTCATCAAAGTAACGTGCTCATACGACAAACTACGACCACTTGCATAGCCTGACGCTATTTCATCAGCGAGCTCCTGGTTATCGATCGTCTCGTACTCAAGCTCGAGGTTCTCCAGAGTGTATCCACCCACAGCGCTACCGGATTGTGCCACCATGATGTCTGTGGCCTTCGGAAGTGTGATCACATACTGCAAGTTGTTGTTCATGCTAAAAGGAGCGTACAACCCATGGTCGTTCATGATTTTACCAAGCTTAATCCGCTGCTTCGTCCCAATCACACCAAACATCAACGCGTCACTAACTTTAGCGACGTTCCCACTCGTCGCACCACTGTCGTCCTTAGAAATTAACTTTCTCAAGTTCTCACCACCAACACCATAGTCAATCATTTGGTCTCGCGCAGTAACACTTTCCCAAAGGTCGCGATAAACACCAGTGTAATTTTCTCCATTGTTGTCATACACGGTTTCCCCAGCTAGTCTCACAACAAGCTTCTCAACCAACAACTTGCTAACATTGTTCAAGAACCAGCTTTTGGCGTTTGCATTCTTAAAGTCGAACACTAGACCCAACGATCCAGGCACCAAACAGCTACTAACCTTGAGCTTCGGTATATCAATGTAAAGTTCCTCACCAGGACTGACTTTATTAGGGTTCAACGTGATTACGTGTTGCGTTCTCACCCCTTTTATGACACCCATGGTCGCTCGTCTAAAACCGGGGCTCAACTCTGCTGACGTGACGTTCATATACTTTACATATGTTTTATCATCTTCGAAGCTGAGACCCTCGAAGCTGGGACTACCGTTTTAGCTTGTAATAATCATAGGCAAACCACGCGAGTACCACCGCAAGTACCCACAGATTTTGAGCCAACCATGCGAGACCCTTTGCACCCAACGTCAACATATTGTAAACTAAATTAGCCAGCCCAACAGCCCATGGACCCATCTTCGTTATCGCGTTCTTAACAGCCTGTGCGAATGACCTCGTGGCCATAGCGCCTCTCATAACAGCAGACCTCCCAGCGATAATAATTGTTGTTATAATCCCAGCCACTGAAATTGCCACAGCGCTCAACCCAACCATATTTTCTTTAGCCCATTTCTTGAACCTCTGCAACCTGTCAATGTCGACTTCTTGCTGCTCTCTAACTTCTTCAAGCTCACGCTGTGCCAAGGTTTTGTCTCTGGCTCGCTCGAGTCCTCCCACTCTTTCATACACAGCAGAGTAGTCTTGCTCTTCGTCACTCGTGAGATCACTTTGGTTAGCTTTTATATCAAGCTCCGCCAATCCCTCATTCGCTCCATCTATCGTTTCTTGAAAGTGGTCTGCCTGCGCTTGAAGTGCGCCATCGTCACCTATTCTCGATTCACGCAACACGCTATCGCTTGGGTTAAGCACACCATTCAGCTCGCGGTTCTCGTCTGGTGTTAATCCAGGTATGTCGTCGTGTTCCGTGTGTGTGGTGTCCAACAACGGCATACTCCTCACAGTTTTCCCACGGTCTTTCAAGTTGGTTAGGATTTTACGTATAAGGGTTTTAAATTGGTTAACTGAGCGTTGCGCGATATTAGCGTCGTTGTACTGCAGAGCACCACCTTCTCCACGTTTGAGAACTATTTGCTTTTTACCAAAATCGTTACTATTGAGCCTGGGTCTGAATAGCACGTTGTTACTCTTGTTTGTTGACGTTCTGTGTAGCAGCGTTAACACGTCGGGGTCATGATTGTCAAGTTTGAATTGCATCTCAGTTTCATCACTAATGAACTTTTCTAAGCTTATCAAAATTTGGTTCTCAGGATTCGATGGCAAATCGTCGACACCAAACGTTGGGACTTCTGTGGTGGTGCCCCTTATTGTCACCGTCTTACCATCGTCAGTGTCGATAAATGACGTCTCTTTTTTCCCACCTCGCCTTCTAGCTAGCTCACTTTCTATCTTTTTTACGTCGTCGTGATAGTTGTCATAATTAACACGAACGTCTCTCGGCATCTCACTTGTGTTGTGCTCGAGGGTTGTCTTGCTGAGCCACTCATTAGTCTTGGTGAGCTCTCCTTCTAGTTGCTCATCACTCATGTCTTTGTACTTATCGAAGTCCCCCATCTCGATCTCGTCGTAATCTCCCCCACCTTCAGCCATATTACATTAGCTCACATTTTGAACGTCACTTTCCGGCGTCCATAAGTCACGTTTGCTTTTAGTTTAAATAATTGTACGCAAGCCACGCGAATGTCACCGCAAACACCCACAGATTTTGAGCTAACCAGGCAAGACCCTTCGCACCTACCACCAGCGCGTCATAAACTAAGTTCGCCAATCCAACAGCCCATGGACCCATCTTCGTTATCGCATTTTTAACAGCCTGTGCAAACGACCTCGTGACCATAGCGCCTTTCATAACGTTAGTCCTCCCAGCGATAATAATAGTTGTTATAATCGCAGCTACTGAAATCGCTAAAGCACTCACCCCAACCATATTTTCTCTAGCCCATTTCTTAAACTTCTGCAATCTGTTAATATCGATCTCTTGTCGCTCTCTAACTTCCTCCATTTCTCGCTGTTCAATAATCATGTCTCTAGCCTTTTTAAGTCCAATCATTCTTTCAGCTAGATCGATGAACTCTTCATTCTCTGCGATCGTGAGGTCCTCTCTATCAAGCTCTACTATTTTTTTGCTCGCTTCGTTTATCGAGTCTTGAAAATGGTCTGCTCGTATTTGCAATGTGCCAGTGTCGCCTACTCTCGACTCAGACGTCACATTCTCACCTGGATTGAGCATGCTATTCAGCTCGCGGTTCTCGATTGGTGTTAGTCCAGGTATGTCGACGTACTCTGCGTGTGTGGTGTCTAACAATGGCGCACTCCCCGCAACGTCTTCACGATCTCTTACGATGTCATTAACCCGCGTCGTAATATCGTTAAAATCCTCCTTCATGTGTTGACGAAATCTTACATCACGTTCACGCCTCAGTCCACTCTCCACTCTAATTAGTCTAATTTTCTCATCGACTGTGACGTTTGGATCGTTCCGAGATAGTTTGCGATCTTGAGTGGCTCTTTCGAGACTATACTTTAGTTCGTCGTCAGTGACATCTTTGTATTCGTCAGATCTTTCCATCTCAAGGTCGTCGAAGTCGCCTTCAGCCATATTATATTAGCTCACATTTTGAATATCGCTTTCTGGTATCCACGAATTATGTTTGCTCTCATAACCCAACCATTTGACCAGCGCCATCTTCTTCCCTCTGACTTTCTTTCTTTTCAACACCTTTTCAACTCTGTACACATCGTCGCCACCACGTTTCCTATTGACCAGCGATAACTCCTGCTCGTAAAATTTACCAATAATCTGTTCACCAGTGTGATCCTCAATTTCGTACACGTTCGGATCGCCACGAATAACCTTTACCACTTTAAACAGCTCTTCAGTGAAGTTGGCTTCGTAGCCCTTTGTGAACACACTCTTGTATTTACTAATTCTCACTGATTGACCAACTCTAAACTTTGGCAATGGGTTGTCTGCAAATTGGTGACCAAACAAAGTGGTCCAAACTTCGCCTTCGTTTGACTTATCGACATCCTTCGGCTTCATCATAATACTGCGGTTCACATTGCTATTATAATTACTCACAAACTGATCCAAAACGTTAATCCATTTGTGCGTTCCATGGGCATAGAAGTACTTCCACATAATGCTCTTCAGGCTTCTATTAAAACGCTCAACAACAGCAGCCTTTTTATCACTCTTAGTGCTGAAATACTCAACACCATGTTCTTTCAACAAACTTTTAACACCAACGTTATAGAACTCAAGTCCGTCGTCAAATTGCGCTAACTTAGGTGTGGTTCCAAACCGATCTTTAAAGCTATTCAACAATTTTCCAACAGCCTTAGTCATGTTCTTAGTGTCTTTTCTGTAAACTGCAATTCCAAAAGCATATCTACTCAATATTTCAATGCCCATGTCAATATCCAATAATACCCTCCATTCTGTTTTGAGTACTTGCTCATGTCCACTAAGTCCATTTGGAGCTCTTCACCAAGAAATCCAACGAAGGTAGCGCGGAACTTATGCCTTCTCACAATAGGTTTGTACCTAGTGTAAGTGTCCTGCGCTGTCAACCATTCTTTCACTGTTTTTCTAGTTACTTTCAATCCGCCTCCCAATGCACTTTGATACAACCTCTCTGTACCACTGAACCCTGTCTTAGGATTATAGTAAATGTCTCTCAACCCTTGCTCTGTTTCCACACCAAGCTCCATATAATTCACACAATATACAGTTCCAATAACACCGCACCAATTTTGAGACTATCGTTATTTGGTTTGACACGAAATGTCATACTTGAGTAGACACCTTTTTTAACACTCACCTTAGACTCGATGTCTACATGACGTTGCGCCGACCCTTTCAAAGACTGTTCAGTGGGTATTGGCAACGTTGTGATCACATTGCTACGCTTCCCATCAGTGCCCACATTGCTCTCGGTTTCAACAATATCACATGAGATTTCTATGTACTTCAGACCTCTATACATATCAACCTTGTTTGGGCTGACGTTCCACCGCTTCCTTTGGATTAACGTGTTTTCCGCAAAGCCAAGAAGGGGCCCAACTCCCCGCAACCTTAACAAGGCTGTAGTCTTCACTCTACATCCACCAGATAGAATTTTCTCTATCTCAAGACTTTGCCCCACGCCGGGGAGCTGAAGCTTCATGAACTCGACCAACGCGTTGAAGCTATAGTGTCCTTGAGGCACTGAGATCAGTGAGAGACTATCGAAGGAGAAGTTGGTTGCGTTTGCCAATACGTTGTCGTAGTCCCAAAACACAGTAGCTGTCTTGACCATAATGTATGGGTTATCGTGCGTGATCATCATCGCGTTGTCAAAGGACACAACTTTTTCTACACCTTCAATGAACACCGTCAACTTTCGCATTATGTATAACATATGGTGTATTTTATGCAGAAAGTACTACAAGCGTGCGATGGCAACGCAACGCCTGTCTCCACGCCAAGCTCTACATAATTCACACAATATACAGTTCCAATAGCACTACACCAACGTCAGCGTCACCATTGTTTGGTTTAACACGAAACGTCATACTTGAGTAAATACCTTTTTTAATTCTCACCTTGGAGTCGACGTATACATAATGTTGCGCCCCTCCATCTAGAGACTTCTCGGTGGGTATTGGCAGTGTCGCGATCACGTCGCTACGCTTCCCATCAGTGCCCACATTGCTCTCCGTCTTGACAGCGTCGCACGAGACCTCTACATACTTTAGACCTCTGTTCATGTCAATCTTGTTTGGACTGTCATGCCACTTACCATCTGACACAATCTCCACGTCCTTAGCAAAACCAAACAAAGGCCCGATGTCACCTAGCATAAGCTTCGTGTCGATTCCAAAGTACCTATCCAAAGACTGACTTTTGACCCTACTTTTACCCGTGGCTATCACTCTCTCCACCATGAAGCCTACATCATACGTCTTGTTGAGCGCGTGTCGTAGAGTTCTAACCAACACCTCGAATTCGTAGTAGCCCTCTTTCACTCGAATATCATGTACTACTACCCCTAAAGGGAGTGTGATGAGTCGCACACTGGTGTTACTCACCACATTTTCATAGTTCCAAAACACAGTGGCTGTCTTGACTACAATGTATGGGTTATCATATGTGGCCACTACACTATGGTCAAAAGTTACAACTTTCTCCACACCTTCAATAAGCACCGTCAACTTTTGGGGGTCGTTGTGTGTACGTCGCTTTTCAGTGTGACCACCAGAGTCATACCCGTAGTTTAGACTCATTACTTTAGCGTGCGTTTAGCTACTCAAGCGTCGCATACAAGTCCAACAATATGTCACCAACGTTGACACCACTACCATCTTGGTCAGTCACGTTAAACACCAGCTGCGTAAAAGCGCCTTTGTTTATTGACACCTTCGACTCAATGTTGAAGAAGTGTTGAACGGAGCTCTTCAGTGGTTGGGTGGTGGTCAATGGTAGCTCGACGATAACCTCACTTTTGCTACCATTAACAATATTCTCAGGTCTGTTCACAATGCTACAACCCACTTGTACGTACTTCAACCCTTTGTTAACATCCACAACATTAGGGCTGACCAAACCACTACTACTTATCGTTGTGTTATCATTGAACCCTAAGAGTTCTCCAAATTTAAACAGCTCTAATTGTTGGTCAGTTCTTATCGCACACTTTGAATTGTGTTTGTTGGCCACTAGCTCGATAGCCCCTAATCCTTTCAACTCGTCAGCAATCATTTTAAAAGTGTGGTACCCAGACCCAAAAACGTGTTTGTTGCTGTTGTAGCTTATTTCATCATTCACACCAGTCTCCACGTTAACATAGTCCCAAAAGATGGTCGCTTTTTTTACTAGTAAGTGAGGGTCTGAGCCAAACGTTAAAAGTGCCTCTGGTAGATCCACAGTTTCCGTTGGACCTCTAATCAATACTACAACCCTGACCATATATAATGTAGCATGTGTTATGTGTAACATATGGTATATTATATATGCAGAAAGCCCTTCGTGATTACTATGGAAAGTACTACAAACTCGCGATGGCTAACACATCGAAGGCTACACACGACGCAAAGGCAGACCTCATCAAAAAGTACCCCCACGCCACTTTAAGCAAATTCGAGTTCTATCCAAATATTTTGCAAGATGGTAAGATCATGAGTGTCGACATATATTTCAGAAACAATGACATCCTCAGCACAGACATAACCAGCACAACCTTCAAAAATGATAAAAGCATGTGGAGGTGGCTACACAATAGCAAGTTCCCAATAATATGGCAAGGTGGTGGAACTATCCAACCACTACCAAAAGGTCATAAGAACCACTGGGGACTTTGGGATGGCTATCCAACAGAAAATGTGTTAAATTATCCAGTGAATAATTTTAAAGTCTTCGTTAACCAAAATAGCTACTTCATGTCAAAGCTGCCAGTCTTGCGAGTCACCACGTCAAAGACAAAATCAGAGTGGGATGACAGCGAATCTTACTATCGCATTGTGTTTGCGACGTATTGTGCAAGTTTCTGTTGTGGGGTGTCACTGCAACATTTATCAGTGTCACAAGAAGTTCACCCTGTGGTCACAAGTGTGATGAGATTTCATTTGTACTTCACCATTAGAAGACTTCTCAGAAGAATGGAGGGTGGTGAGACCATGAAATCAATAAGTAGAGAATTCAACGCTTCTGAATTGTATGGTAAGATTTCTAAGATTCCCAGAAGGCACTACTACCAGAACAAAGTCCTTAGCGATGGTACAACAGGCGAGTCCAGAGTGTTCACACTCAACGACGTTCAGAACGATTACAAACGATACGTCGCACGACTCTCAGACGGCTTTACCAACATTGGACTGCAATATCTAAATCAGAGCATAGAGTCCTTTGTGTACTCCACACTTGGTGCGCAAGCGAGAACACGTGTATCAGTCGTTGGTGGTTCTGCAGGAAGTCTAGAAACCCAACAAGAATTCCGAAAGTTGTTTTCTGACAGCGTTATCAACTATGACGTGTCGACATGGATTCTCAACATGAATAAATCGATTAGAGACACCAACGTTGTCCAAAATCTCGCAGTGTCGCCAAGTACATGGTTAATGCCAAGCAATGTGGTGATACTCAAGAATAAAATCGCCGGGTACAACAACTTATTAAAGATTGCCACAGAGTCCATGAAATTTGGAGTGAACACTCGCTTGAATGCAACAACACCGACGACTGTGGCTAAAAAAGTCCACCAAGAAAATGTGGTGACTAACTTAGTAGCGCCAACAATCGTGAAGAAAAAAGCTCACCAAGAAAATGTGACGGCGTCAACTAATCTCGTGGCTAAAAAAGTTTACCAAGAAAATGCGGCACCACTTCCCATGAGAAAAGCAGTGGTCACCACCACAAGCGAGTCAGACACGACAACGCTGGCGATAATCTTAGGGTTCTCAGCGGTATCTGGCTATCTGCTAACCAAATACACCTTGAAGTAGTAATGAGTCTAAACTACGGGTATGAGTCTGACGACCCTCACGATAAAATACTAAAGAGAACGAAAAGGCATCTGGACGAAGATCCTAAATTAAGCGCGACCGGTGGAAGGATGTCTGGACTAATAGACATGCAAGGCTCAGCGATAAAAAACGTAGCAGACCCAGTTGATGACTCAGACGCCGCGAATAAAAGAACTCTAGAGCAATTGCTATCAAGCTACCTCAAGAGTCAGTCCTACAACGTTGTGCTCGACTTCAACGTTAGCACACACGCCTTGAAAAATGTGGAGTTTCACACCAATGGTTCAAACAAAGTGAAAGCTATTGGTGAAACAAGTAAATTAGTGCAAAACAACCCGGCTTATGGTCCTATTGTCGGCATCAGCGGTGTGAGTCAAAGTTTTCTATCCCCCGTGTTAACACCAATCCCACTTGAGTCGGGTCTTCACTTTAACTGCCCCAGTATGCAATGGTGTGATCTTTCTATTTTTGTCGTAGTGAGGTTACCTACTCGCACCGCTGGATCAAATTGGGAGACAATTATATCGAACGACGACGGTCAGTGGGATAAGTTCATAGGGTACAAGACTGGTATGACCAATGGGCTCGCGTATGGTGGTAGCATCCCAGCGATGGAGAGCGTATGCACTATTCCGAGTGGTGTCGACATAAGTAAAATGCATATGATATCAATACATTGGCAAATGGACAATTCACACGTCAGGGTCAACAACGTTAAGTCAACCGATTCAGACTTCGTAGCGAACATGAAAAAGATAGGCACACCCTATGGAACAATTTTTGGGATACACCGACCAAGAATACCACTCGCACCTTACGCGTACCCATCGTTGATAGAGTTCTACGGTGTGAAAATTGTGAGTGGTTACATGACGAACCGAGACATCATAATCATGGGTGGAAAAATGATGAAGGAATATGGTGTAAAGTAAATGGGAGCATGTTTTTCGAGACCTCATGAAATATATAAGATAAATAAGACGACTGATCACATGTTCAAAGCTGGTGGGTCATTTGGTCGCGGTGACGTTACTCTCGAGCTCCACGCTGAGATTGGTATGAGGTCTAAAAAGACTTACGGCGAACCTATTATGTTACCCGCGGAATCAGACACTGTGGGAGTGGTAGGAGACGTGACCTAAGTTAAAATGGGTTGGCTTAGAAAACTGGCTCGTAACATTAGAAACTTTTTCAGACGACGTAGAAAACCGAGGACTAATAAAACACACCTGCTGCATTGGTACACAACAAACCAAATCTATAAAAAAACCTGACACCTATGTCGAGTAGTTTTTTTTGTAGGAGACTATAATATAGTGATGACCTCCACAGTGTTTCGATTATTCGACTTCGACGGTCACCAAATCACGACGGTTAATCACAACGGTGAAATATGGTTCAAAGCGAAAGAAGTCGCAAGCGCTCTAGGTTATGCTCGGCCAAAAGATGTAGTTAACGACCACGTCGAACCTGACTGTAGAATGAAGATGGAACAGACCTCGTTTATCAACGAACTTGGGGTCTACTCATTGACGTTCTCGAGTAAATTGGAGCGCGCGAAACACTTTGGAAGGTGGGTGCACTCGGAAGTCTTACCAAGCGTTAGAAAAAGTTTAGCTGACGTTGGTCTCAAACACAATCAGTTTAAAATGATCACCGAGTTCGATCTCCACACGAAAGTTGTTGGTTTTCTTAGGAAATATTATCCAGAAGCTATTTTGATAGCCGCTTGTGGTGAGAATCAAGACACCTCGAGTAAAAGAATAAATTCGTGGAAAAAAGGTTACCAACGTGGAACACCTGACTTGATTATTGCCAATGCAAACCGACAGCACAGCGGACTCGTGATTGAGTTCAAGAATCCAGGTGGCACAGGTAAGACGTCCAAAGAGCAGGAGTCTCTGTTGCTCAGATATAAATCCGCTGGTTATCTAACACTCTTGTGCGACTCGTACGACGACGCTATTACCACAGTAATAAAATATCTCTTTGACGTTGGGTTTCAGTGCTCTCAGTGTTTTCGTAAATTTAAAAATAAATCAGCGTTGAGTAACCATGAGAGACGCTATTGTAAAGAGACTTTCTAGACAGTGAGTAATAAGTTGAATTAGCACTCGTTCTCATTGTTGAGACGACGTTTGAAGCGACAACTGCTCTAGCATTTTTAAAGACGTTTTTAACTTGGTAAAAAATATCTGCGAAACTTTCTCTCTTTATTTCACAAACCTTCTGACCACTGTGTGAAAAAATGTTTCTATGACATTGGACGCTTCGTGTGACCAATGTCTAAATTTAATAAAGTGGGGTATCCGAGAACACCCCTAATTTTGTGTGGAAGGATGATGACGTCTGCACACTGCGCGATATTGCTCAGCACCACCAACGAACGATGGTCCTGGGTTGTATCTCCAATTGAACGGCGCTTCAACAGTTGTTCCGTAAGTGTCGCGACAAACGGCGCAATACGCTTTTAGAAATGTGATGTCGTCTGCCATTGGGAAGAGCGTGTCAAGCTCACCAAGTCTTTTTAAGTGCTCTGTTGTTATGAGACCACAAATAATGACGTGAATGCCAGCTTTAATGTATTCACGGGTAACTGACAGATCAGAGTACCAATGGCCTTCATCAATTCCGATGACGTCGTAATCAGCTATCTCGGAAGAACTTGGGAGGTTGGTGATTAACTTCGCAGGTAAACTGTCTGATCCGACAACAATGGTCTGACGATGCGTGGAGAACGCGTGGTCAGTTCGCCTAGTGTCACCCGCGTTGTTCATGTAGAGGACTTTGAGCCCTGATTTACTCAACGTGACTAACCTGCGAAGAGTCTCTGTTGTTTTTCCTGCAAACATGGGACCAATCACGATTTCTAGTTTACCAACTTTCTTCATGGTTACTATACCTCCAGAGAAACGCTCTCCCCTCTTGCGGCAACTGTTGCTCGTTGTTAAATATCCGCTGAAGCTCTAAGTTTTTAAGATGAGACCTCGAGCTCTCGTGTCTTGAGCGATGCATTGGGTTGTTGGTAACCACACCACATGGGTAACAATTGTACGACGCGCCGCCGTGCACAAAATCCAGGTGAGCGTCTGAGAGTATGTGACTCATAATATCGCCCGCACTCAGTATTTCGTTACACCCCACCCTACAAACGTTAACGTCACAGTTTGCGGCGAGGTGTAGCCACGCTTTGAGTTTGGTTGAGCATGGTTTCCATAGAAGGGTCGCCAAGAACACTTCGAGGTAGTTACCGAGTAGCGTAGCGGTGGACTCGCAAGGGTTGCTCAAGTAGTGGTCACTCGCTAACGTAAGACGTTTGAATGGTGAGTAGCACCACACAGGGATCATCTTGGCTAGTTCGTTAACCATCTTGTTGGCTCTAACTTCATCAAGCTCGACCCAAGCCTCATGAGCGAACTTTGTATAGAGAATCTGGGTACCAAATTGTCTTGACACCTCTTCGTTTCCACGATCGGGGTCGCACAACTTGAAGACTTGCGAGTACCCTTTTAAGACGTTGGGTCCAGAGGCGCCTTGTGGGGTAGACACATCGACAAAGGACATTCTCCGCATTGCGTCGATCTCCTCTTCTTGGCGGGCTTGGTCTTGAGTCATCTCTTCTGCGATGTCTTGGACTTGAGTCATTATGTTATACTCTCAGAAAAAATCCTAATTTTTTAGTGCGTTTGGTCTGGAACTGTGAGATACCTGTGAGGTCAACTGTGAGACACCTGTGAGGTTAACTGTGAGTAAGATAACACGTGATAATGTATTAGATGGTTGAGGACCCACAGACGGCTGTTGAAGCGAGGATTACGGCTGATGTGAAAAGTGTTAAGGTGAAGGACCCAAAGCGTGTCGCTGCTGGTAAAAAGTTGGCTGAGATATCGAAAGCTGCTAAAGAAAAGAAAATGCGTGAAATGATAGTCAACGAAGAACAGGGTAGTGAGTGGAGCTATGGATATGTTGTCGGAACACTTGGTGTAATCATCGCTGGTGCTTCACTATGGTACACAATTAGCAATGAAAAAGAGACACAACTGGAGCCTGCGAGCACTGTGGTTAGCGCGTCAGAAAATCGTAGAACTTGTCGTCCAGCGCTAGACACGTTTGATTCTTGAACAAAACACACGACAATGTATATATGTCCGCGATCGATCGAAAAGAACTTATGAACGAGTTGTACGATGCGCTACTTGTTACGACTGGTGCTGTGGCAGTGAGTATGATCTCTAAAAAGGCTTTGGGAGAACCATTGGGAACACCGGAGACTGTGAAAGGCACAGTGAAACTTGCTGCAGCTGTTGGTGCAGGAACGTTGTTAGTAAAATGGTTACAATCAAAAAAGTGGATACCGACAGATCCATTCAAATCAACGTAAGTTAATGGTGAGTGTCGTGGCTGGAGGGATTTTTAATGCAGTGGCTTTTGCGGGCGCTGGTTTTATGTTTTCAAAGTTTAACCACTCAGGCTATGAAGCTGAGATGAAAAGACACAACCATGCGTTGGAACAGCTAGCCAGTGCGAAAGAGGTGTGGTACGAAAATGAAGTCGCTAAAAAAGATCAGATTCAGCGCTTGCGACAACAGCTCTCAGATGTTAATGCTGACATCAATGACACAAACCACGCGTTGGAAGAACTTAGAAGCGTAATGACCATACGGCACAGCGGACGAGTGTTCACTAACCTCCCGAAGGTTGCGGATTACTACCAACCGAGTGCGGAAATGAAGGAATACCAATTATTGTTTGTTGGTGCGCTAGGCTTGGGTAGTGGAATAGTAGTGTGGGTACTAGCTCGGTAAAAAAAAATGTTGGAGTAGTATAAGCGATGGACAAACTTATGAGGCAGATGAGTTATGGCTTGACAATTGACGAAATCGCGAGTGAGACACAAATTGAGTGTGGAGGCACCTTCAGAATTCACTACTGCTCGGATTGTGACGTTGTGAAAAACGTGAGTGACTGTGGTGGGTACGCGTGTCCAAAGTGTGGCGACATCGAATGGGGTTACACTCAGAGTTACAGCGACATGAGACTCACGCGACTAAAAAGCGTTCACAAACGGTCTTGGTGGATGGGGAGAAGACTACGGAACGTTGTGAAGGGCGAGCACCTTGAGTTGATAAAAGAGGACTTCCTGAAAGTTGTCAATGTGCTGCACTCATGCAATTTGATTAAGGGTAGAAACGTCAGCAGGTATGGGTACTACATTATTAGGTTGTGCCATAGAAGACGAGTCGAGACACTCAAGAAGGTGTCAGACCTCAAAGACGGGAAGGTGAAAGAGAAGTTTGACGACAATTTGTTTGGGGTGGTGTACCCAAAGCTGGGATGGTGCGAAAGTGGCGACAATTATTACGACGAGTGGTTTAGGAAAAAAACAAGTGTAGTATATAGAAGCCAATGAGTCGGACTGTGAAAAACCCACTGACAAAAAGACGGGCGCATAAGACGAGTGCAGCCGTTGTCAATTCACTAACAGATGAAGCGACCAACGTTCACGGCTTCTTTAGAGATCAAGAGGGACAACGTCTAGCCCAAGACCTCGCACCGTCAACGCATCTGTTGGATCGAGCACTGAGAGGGTTCACAAGGTCCTATGGAGTCGAAGTGATTGACGACAGAGACATTAATCAGGTAAATGGTAGTAGAAGCGCTGTCACTAACCTTTTGAGACGTGAACTAGGTGAGACCAACGGAATGAAAGTGGTGGAGACAGTCAAGGTCACTTTTGAAAAAGTTTTAGAACTCAATAAGACCACATACAAAACTGCCTACTTTAACAGCGAAACGTTCGTTGTCATTAACGAGCGTGACATCGAGGGTGTTGCCAATCGCGGGTCGGAGCAGATTTTGACGCGGATAGCTGGGTGGTTATCTGAGGGGTCTGGATGGGTTATCGACAAAATAGATGCGCACTACGTCAATGTCGCTATTTACAGACCTTTGCATGGGAGTAGCTACATTGCGTTGCCAAAGGAGCTGCGCAACAGTATGAAGGGTCTGATAAACGTAAATAACGATGATGACAACGAGTGCTTTAGATGGTGTCACCTTGCACACAAATTTCCTGTTGGAAAAAACTCTGACAGAACGTCAAAGTACGTCAGACATGTCAGTGAGCTGAATTATGACGGAGTTGACTTCCCAGTCACACTCAAAGATTACAACAAGATCGAAAAGGCGAACGATATTAGCATAAATGTTTTTGGGTACGAAAATAAGCAGCCATTCCCTGTGTACGTTTCTAAGGAAGCGTACCCTGACCATATGGACCTATTGTTGATAACTAATGACGTGGGCAACAAGCATTATGTATATATTCGCGATTTTAACAAATTCATGTACCGTCAGACAAAGTATAAGGCGAGAAAGCACTTTTGCAGGTATTGTTTGCAGTGTTTCACCCGTGCGGACGTGCTTGAAAGTCATGTGGAAGTATGCTTGGTCATCAATGGGAAGCAAGCTATTAAAATGCCGCAAAAAGGTGCGAAAGTGAAATATGAGAATTTTAGCAGACAATTAAATGTGCCATTTGTGGTGTATGCAGACTTTGAGGCTATCACACAGAAGGTGCACACAGCGACGCCATCAAGCGAGACTAGCTACACAAATGCTTACCAGAGGCACGTCGACTGTGGTTATGGGTATAAACTGGTTTGTTGTTATGACAACGAGTACAGTAAGCCAGTGAAAGTGTATCGCGGTGAAAATGCAGTCAACAAGTTCATTGGGGAGATGTTAGAAATTGTCGAATATTGTAAAAAGACATCTGAGAGTCACTTTAACAAAGAAATGATACTGACTGATGCCGATAAGAAGAACTTTGACGAGGCTAAAAGTTGTCATATTTGCAGTGTTGGGTACACTAGCGCTGACGTTAGAGTGAGAGACCACTGTCACGTGTCAGGTAAGTACAGAGGGTCCGCACATCGTCAGTGTAATGTGAACTTTAAGTTGACTGACAAAATCCCTGTGATCTTTCATAACTTGCGCGGCTACGATAGCCATTTCATCATGCAGGAGATTGGCAAGTTTGGTCAAGACATAAATGTGATACCAAACAACATGGAGAAGTACATGGCGTTCATGCTTGGAAAAAACTTAGTATTTTTGGACAGCTTTCAGTTCATGAGTAGTGGTCTAGACAACTTGGTGAGGAACCTACCAAGGGACGCTTTCAAGTACACGTCAGAAGTGTTTCGCGACGAGGGGTTGGCACTTATGACAAGAAAGGGGGTCTATCCCTACGATTATATGGACTCCTTTGAAAAATTCGACGAGCGCGAGCTACCCTCCAAAAAAGATTTCTACAGCGTTCTGAACGATGAGCACATCACGGAAGAAATGCACGAGCGCGCCATCGATGTGTGGGACTACTTCGACGTTAAAAATATGGGTGGGTACCACGACCTGTATTTGAAAAGCGATGTGCTCTTGCTCGCTGACGTTTTTGAGAACTTTAGAGAGACATGCCATCGCGAGTATAAATTAGACCCTTGCCATTATTTCACATCGCCTGGATTGGCTTGGGACGCCATGCTAAAGATGACTGGAGTAGAACTCGAATTATTGTCCGACATCGACATGTTCCAGTTTGTAGAATTAGGTATGCGTGGTGGTGTGAGCTACATTTGCAACAGACATGGTGTGGCGAATAATAAGTACATGGAAGGGTATGACAAAGAGCAAGAGTCGAAGTATTTGATGTACCTTGATGCCAACAATTTGTATGGATGGGCGATGAGTCGAAGTCTACCTACGGGTGGTTTTAAATGGTTGACTGAGAAAGAAATAAAAAAGGTTAATCTATGCGACTATCACAACAATAGTGAAAAAGGTTTACTGCTCGAGGTTGACTTGGAGTACCCAGCCCATTTGCATGACCTACACAACGATTACCCGTTGGCTCCCGAGAAGATGGAGATAACCGTTGACATGTTGTCGGAGTACTGCACGAAAATCAAAAATAAGTTTAACGTGAGTGTTGGTGGTGTGAAAAAGTTGGTGACTAATTTGATGGACAAAAAAAAGTATGTGTGCCACTACGGAAATCTGCAGTTGTACATGGATCTTGGATTGAAAATCAAAAAGGTTTATAGGGCCCTACAGTTCGACCAGTCCAAGTGGTTGGGCAAGTACATCGACTTTAACACAGTCAAAAGAACCACAGCTAAGAACGCTTTTGAGAAGGACTTCTTCAAGTTGATGAACAATAGTGTGTTCGGAAAAACGATGGAAAACTTGAGGAAGCGTGTGGACGTAAGATTAGTGACCACTGCGAAGAAATTAGAAAAGCTCGTCTCAAAGCCGACGTTTGTGTCTTGCAAAATATTTAGCGAGAACTTAGTTGCTGTCCATAAGGTTAAAGAAACGCTGACACTAAATAGGCCCGCATATGTGGGTATGTGCATACTAGACTTGAGCAAAACGCTGATGTACAATTTTCACTACAATTATATTATGAAAAAGTACTCTAGCGACACCTGCAGATTACACTTCACCGACACTGACAGTCTGCTGTACTCAATCAAAACCGATGACGTTTATTCCGACTTTATGATGGAGTGCGAAAAGTTTGACAATAGCGACTACCCTGCAGACAGCCCATTCTTTTTTAGAGAGAATAAGAAAGTTATTGGGAAGATGAAGGACGAGTGCGCTGGGGCGCCAATTATCGAGTTCGTTGGGTTGCGCAGTAAAATGTACAGCTATTTGAAAGAGGGTGGAGGTGGTGGGAAAACCGCTAAAGGTATTAGAAAGAACATAATTAAAAAGGTAATCAGACACGAAGATTACAAAAGCGTGCTACTAGAGCAGAAACAATTGCGACACACAATGAAGACCATTAGAAGTGTCAAACATCAGCTCGGTAGCTACGAAATTAATAAAGTATCGCTATCCTAGTAGTATAGTAAGTGGGGCTGCGGGCCCAGTCAACGCCAACCACGATATAAACACCAAAACATCACCAAATTTGTGTCGAGCCATAATTCGGCAATGTTTTGGTACTCACGTTTTATAATCGACGTTGGCGAGCTCACAGCGTTAGTCTCTGTGCTATTATGGTGATCGTTAGTCAATCTAAACGCCCCTCCCACGTTTTCTACTCAATTGATGCCAAATATTAAAAAAATCACAACTTTCGCTAAACTTTACGCTACTTTAGCCATTTTTTAGGTGCGTTTCAACATTTTCACAAATTTGTCGAATCGCATTTAAAAAATAGTCGTTTCAACATTTTCACAAATTAGTCGAATCGCATTTAAAAATAATCGTTTCAACATTTTCACAAATTTGTCAAATCATGTTTAAAAAATAGAGAGCGCCGTTTCAATATTTTCACAAATTTGTCAAATCACATTTTTACAAATTTATGTATCGTAAAAGTGTCTCACGCGTGATAAAATTGCCACCTGTTATGCAAATTAGGTTATTGCCACCTGTTAATAATTGATTAGTCCGTTTGTTCACTATTTTCAACGTTTGTCGCCTCTTTTCTAAAATGGTGATCGTACACATATTTCGACGTTGTGATTCCTCCCGACAACAAGCCCAAGAAAGGCACGTACGGTGTCACAATCGCGACAATGCTCTCAACGTCTTTCTTTAATAGCGGGTCTTTTTGTAGTTCGTCATTTAGTTCGTCAGGGTTCTCGCTACAACGTTTTTGTGACCATACGCATAGGAGTCAATACCATTTTCTAAAAGGTATCGTTTATCGTCGAAGCAGGATAGCGATACTTTATTAATTTCATAGCTACCGAGCTGATGTTTGACACTTCTAATGGTCTTCATTGTGTGTCGCAATTGTTTCTGCTCTAGTAGCACACTTTTGTAATCTTCGTGTCTGATCACTTTTTTAATTATATTCTTTCTAATACCTTTAGCAGTTTTCCCACCACCCCCATCCTCTTTCAAATAGCTATACATTTTACTGCGCAACCCGACGAACTCAATAATTGGTGTTCCAGCGCACTCGTCCTTCATCTTGCCAATGACTTTCTTGTTCTCTTTGAAAGCGAATGGGTTGTCTGCAGGGTAATCGCTATTGTCAAACTTTTCGCGCTCCTCCATGAAGTCAGAATAAACGTCGTCAGTTTTGATTGTGTACAACAGACTGTCAGTGTCGGTGAAGTGTAGTCTGCAGGTATCGCTAGAGTACTTTTTCATGATATAGTTGTAGTGGAAGTCATACATCAACGTTTTGCTCAAGTCTAGTATGCACATACCCACGTATGCAGGTCTATTTAATGTCAGCGTCTCTTTGACTTTGTGGACAGCGACTAAATTCTCGCTAAATATCTTGCAAGACACAAACGTAGGCTTTGAGACAAGCTTTTCTAACTTTTTCTCGGTGGTCACTAATCTTACATCCACACGCTTCCTCAAATTCTCCATCGTTTTTCCGAACACACTGTTGTTCATCAACTTGAAGAAGTCCTTCTCAAAAGCGTTCTTAGCCGCGGTTCTTTTGACTGTGTTAAAGTCAATGTACTTACCCAACCACTTGGACTGGTCAAACTGTAGGACCCTATACACCTTTTTGATTTTCAATCCAAGATCTACATACAACTGCAGATTTCTATAGTGACACACATACTTTTTTTTGTTCATCAAATTAGTCACCAGCTTCTTCACACCGCCAACACTCACATTAAACTTATTTTTAATTTTCGTGCAGTACTCCGACAACATGTCGACAGTTATTTCCATCTTCTCAGGAGCCACCGGGTAGTCGTTGTGTAGGTCATGCAAATGGTCTGGGTATTCCAAGTCGACTTCAAGCAACAGACCCTTTTTACTATCGTTGTGATAGTCGCATAGATTAACCTTTTTTATTTCTTTCTCAGTCAACCACTTGAAGCCACCTGTAGGTAGACTTCGACTCATTGCCCACCCATATAAATTGTTGGCGTCAAGGTACATCAAATACTTCGACTCTTGCGCTTTATCGTACCCCTTCATGTATTTATTATTCGCCACGCCATGTCTGTTGCATATGTAGCTCACACCACCACGCATACCTAATTCTACGAACTGGAACATGTCGATGTCGGACAATAACTCGAGCTCTACTCCAGTCATCTTTAACATGGCATCCCAAGCCAATCCGGGCGATGTGAAATAATGGCAAGGGTCTAATTTATACTCGCGATGGCATGTCTTTCTAAAGTTCTCAAAAACGTCGGCAAGCAAGAGCACATCGCTTTTCAAATACAGGTCGTGATACTCACCCATACTTTCAACGTCGAAGTAGTCCCACACGTCGATGGCGCGCTCGTGCATTTCTTCCGTGATGTGCTCATCGTTCAGAACGCTGTAGAAATCTTTTTTGGAGGGTAGCTCGCGCTCGTCGAATTTTTCAAAGGAGTCCATATAATCGTAGGGATAGACCCCCTTTCTTGTCATAAGTGCCAACCCTGTTTCACGAAACACTTCTGACGTGTATTTGAAAGCGTCCCTTGGTAGGTTCTTCACCAAGTTGTCTAGACCACTACCCATGAACTGAAAGCTGTCCAAGAACACCAAGTTTTTTCCAAGCATGAACGCCATGTACTTCTCCATGTTGTTTGGTATCACATTTATGTCTTGGCCAAACTTACCAATCTCCTGCATGATGAAATGGCTATCATAGCCGCGCAAGTTATGAAAGATCACAGGAATTTTATCAGTCAATCTAAAGTTCACGTTACACTGACGATGTGCGGACCCTCTGTACTTACCTGACACGTGACAGTGGTCTCTCACTCTAACGTCAGCACCAGTGTACTCAACACTGCAAATATGGCAACTTTTAGCCTCGTCGAAATCTTGTTTGTCGTCATCAGTCAGTATCATTTCTTTGTTAAAGTGACTCTCAGATGTTTCTTTACAATATTCAACAATTTCTAACATCTCCCCAATGAACTTGTTGACTGCGTTTTCACCGCGATACACTTTTACTGGCTTACTGTACTCGTTGTCATAACAACAAACCAGTTTATACCCATAACCGCAGTCAACGTGCCTCTGGTAAGCATTTGTGTAGCTACACTCGCTTGACAGCTTTGTTGTGTGCACCTTCTGTGTGATAGCCTCGAAGTCTGCATACACCACAAATGGTACATTTAATTGTCTGCTAAAATTCTCATATTTTACTTTCGCGCCTTTTTGTGGCATTTTAATAGCTTGCTTCCCATTGATGACCAAACACACTTCAATATGACTTTCAAGCACGTCCGCACAGGTGAAACACTGCAAACAATACCTACAAAAGTGCTTTCTCGCCTTATGCTCTGTTTGGCGGTACATGAATTTGTTAAAATCGCGAATGTACACATAATGCTTGTTGCCCACGTCATTAGTTATCAACAATAGGTCCATATGGTCAGGGTACGCCTCCTTAGAGACGTACACAGGGAATGGCTGCTTATTTTCATACCCAAAAACATTGATGCTAATTTCGTTAACCTTTTCGATCTTGTTGTAGTCTTTGAGTGTGACTGGGAAGTCAACTCCGTTATAATTCAGCTCACCGACGTGCCTAGCGTACTTCGACGTTCTATCGGAGTGTTTTCCAACAGGAAACTTATGCGCAAGGTGACACCATCTAAAGCACTCGTTGTCATCATCGTTATTTACATTTATCAGACCCTTCATACTGTTGCGCAGCTCCTTTGGCAACGCAATGTAGCTACTCCCATGCAAAGGTCTGTAAATAGCGACGTTAACGTAGTGCGCATCTATTTTGTCGATAGTCCATCCAGACCCCACCCAGCTATCCGCGTCAAAATCTGCTCCGACCCGCGATTGGCAACACCCTCGATGTCATGCTCGTTAATGACGACGAACGTTTCGCTGTTAAAGTAGGCAGTTTTGTATGTGGTCTTATTGAGTTCTAAAACTTTCTCAAAAGTGACCTTGACTGTCTCCACCACTTTCATTCCGTTGGTCTCACCCAGCTCACGTCTCAAAAGGTTAGTGACAGCACTTCTACTACCATTTACCTGATTGATGTCTCTGTCGTCAATTACTTCGACTCCATAGGACCTTGTGAACCCTCTCAGTGCTCGATCCAACAGATGCGTTGACGGTGCGAGGTCTTCGACTACAGGTTGCCCCTCTTGATCTCTAAAGAAGCCGTGAACGTTGGTCGCTTCATCTGTTAGTGAGTTGACAACGGCTGCACTCGTCTTATGCGCCCGTCTTTTTGTCAGTGGGTTTTTCACAGTCCGACTCATTGGCTTCTATATACTACACTTGTTTTTTTCCTAAACCACTCGTCGTAATAATTGTCACCACTTTCGCACCATCCTAGCTTTGGGTACGCCACCCCAAACAAATTATCGTCGAACAAGTCTTTCACCTTCCCGTCTTTGAGGTCTGACACCTTCTTGAGTGTCTCGACTCGTCTTCTATGGCACAACCTAATAATGTAGTATCCATATCTGCTGACATTTCTACCCTTTACCAAATTGCATGAGTGCAGCACATTGACAACTTTCAAGAAGTCCTCTTTTATCAACTCAAGGTGCTCACCCTTCACAACATCCCGTAGTCTCCTTCCCATCCACCAAGACCGTTTGTGAACGCTTTTTAGTCGTGTGAGTCTCATGTCGCTATAACTCTGAGTGTAACCCCATTCAATGTCGCCACACTTTGGACACGCGTACCCACCGCAGTCAGTCACATGTTTCACAACGTCACAATCCGAGCAGTAGTAAATTCTGAAGGTGTCTCCACACTCAGTTTGTGTCTCACTCGCGATTTCGTCAATTGTCAAGCCATAACTCATCTGCCTCATAAGTTTGTCCATCGCTTATACTACTCCAACATTTTTTTTACCGAGCTAGTACCCACACTACTATTCCACTACCCAAGCCTAGCGCACCAACAAACAATAATTGGTATTCCTTCATTTCCGCACTCGGTTGGTAGTAATCCGCAACCTTCGGGAGGTTAGTGAACACTCGTCCGCTGTGCCGTATGGTCATTACGCTTCTAAGTTCTTCCAACGCGTGGTTTGTGTCATTGATGTCAGCATTAGCATCTGAGAGCTGTTGTCGCAAGCGCTGAATCTGACCTTTTTTAGCGACTTCATTTTCGTACCACACCTCTTTCGCACTGGCTAGCTGTTCCAACGCATGGTTGTGTCTTTTCATCTCAGCTTCATAGCCTGAGTGGTTAAACTTTGAAAACATAAAACCAGCGCCCGCAAAAGCCACTGCGTTAAAGATCCCTCCAGCCACAACACTCACCATTAACTTACGTTGATTTGAATGGATCTGTCGGTATCCACTTTTTCGATTGCAACAGCTGCAGCAAGTTTCACTGTGCCTTTCACTGTCTCTGGTGTTCCCAATGGTTCTCCCAAAGCCTTTTTAGAGATCATACTCACTGCCACAGCACCAGTCGTAACAAGTAGCGCATCGTACAATTCGTTCATAAGTTCTTTTCGATCGATCGCGGACATATATACATTGTCGTGTGTTTTGTTCAAGAATCAAACGTGTCTAGCGCTGGACGACAAGTTCTACGATTTTCTGACGCGCTAACCACAGTGCTCGCAGGCTCCAGTTGTGTCTCTTTTTCATTGCTAATTGTGTACCATAGTGAAGCACCAGCGATGATTACACCAAGTGTTCCGACAACACATCCATAGCTCCACTCACTACCCTGTTCTTCGTTGACTATCATTTCACGCATTTTCTTTTCTTTAGCAGCTTTCGATATCTCAGCCAACTTTTTACCAGCAGCGACGCGCTTTGGGTCCTTCACCTTAACACTTTTCGCATCAGCTGTGATCTTAGCTTCAACAGCCGTCTGTGAGTCTTCAACCATCTAATACACTATCACGTGTTATCTTACTCACAGTTGACCTCACAGGTGTCTCACAGATGACCTCACAGGTATCTCACAGTTCCAGACCAAACGCACTAAAAAATTAGGATTTTTTCTGGGAGTATAACATAATGACTCAAGTCCAAGACATCGCAGAAGAGATGACTCAAGACCAAGCCCGCCAAGAAGAGGAGATCGACGCAATGCGGAGAATGTCCTTTGTCGATGCGTCTACCCCACAAGGCGCCTCTGGACCCAACGTCTTAAAAGAGTACTCACAAGTCTTCAAGTTGTGCGACCCTGATCATAAAAACGAAGAGGTGTCAAGACAATTTGGTACCCAGATTCTCTATACAAAGTTCGCTCATGAGGCTTGGGTCGGGCTTGATGAAGTTAGAGCCAACAAGATGGTTAACGAACTAGCCAAGATGATCCCTGTGTGGTGTTACTCACCATTCAAACGTCTTACGTTAGCGAGTAGCCACTACTTGAGCAACCCTTGCGAGTCTGCCGCTACACTACTCGGTAACTACCTCGAAGTGTTCTTGGCGACCCTTCTATGGAAACCATGCTCAACCAAAGCCAAAGCGTGGCTAGAGCTCGCCGCAAACTGTGACGTCAACGTTTGTAGGGTGGGGTGTAATGAAATAGTGGGTGCGGGCGATATTATGAGTCACATACTCTCACACACTCACCTGGATTTCGCGTACGGCGGCGCGTCGTACAATTGTTACCCATGTGGTGTGGTTACCAACAACCCAATGCATCGCTCAAGACATGAGAGCTCGAGGTCCCATCTTAAAAACTTAGAGCTTCAGCGGATATTTAACAACGAGCAACAGTTGCCGCAAGAGGGGAGAGCATTTCTCTGGAGGTATAGTAACCATGAAGAAAGTTGGTAAACTAGAAATCGTGATTGGTCCCATGTTTGCAGGAAAAACAACCGAGACTCTTCGCAGGTTAGTCACGTTAAGTAAATCAGGGCTCAAAGTCCTCTACATGAACAACGCAGGCGACACCAGGCGAGCTGACCACACGTTCTCCACACATCGTCAGACCATTGTTGTTGGATCAGACAGTTTACCTGCGAAGTTAATCACCAACCTTCCAAGTTCTTCCGAGATAGCTGACTATGACGTCATCGGCATTGATGAAGGCCATTGGTACTCTGATCTGTCAGTTATTCGCGAATACATTAAAGCTGGCGTTCACGTCATTATTTGTGGTCTCATAACAACGGAGCACTTAAAAAGACTTGGTGAGCTCGACACACTGTTCCCAATGGCAGACGACATCACATTTCTAAAAGCGTATTGCGCCGTTTGTCGCGACACTTACGGAACAACTGTTGAAGCGCCATTCAATTGGAGATACAACCCAGGACCATCATTCGTTGGTGGCGCTGAGCAATATCGTGCAGTGTGCAGACGTCATCATCCTTCCACACAAAATTAAGGGTGTTCTCGGATACCCCACTTTTTTAAATTTAGACATTGGTCACATGAAGCGTCCAATGTCACAGAAACATTTTTTCACACAGTGGTCAGAAGGCTCGTGAAATAAATAGAGAAAGTTTCGCAAACGTTTTTTATCGAGTTAAAAAACGTCTTTAAAAAATGCTAGAGCAGTTGTCGCTTCAAACATCGTCTCAACAACGAGAACGAGTGCTAATTCGACTTATTACTCGCTGTCTAAAAAGTCTCTTTACAATAGCGTCTCTCGTGGTTACTCAACGCTGATTTATTTTTAAATTTACGAAAACACTGAGAGCACTGAAACCCAACGTCAAAGAAATATTTTATTACCATAGTAATAGCGTCGTCGTATGAGTCGCACAACAACGTTAGATAACCAGCGGATTTATATCTGAGTAGCAGAGACTCCTGCTCTTTGGATGTCTTACCTGTGCCACCTGGGTTCTTGAACTCAATCACGAGCCCGCTGTGCTGTCGGTTTGCATTGGCAATAATCAAGTCAGGTGTTCCACGTTGGTAACCTTTTTTCCACGAATTTATTCTTTTACTCGAAGTGTCTTGATTCTCACCACAAGCAGCTATCAAAATAGCTTCTGGGTAATATTTCCTAAGAAAACCAACAACTTTCGTATGAAGGTCGAACTCAGTGATCATTACGAATTGATTGTGTTTGAGACCAACGCTAGCTAAACTTTTTCTAACGCTTGGTAAGACTTCTGAGTGCACCCACCCCCCGAAGTGTTTCGCACGCCCCATTTCACTCGAGAACACCAACGAGTAGACCCCAAGTTCATTGATAAACGAGGCCTGCTCCATCTTCATTTTGCAATCAGGTTCGACGTGGTCGTTTACTGCGTCTTTTGGTCTAGCATAGCCTAGAGCGCTCGCGACTTCTCCTGCTTTGAACCATATTTCACCGTTGTCCATGACTGTCGTGATTTGGTGACCATCGAATAATTGCACTGAGTTGGTTGCCATTACTATAGCCCCGCAAAAAAAAACTACTCGACATAGGTGCCAGGTTTTTTATAGATCTGGTTTGTTGTGTACCAGTGCAGCAAATACGTTTTATTAGTCTTCAGTTTTCTACGTCGTCTGAAAAAGTTTCTAATGTTACGAGCCAGTTTTCTAAGCCAACCCATTACATAACTTAGGTCACGTCTCCTACCACTCCTACTTTGTCTGACTCTGGTAACATAATAGGTTCGCCATAAGTCTTTTTAGACCTCATACCAATCTCAGCGTGGAGCTCGAGAGTAACGTCACCGCGACCAAATGATCCACCAGCTTTGAACATGTGGTCAGTCGTCTTATTTATTTTATATATTTCATGAGGTCTCGAAATACATGCTCCCATTTACTTTACACCATATTCCTTCATCATTTCTCCACCCATGATTATGATGTCTCGGTTCGTCATGTAGCCACTCACAATTTTTACACCGTAGAATTCTATCAACGATGGGTATGCATAAGGTGCGAGTGGTATTCTTGGTCGATGTATTCCAAAAATTGTTCCATAGGGTGTGCCTATCTTTTTCATATTCGCTATGAAGTCTGAATCGGTTGACTTAACGTTATTGACCCTGACGTGTGAATTGTCCATTTGCCAGTGTATTGATATCATATGCATTTTACTTATGTCAACACCACTTGGAATAGTGCATATGCTCTCCATTGCTGGGATGCTACCACCATACGCGAGTCCGTTGGTCATACCAGTCTTGTACCCTATGAACTTATCCCACTGACCGTCGTCGTTTGATATAATTGTCTCCCAATTTGATCCAGCGGTACGAGTAGGTAACCTCACTACGACAAAAATGGAAAGATCACACCATTGCATACTCGGACAATTAAAGTGAAGACCTGACTCAAGTGGGATTGGTGTTAACACAGGGGATAGAAAACTTTGGCTTACACCGCTGATGCCGATAATAGGACCATAAGCCGGGTTGTTTTGCACTAATTTGCTTGTTTCACCAATGGCTTTCACTTTGTTTGAGCCATTGGTGTGAAATTCCACGTTTTTCAAGGCGTGTGTGCTAACGTTGAAGTCGAGCACAACGTTGTAGGACTGACTCTTGAGGAAACCTGATAGCAATTGCTCTAGAGTTCTTTTATTGATAGCGTCTGAGTCATCGACTGGGTCTGCTACGTTTTTTATTGCTGAGCCTTGCATGTCTATTAGTCCAGACATCCTTCCGCCGGTCGCGCTTAATTTGGGATCTTCGTCCAGATGCCTTTTCGTTCTCTTTAGTATTTTATCATGAGGGTCATCAGACTCATACCCATAGTTTAGACTCATTACTACTTCAAGGTGTATTTGGTTAACAGATAACCAGAGACTGCTGAGAACCCTAAGATTATCGCCAGCGTTGTCGTGTCTGACTCGCTTGTGGTGGTGACCACTGCTTTTCTCATGGGAAGTGGTGCCGCATTTTCTTGGTAAACTTTTTTAGCCACGAGATTAGTTGACGCCGTCACATTTTCTTGGTGAGCTTTTTTCTTCACGATTGTTGGCGCTACTAAGTTAGTCACCACATTTTCTTGGTGGACTTTTTTAGCCACAGTCGTCGGTGTTGTTGCATTCAAGCGAGTGTTCACTCCAAATTTCATGGACTCTGTGGCAATCTTTAATAAGTTGTTGTACCCGGCGATTTTATTCTTGAGTATCACCACATTGCTTGGCATTAACCATGTACTTGGCGACACTGCGAGATTTTGGACAACGTTGGTGTCTCTAATCGATTTATTCATGTTGAGAATCCATGTCGACACGTCATAGTTGATAACGCTGTCAGAAAACAACTTTCGGAATTCTTGTTGGGTTTCTAGACTTCCTGCAGAACCACCAACGACTGATACACGTGTTCTCGCTTGCGCACCAAGTGTGGAGTACACAAAGGACTCTATGCTCTGATTTAGATATTGCAGTCCAATGTTGGTGAAGCCGTCTGACAATCGCGCGACGTATCGTTTGTAATCGTTCTGAACGTCGTTGAGTGTGGAGACTCTGGTCTCGCCTGTTGTGCCATCGCTCAGGACTTTATTCTGGTAGTAATGCCTTCTGGGAATCTTGGAAATCTTACCATACAATTCGGAAGCGTTGAATTCTCTACTTATTGATTTCATGGTCTCACCACCCTCCATTCTTCTGAGAAGTCTTCTAATGGTGAAGTACAAATGAAATCTCATCACACTTGTGACCACAGGGTGGACTTCTTGTGACACTGATAGATGTTGCAACGAAACACCACAACAGAAACTTGCACAATACGTCGCAAACACAATGCGGTAGTAAGATTCGCTGTCATCCCACTCTGATTTTGTCTTTGACGTGGTGACTCGCAAGACTGGCAGCTTTGACATGAAGTAGCTATTTTGGTTAACAAAAACTTTAAAGTTACTCACTGGATAATTTAACACATTTTCTGTTGGGTAACCATCCCAAAGCCCCCAGTGGTTCTTACGACCTTTTGGCAGTGGTTGGATAGTTCCACCGCCTTGCCATATTATTGGGAACTCACTATTGTGTAGCCACTTCCACATGCTTTTATCATTTTTGAAGGTTGTGCTGGTTATGTCCGTGCTAAGGATGTCATTGTTTCTGAAATATATGTCGACACTCATGATCTTACCATCTTGCAAAATATTTGGATAGAACTCAAATTTGCTTAAAGTGGCGTGAGGGTACTTTTTGATGAGGTCTGCCTTTGCGTCGTGTGCAGCCTTTGACGTGTTAGCCACCGCGCGTTTGTAGTACTTTCCATAGTACTCACGAAGGGCTTTCTGCATATAATATACCATATGTTATACATAATGCGAAAGTTGACGGTATTCATTGAAGGCGCAGAAAAAGTTGTGTCCTTTGACAACAGTGTGATGATCACGCATGATAACCCATACATTATGGTCAAGACAGCCACTGTGTTTTGGGACTACAATAACGTGTTAGATGGCGACGCCCCTCATCTCTCCGAGTTTAGTCACCCTTCGAGTGATCTTAAAAGTACAATAACGAGTGGAGGGTACACTAGCTTCGACACACTAGTCAGACTATTAAAAAAAGACTTTAAAGAAAGGAGGGGTGCGGACCTTGAGATGGAGAAAATACCGTTCACAGGTAGATGCGCGATTAAGGTTAGCGTCCCATTTAAGCTTGGCAGACTTGGGCCTCTATTTGGTTTCGCGAGGGGTAGGGTGATTGAGGGTGACTCACGGTGGCACACTAGTCCAAACGAGGTCGACATGCTCAGAGGTCTGAAGTACATAGAAATCTTATGTGATATTGTTGAGACGGAGAGCAATGTGGGTACTGATGGGGAGCGAAGCAGTGTGATCACAACGTTGCCAATACCCACTGAACAGTCTTTGAATGGGTCAGTGCAACGTCATGTGGACATCGAGTCCAAGGTGAGTGTTAAAAAAGGTGTTTACTCAAGTATGACGTTTCGCATCAAACCAAATAACGGCGCTATTAAAATTGGTGCGGTGTTATTGGAACTGTATATTGTGTGAATTATATGGAGCTTGGCGTGGAAACAGAGCAAGGGTTGAGAGACATTTACTATAATCCCAAGACAGGGTACAGTGGTGTAGAGAGGTTGTATCAAAGTGCGTTGGGAGACGGATTGAAAGTAACTAGAAAAACAGTGAAAGAATGGTTGACAGCGCAGGACACCTACACTAGGTACAAACCCATTGTGAGAAGACATAAATTCCGCGCGACTTTTGTTGGGTTTCTTGGTGAAGAGCTCCAAATGGACTTAGTGGACATGAGTAAGTACTCAAAACAGAATGGAGGTTACTATTGGATATTGACAGGCATTGAAATATTGAGTAGATATGCTTTTGGCACTGCAGTTTATAGAAAAGACACTAAGAACATGACTAAGGCTGTTGGAAAATTGTTGGTTGACTTTAAAGATCGGTTTGGAACCATGCCTAAGTTAGCGCAATTTGACGACGGACTTGAGTTCTATAACGTTGGTGTTAAAAGTTTGCTGAAAGAACATGGTGTTGAATATTTCAGCACTAAGAGCGACAAAAAGGCTGCTGTTGTCGAGCGTTTTAATAGAAGTCTGAAGAGTATTATGTGGAAGTACTTTTACACCCGCGGGACGTACAAATGGATTGACGTTTTGGATCAGTTTGTAAGCAATTACAATAGCAATGTGAATCGCAGTATTATGACGAAGCCAAAGGATGTCGATAAGTCAAATGAGGGTGAAGTGTGGACCACTTTGTTTGGTCATCATTTTGCAGACACCCCATTGCCAAAGTTTAGAGTTGGCGAGTCAGTGAGAATTAGTAAATACAAGAGCGTGTTCACAAAGGGTTATGAAGCCAACTTCACTGAAGAGCTGTTTAAAGTGGTAAAGGTTGTTCGTGGTGATCCGAATGTGTACGAAATTGAGGACGTGACCGGTGAACAGATTATTGGTAAATTTTACGAACAGGAATTATCGCTGGTCAATAGGAAACACGGCGACGATGTGTACAGAGTTGGAAAGGTGTTGAAAAGAAAGAAAGTCAGAGGGAAGAAGATGGCACTGGTCAAATGGTTGGGTTATGAGAGCAAACATAATTCGTGGATACCAGAAAGCGATATTCAAAATGTAGGTTAGTGTAATATGGCCGAGGGTGGTTTCGACAACCTTGAGATGGGTAGCTCTAACGAATACAAAGATGTCGCCGACGACGAACTAGAGCGTAGTCTTGAAAAAGCCACTAAAGATAGCGAGCTAGCTTGGGACGACCCAAACGTTGCAGTCAGTGAGAGAGTTAGACTAACTAAAGTGAGGAGTGGGCTGGCTCGCGAACATGGTAGAAGGGAGCGTCAACGCGTGGAGGAGGCCTTTAGCAATATTGAGACGCGGATTAATGACAACGCAAAAGACTACGAAGACGTTGCGAGGAGTGCGTCATTGTTAGACACCACACGCGCGGAGTACGTCGACATACCTGGACTAACACCAATCGAGAATCGTGAGTTGAATAGCGCACTCAATCCAAGCGAGAATATGCTGCGTAAGTCTAGAGTAGGCGACGCTGGCACGTTGCAAATAAAAGCAACCCATTTTCGAGACTTGATAGACAAAGCGGGCGAGAGAATGGCAGAGCTTAGCAAAAAAAAAAAAGATCTCACGACTGTGGGGGGTGAAGAGCGCATTGATCTAGCTGAGAGAGTGATTGGACTTATACAGGCTAAAGACATGCTTATTGAGCAGCGGGAAATAGAGGAAGCTAGAGAGCAACAGGAAGTCGACATTGACAGGTTTCAGAAGTTCGAGAAATGGGCTAGAGAAAATATGGTTGGGTTGAGTGCTCTAGCGATTTCAGTAGCTGCGATTATAACAACTATTATTATCGCTGGGAGGTCTACTGTTATGAAAGGCGCTATGGTCACGAGGTCGTTCGCACAGGCTGTTAAAAACGCAATAACGAGGATGGGTCCATGGGCTGTTGGATTGGCTAACTTAGTTTACGACGCGCTGGTGACAGGCGCAAAGGGTCTCGCTTGGTTAGCTCAAAATCTGTGGGTGTTTGCGGTGACATTCGCGTGGCTTGCATACAATTATTTAAACTAAAAGCAAAAACATAATTCGTGGATACCAGAAAGCGGTATTCAAAATGTGAGCTAATGTAATATGGCTGAAGGTGGGGAAGTTTTTGACGAGATTGAGATGGAGAACCTTGGTAGAGCTTACACTGATGGTCAAATAAACGTCGAACTTGAAGAACTCACTAAACGTATAAATTCAATTGAGAAAATATACACCGACGACGATATACCACACATCGAACGTGTCGAGTATGAGAAATTGAATGAGAGAGCGAATAGATTGCAGGGCGAACTGGATAGAAGGTCTCGAGAAACAGAGACGTCGTTCATTGACACTGATGATGGTAAGACGGTGACAATAAGAGGGACTAACACAGAAGTCCCAACAGTAGAGTTTGCTGAACAGAAGTCGTATGGTGACGTCAATGACGCAAGTTTCAGCATAGCTTTTGGAGAGGAGGACGAAATTAGTAAAAGACTTGGAGAACTAAAAGCACTCAACAAAAAGTTAGTGGAAAACGATGTAAAAAGAGTCAAGCTAATAAATAAGAAAATACGCGAGTTGTACAAAAAAAAACTCGGCCATGACGACGCGTCAAGGAAAATAGTCAACAGATCATATGTGACGGACTCGGGGTCTATTCTTTTCAAACCGATAAACAAAGATGGTAAATATGGAAAACCCAAACGAATTCTAATACCTGAGAGAAAAATTTTGGTCTACAGTAGAGACATGAGTAGTAAAAACACGATTGAGCAGTTCAAAGAGTTAGTTGGTCAAATCCCTGAGAATGCAGAAACAACAGTTGTCACAACAGAAGTGACCCCAGATGACTTCCCAGTAGTTGAGACAAAAGTGGTCTATGACGACATACCTGGGTTATCACCAGACGAAAACCGCGAACTGAGTGGTGTGGTTAATCCAAGCGATAGTGTGGTGCCTGAGTCAAGAACAGGTGACGATGGTGCGTTGCAAGCGCAGGTAGACCACTTTCAAGAGACGATAGATGAGACGAGTGGGAGATTGGCAAAGCTTGATAAAAAAGCTAACCAAACTGACCTCACGCCTGACGAAGGGCGAGAGCGCGCTGGTTTGTTTGAAAGAGAGTCAGGACTCAAGCAAGCCAGAGACAGAACTATTGAGCAGCGACAAATAGAAGAGGTTAGAGAGCAGCAGGAAGTCGACATTGACAGGTTTCAGAGATTTAAGGAATGGGCTAAAGAAAATGTAGTCGGGTTGAGCGCTGTAGCAATTTCAGTGGCTGGGATTATAACAACTATTATTATCGCTGGGAGGTCTGCTGTTATGAGGGGCGCTATGGCTACGAGGTCATTCGCACAGGCTGTTAAGAACGCGATAACGAAGATGGGTCCATGGGCTGTTGGGTTGGCTAATTTAGTTTACAACGCGTTGACGTTGGGTGCAAAGGGTCTCGCTTGGTTGGCTCAAAATTTGTGGGTACTTGCGGTGGTACTTGCGTGGTTTGCTTATGATTATTACAAGCTAAAACGGTAGCGATAAAACATATGTAAAGGTATATGAACGTCACGTCGGCAGAGTTGAGCCCTGGTTTTAGACGAGCGACCATGGGTGTCATAAAAGGGGTGAGAACGCAACACGTAATCACGTTGAACCCTAATAAAGTCAGTCCTGGCGAGGAACTTTACATTGATATACCGAAGCTCAAGGCTAGTAGCTGTTTGGTGCCTGGATCGTTGGGTCTAGTGTTCGACTTTAAGAACGCGAACGCCAAAAGCTGGTTCTTGAACAATGTGAGCAAGTTGTTGGTTGAGAAACTTGTTGTGAGACTAGCTGGGGAAACTGTGTATGACAACAATGGGGAAAATTACACTGGTGTCTATCGCGACCTTTGGGAAAGTGTTACCGCGCGAGACCAAATGATTGACTATGGTATTGGTGGTGAGAACTTGAGAAAGCTAATTTCTAAGGATGACAGTGGTGCGACGAGTGGGAATGTTACTAAAGTTAGTGACGCGTTAATGTTTGGTGTGATTGGAACGAAACTGCGGACTAAGCTTGGCAAGATCATGAATGACCATGGGTTGTACGCTCCTTTTAGCATGAACAACAACTTGCAGTATGTCATCACACTTCCGAAGGCCACAGACATTATGGTGGCGCAATCCAACGAAAGTGTAGGTGGATACACTCTGGAGAACCTCGAGCTTGAGTACGAAACGATTGATAACCAGGAGCTCGCTGACGAAATAGCGTCGGGCTACGCAAGTGGTCGTAGTTTGTCATATGAGCACATCACGTTGATGAAAATCACCGAATGGGACAAAGGCACAACCATCGTGAATGAAAACATTAATCTTCCAAGAAAAAGCATGAAGGCAATCGTGTTGCTATTCACGAATAAGGTGCGAACAGACAGTGAGGAGTTTCTTTATCCAAATATTGATAGTGTTAGAGTCACAATTGAAGGTGTGCCAAATAGTGTGTACTCACAAGGCATCCCAAAGTCGAAGTTCTATGCAGAAGCGAAACGATTGTTTGGGTTGGGCGAAGAACACGCTCAGTTCATGACCATACAGAAGTTTTATAAAGATGGCTTCGCGTTGGTCATTGACTTGAGGAGCGTTCAAGATAACCACAATGTCGCCACTGGTAAAAATATTGTGAACACACAATCTGGCGTGCTTCTTGAGATCACTAAGAAAGCGACGACTGCGAACGTCATGTGTAGGGTGTTTGTGGTAAGCGATGGGTTGGTCAACTTTATGAATAACGGGTTGCAATCAATCCAGTATTAAATCAAACGTGGGTTAATGGAGACTCCGTTTAATATGTTAATTGTTGGTATGACAGCTTGTGGTAAGACGCATTATTTGCTGGAAACATTGGAATCTGAGTACTTTAGTAAATTTGACTACATTGTGTTGATTTGTCCTACTTTCGAGTGGAACAAAGCGTACCAAGATTGGAAATATGTGCGTGACCCTGACGTGCTAGCGATAGACTGCACACAGGACAATGTCGACGCTGTTCTCAAGTGTGTAACAAATGTTTTTAAAGGCACTAACACTCTGATCGTGTTGGATGACTGTGCGAGCTCTCAAGATGTTAAGAATAGGACTAGTCAATTGGTCAACTTAGCTTTTAGTGCGCGACATTTTATGTTGAGCGTTATTGTCATCACACAACAACTGACGTCGATCGCAAAACCGTACAGAGAAAATATTAGTAAGCTTGTTTGCTTCTACTGCCCGAGTAGGAGTGATATGAAGGTCGTTATCGACGATTACCTTGGAAACATTAGCAGAGAAAAATCGTCGGCGATTGTGACCACATTAAAAAATAATAAGTACGCTAGACTCGAAATCTCACTGCGCTACCCGTACAGTCACGAAGTTGTTATTCCGCAATAAAATATGGGTATAAGTAATAGCGTGATGGTAAAACGCAAAAGTGAGGAAAATCCTACGATTGAGGAATTAGTTGAGGAGACTGATGACACCTCAACTGTGGAAGACAACGTCGACGTTAGGAGATCCGAACTTATTAGACTGTCCGGTGACGGTGTGGTAAGTCAGTCCGAAGCGTACATTAAAAAAGCGTCCGCAAAGGTTATCGATAAGATATGGCACCAATATGAGTTGAAGAGAATGGAGATCGCAAACGCTTTTCTCACCGACTTGCTAATCAGCAAATTCGCCAGCTTACTAGATGGGTTGAACGCCATTGAGAACCCTGACGAACTAAACGACGAGTTACAAAAAGACCCGTTACTAAAGAAAGACGTCGAGAGCATTGTCGCGATTGTGACACCGTACGTGCCTTTCTTGGGCTTGTTGTCGGGAGGAATCACAACGTCAAAATATGTGTACGATCACCATTTTAGAAAAGAGGCGACAAACGTTGAAAATAGTGAACAAACGGACTAATCAATTATTAACAGGTGGCAATAACCTAATTTGCATAACAGGTGGCAATTTTATCACGCGTGAGACACTTTTACGATACATAAATTTGTAAAAATGTGATTTGACAAATTTGTGAAAATATTGAAACGGCGCTCTCTATTTTTTAAACATGATTTGACAAATTTGTGAAAATGTTGAAACGATTATTTTTAAATGCGATTCGACTAATTTGTGAAAATGTTGAAACGACTATTTTTTAAATGCGATTCGACAAATTTGTGAAAATGTTGAAACGCACCTAAAAAATGGCTAAAGTAGCGTAAAGTTTAGCGAAAGTTGTGATTTTTTTAATATTTGGCATCAATTGAGTAGAAAACGTGGGAGGGGCGTTTAGATTGACTAACGATCACCATAATAGCACAGAGACTAACGCTGTGAGCTCGCCAACGTCGATTATAAAACGTGAGTACCAAAACATTGCCGAATTATGGCTCGACACAAATTTGGTGATGTTTTGGTGTTTATATCGTGGTTGGCGTTGACTGGGCCCGCAGCCCCACTTACTATACTACTTATCCTGCTTCGACGATAAACGATACCTTTTAGAAAATGGTATTGACTCCTACGCGTATGGTCACAAAAACATTGTAGTGAGAGACACCACTGAAAACAGTGAGCAAACGGACTAATTCGCAAAACGACTGGCTATTTGTTAGTCAATGTTGTTAGCCAATCAAAAGAGCGCCATTTCGCTATCCACTTGGATAAAACATCACCACTAGAATCAAAATCTAGTGGTTTTTTTTCGCGCGTGAGTTGAGACAACAGCAGAACGCGTCGGTTGAAATGACACTCTCTATTTTTTAATATGTGAGAGTGAGCTCGAACCACATTTTATTTTTTTTAACACGCGAAAATGTTGAAATGACACTTTCTATTTTTTCCTAAATGTAATTTGACATAAATTTGTGAGAATTTTGAAACGACGCTCTCTATTTTTTAAATATGGCTGAAATGGTGTCAAATTTAGCGAGAGTCGCTATTTAGTATAAATTTGGTATTGTTTCGCTAATCTCGCATGTGTTTGACATCAATTTAGTAGAAAACGTGTGAGGGGTGTCTAGATTGACTAACGATCGCTGTAGTAGTATAGCAAGTAGGGCTGCGAGCTTATTCGACCTCAAACGTGAATATAAACACCAAAACATCACCAAATTTGTCGAGTCGTGGCTTGGCAAAATTTGGTGATGTTTTGGTGTTTATATTCACGTTTGAGGTCGATTGAGCTCGCAGCCCTACTTGCTATACTACTAAGAGCTATCAAAGCTCATCGAGGGGCTTACGTCAATAAACATTTACATTGTTTGAATAAAAAATAAAAAAGACAAAACAAAACAAGCGACAATTGCTGGATCGTTTGAAGGATGTCTTACTAAACTTGACGAAAACGTTCAGAATCTTTAAATATATATTGTTGGACGAATTTAAATATTTTTGTATTATCATCTGAATTTAAATTAACAGCGCCAAACAGGAACAATTTTACTTTTTGAGATTCCGACAAAAGATTCCAGCCATCACCGCAAACTTGTGCAGCAGCCAACCGAATAGATGCGAGGATAGTGGACAAGGAAGATAAGGTGTTCGCGATTGAAATGAGTTGCCCTTGGGTAGAAAATCGCCAGAGGAAAGAAGAGGAGAAGACACAAAAGTATGGCCCGCTTAGATGGGAAATGAAGAAACAATTCCCAGGATATCAAGTCATCCAATACAACATAATAATTGACGTGCTGGGAGATTATTCCTGAAGAATGTCAGCATGGCCGTAAAGGAGATGATGGGAGATAGAAGCGAGCAAATCCTAAGACGTATACAGATATCAGTATGAATATCTAACAGTCTGAACATTGCTCGGTTCTTTTAAGATCCTAGTAGGATAAAATACTTTGTAGATATGCGGATCGATAAAAGGTTTTAATGGTTAGGAGATTTATTGCATGATTTTAGTACAAAAATTTATTTTACATATATATATATTTATAAGTATTTATGTAATTACTTTATATTTTTAGTATTTTAAACAACAGTTGGCTACGTTATCGCCCAACTGTTGTATGTATCTGTACCTGAGCATTCAGAAGTTTTATACTGCCAATAATAATAATGACGTTTTAAGAATGTAATGCATTGCAGGACGTAACCATCATGCCTTGGAGACGACAACAACAACCAACTGCCGAAAATAAATAGTTTTATGCTTTAATCATATTCTTCAACACTCTGTAAAAACTCAGTTACAGAAGACTATTTTAGGTTCTAATGTCTTTTAAACATCATTAATAGTACATCATATCTTTATCTTAAACTCCTGGTTCGTCTCAATTGTCTCCGTTTCTACGTCGTTTCAGTCCAACTTCAATGGCAGACAACGACCTCCCTGGTCTCACCGTCTGCCCTGGATCATTCGTGGAATCTACAGATCGTCCTGGACGGACCACCTGCCGTGGATCACTCGTGGAATCTACAGATCGTCCTGGACGGACCGCCTGCTCAACGTCCTCATTTGTTTCCAAGGCAACGGAGGAGCGACCGATCATGTTGTGAGAATCATCTCGATCCAAAATCCAGGCGTCACAAAGCGAGTTCAAGACGTTTGCAAACTTTTTACTAACCGATTTTCTGTATTGTAAGTCACTCATGGAACTCGCGGACAAGACACAAGCTAAAGAAAAAAATGGTTTTAATATAAGGCACTGTATGTAATGTAACTAAAAATAATTGTTATTAATATAGGTACGCCAACAATCAGTCATCCACGTGTCAGCGGTACATTAACTTTCCGGTCGTTTTCAACGTGCATGGTCTTCTGTTGATCTGTTCATTTGTTACAGGACATGTTTAAGACATTGTTTCTATCTTTTTCGTAACCAAAATGTGGTTAATACGTCAAAATACAACCGAAAATAAAGACACTTAGGCGGGGGGTTAGGGTTAGAAAACACATTAGGCGGGGGGGTTAGGATCTAAGTTGTCTTGGGATTAGCAGTTCTATGATGTATAACATCATACGGACATGCCGATCGTATTATGTAGACCCACGTTTGAAAACACTGATCTTGAAAACGACCGAAAATTTAATGTACCGCTGACACGTGGATGACAGATTGTTGGCGCACCTATCAAAGACAAGTGAATTATCCCCTCGCCCGGCGCGAAGCGCCGGCCGAAGGCCTGAGGGCGAGGGCTAATATCGACCGGCGTTTAGTCCCTTATCACGGGAGATGCTAGCGGGACCTGATCTCGGTCGAGTTTATATATATATATATAATATATGCATCAACGGCCGTCCGCGCGACATCGGAAAATTTGGTCCTGGTAACTAGATACTCAGCATTTGAATTAATATTTAAATTGAAACAGTGACATGATTGCGAATGCAAAAATTGAAACGGATTCAAAGGTTTTTTTTCCAAAAGAGACATAGTTTTTTCAGGAAATAGAAATCAGAGTCCGAGTGTGTATTTTGACTCGCTAATTCCAAATCTGTTTTTAGAATTGAAAACGGTTAAATATTGATCGAGATAACGTTCAAAATAATATACGACGAAGTGACCAGCTTATAACCGACTAATTTCTAAGT
Source organism: Chrysogorgia sp. JL179-B06 (assembly GCA_035772405.1). NCBI lineage: Eukaryota > Metazoa > Cnidaria > Anthozoa > Scleralcyonacea > Chrysogorgiidae > Chrysogorgia > Chrysogorgia sp. JL179-B06. The sequence continues at coordinate 241,069 of JAYKKM010000358.1, forward strand.
ACATAAACCGTTTTTACGAAGGGTACTCACGTTCTCGTAATATAGTAAACACGTATGTTATGTATGTTGACTCGCTAATTCCAAATCTGTTTTCAGAGTTTAAATCGGCTAAATATTGGCCGAGATAACGTTCAAACATTTCTTCGACGAAACGGGCTTTTGCAAATTGTGAATTTTTGCAAAACACAAATACACGGCCACGGCGTGCGAGGTCTGGGCACGGGGGGTCGAAAAGGCGGGCGAGGGGATTATTGCGGATTCGTATTTCTAGTTAATGATTAATATAATAATCAAACACATGTGAATTATTAGTGATCATCTTACATTGATGATCAACACACGTGTCACATCTTCTCAACGGGTAAAACTCACATTTCTCACTGAAGAATCTGTTATCAGTACATCTAATGTACATTTAAAGGTCAACTAAACCTTTTGAGGTTATTCTATTTTTCGTTAGAATTCGAAAAGTTCAATTCAAAACCGAAGAAATAATTGAAATTGGTTACTCGGTTCTGCTTTTATGATCCGTTAAAGATCGAGTTTTCAGCCCTTTTGCTGAACTTAGTTGAACAACGACCGCGTTGGAAGAAAGCCTGGTACTACCGGTATGTGATGTCATAATGATGTCATACGGCGAGAAAATACTGTATATTTTGGTTTTATTTCAGTGAAGTTTGGAATACTGTTTACTCTTGGGTTAGTGATAAGTGAGAAACCAAATATCAAGCACTGGAATATTATTTTGTTCAATAAACCTATTACCAGTATGAGACTATGACGTCATACCGGTAATAGTGCCATTCTTCTCAAAACGCGGTCATGCAACAAGAGATCCGAAGAAATACTCCTCAACAAATCCTGCGCTATATCATGAAATTCATTTTTTTCTTCACTTTTACAAAGTTAGATGATATCTCTTTCAGAGGAAAATAGAACCTCAAAAGGTTTAGTTGACCTTTAAACAGTATATTTTGACGTAATCTCTTAAAATAGTCTTATAAAATAACCGGAAGTAAATGAGCGAGTACACGCTATCTGATTGGTTACTGAGCTCAAAAACCGTGCATTATAACTCAATAAAGCATAACTGACGTGTTCCTCGCGTAGATTTTGTCGTTTTTGACGGATTTTAAGTAGTTTAAATCACAAAAAAAGTCAAAGAACACCTGGATACAAAGCAACTGCAACGTTGAGTGCATTTTCATCGCTAAAATCGCCAACGTGTTTTCATCAAAGGCTTCCTAGCAACGTGCGTTGCTATGTGCTAGCAACGTCTCTTAATGGTAAATCTACATTTTTCATGGCTTTATTGTTAATTTAATGGTGTTATTTTATAAAAAAAATAAAAAACTTTGTCTTGTGTGATTATCGAGTTATAATGGCACTAGAGAAGCTAGTAAAACACTCGGCTATCGCCTCGTGTTTTACACGCATCTCTCGTGCCGGCCATTATAACTCGATAATCACACGCGACACGTTTTTTATTTCTTAATTAAAGAAAACAGGTCCCAATTTTTAGAATAGACCTGTGAATTTTCCGAATATTGCAATTTTGTAAAATTGGTTGGGTGGTGACGCACCTCCTAATACCCCCTTCACTACGGCCCTGACGCCACCTCCCCCACCTCCTCCCACACCTCCTCCCCTTAGAAATTCCGTAGACTTATAAATTAACGAAATAGAAAATATTTGTGGGATTATTTGGGATTGCAGGGATGATCATCTACCGTGGGCGGTATCCGCATTTCTCTGTTTAGAAATGTGGGTTTTACCAAAATATGACAGGGGTGCATTCAATGTTGTAATCTTTGTAGGGAAACGAGAGTATTTTGTAGTTATAGAAGAACAATACATGGAAGCTTGGAAAAATGGTATTTATTCCGAAATTGCAGTGGAAACATGCAAATATTTGCTATTTCTTATAATTATATTCATTTATTCATGAGAATTCTTCTTCTTTTATTCGTATTTCGCGGAATTAGAACAGTGGGAATTTTCAAAAAACATAATGCGTCCTGGTCACAGTCACAAGAAATATATCGCCTAGAAACGACGTTATAAAACTAAAATTTTTGGACGTAAATATCATTTAACGATTCAGATTCTCACCAAGGATAAACGTTGTCCTATAACTGAAGGCCCAAACATTAAAAAATCGTTGAAATCGTAAAGGGATCTCCCATACTCCGCTCTCTGCAGCTTCGCGTTATGCGTAAAGGCGAAGTTTTATCACAGACTCAGTCGAAATTCTAAACTAGCTTATTGGCATGAGACATTAACAATTTATAAATAATACACTCACCTGTGCTAGACAAGACCAGTACAAAGGCCAAAACATTCTTCAGATACATGGTTTTCGCGTTTTGAGACAGTGAATCTGACGATCTTTTCTCAATGGATAGCAACGATGAATGATGGAACGGAGGGAAAAGGCGACCAGTTTATAGCCTGGCGAGCGACGCAGCTGGAAATGAAGATAGGAAGAAGCAACGAAGCACTGATATATTATTCTGATTCTCATCTAGGTTAGATACGAATCGGAAGCGATTAAGTAATGATGCGACAAACGACGCGTGCAGTGATGGATGTCTTAAGGATTGGAAATTAGGTTTATTTGGTTAGGAACGTACGGATTATTTTATCTGCAAGCTTGAAGGTGGGAATATATCATACCTTCAAAGTCTTTTGCCGCAGCGTTCATTATTATATATAATAAAAAATATATATATAATTATTTATATATATATATATATATATATATATATATATATATATATATATATATATATATATATATATATATATATATATATATATATATATATATATATATATATATATATATATATATATATATATATATATATAAATATATATATATATATATATATATATATATATAAATATATATATATATATATAAGTTCATGAGTTGCCATAAAGCCACTATGGTGATGCGAGTGAGGGCACATTGGATCTTGATTGCATTATATTACGCTCGTTCTGCTTCGGTGGGATTTGAGCACTCTGTGTATCTTGAATCTACTTTCACCCATTTGTATATATATATATATATATATATATATATATATATATATATATATATATATATATATATATATATATATATATATATATATATATATATATATATATATATATATATATATATATATATATATATATATAAATGACAGTTGTCAATGACGAACGCAAGTGTATAATAGTCCAGTCAGACTCATCCAGATTGTTCCAAGCTACACTGATGAGCTCATGTGGTACAGCGAAACACGTGTCTGTAGATTGAACTATATATATATATAGAGAGAGAGAGAGAATCCAAACAATTACTACGAAAACCCGAAAGTAGCCGCTCCTAAAGTAGCCCCTTCCGATGACTATAACTGTTGTATAAATAAGTTGTAACATTTTTTCTGCTCTGAAGGAAAAACAATAAATGGAAAATGATGACTTAAGAACTTTCAGCCTTATAGCTTTATCGAGTAAAAACTCTTATATAATTTAATCAAAATAAAACAAAATAAAACTTGGCCGATGCTAAAAATAACAACCAGAATGTAAGCGCCCTCCGAAAGTAAGCGCCCCTCCAAAAGTAGCCGCCTTTAGAGGTCACTAATACAGCACAAATAGCACAAATAAGTGGCGGGCTTATTGAAGTCAACAGATGTATAGTCAACAGAATCAGATTTAAGTTGAACAGTTAATATTGAAGTCAACACATGTAAGTTCAACAGTTACATAAAAATGCAGTTGAACATAAAGATAAGCTAGTTGTATAACATAGTTCTCTGTACAAGGCTTGCATAAAAATGCAGTTAAATATGAACACAAAAAGTTGACATTATAACAGTCGATAAACTAACAACTGCCAGAAGTTCATCAGTAAAGCAGAACACGTTATATGATGATTGACGAACGAGGCTCTTCACAAAATATCGTGGCGCTAGTATAGCTAAAGAGATTTTATTTTGTTTGCATGCATGCCGTTGGCTACCCTGGGTGCCAGAGGTTCTTCCACGCAGGGTAGCCGTTGGCGAGTTCTATCGATCCGAACATTTGATTCGGATAGTTTCCGCATCCGGCGATTATACGAACATTTACGAGTTACGTCATAAAACGTCATAAATCTGTGGACAAACATCCATGATCGTAATTTAAGGTCGATTGACTTTACATAGTTCCGCGAAGAGGTCTGGGCACGAGACACAGCAACCCAAGTCAAGATTAGTGTGCTGCCTACGGCAGCAATAAAGACAAGCACATACAAAACCATGGAGATAATCACACCTGCGTGACACAACCGGAAATCAATACATTACAATGGATAACCAACCAATCAGACGCTCACAACGCTTACTACGGAAACACGAGAAGAATCACGACGAAGAATTTACCATCGACCATTTCTGACGAAGACTCGAAGCACCGAGTCGAAAGCTCAAAACATAAAACTCGAAATCCAGAGAACATCATTGACAACATATATGTACTGATTCGGGACTCTTTTTCATCTGGTCATATAGTAGTGTCATGTATTAAATCGTATGTATGTATTTTGTCACGTATTAAAATCTATTATTAACCTAACTGGTCGAATGATTAAGTTTTACAGCAGACTCAGATAAAATCTCTGAGTAGCCGCAGCAGGAAAATAGAGCTATCTCAGATATAATGAACGCAAAGTACCGGAAATAAAACTATTAAAAACTACCTCAAAAATAGCCATCGAAAGTATAACTGCTTTATTGTCGAACTTCGTTTCGCTGAATCAAAATAACGTCGATAGACAAATACAAATATATTACGATATTTAGAAAGTAACCGTTATTTGGGGATCTAAACCGGTTTTTCTAATGAACCAGATGAATGTTTTCGTTTCATAATAACACAAATATACGAGAACTTTTATTTAGCATAAAAAATTAAAATAAGCAAAGTCACTGGAGGCTCTGACCTGATTCAGAACTAACAAAAGGCCGGGAGAGTTATATGACTTGTCCGTACTACTGTTTGCTAACGTGATATACGAAAATACGCCACACCGCGGTTCGACAAGTTTGATTAGGTACGACGAGGCTGTCGCATCATGCGACGCAGGAGCGACTCCGACTTAGACGGCGCTCTTTTCATGCGCCAAACCAAATTCCCGTCAGCCATTGTTGCGTTCAAATCAACGACACAAGTGTTGACGAAGAAGCGTTACAGTTGACCGCGATAACAATACTATCAAAACACAACCTCAACATCGTGTACGACATATTACAAAGTAGCTATCATTTGTCGTATTCTATTGCGTTGGATAATATATACTTTTACAATCGTTCGACCCGTCACTATCTTGCAGTTTACGCGCGAAACAACAAGGTACTTCATGTAAATTAAAATATAATCACTCACTATTCCGTGCGGCGGAATCGGCGTCGAAATCAACAGCTGCTCTGCAACGTTTTTTTTAAATTTTTTAAATTTTTTAAATTTTTCTATTTGTTTTAATTGAGTTCGGCGCATGAAAAGAGCGGTGTCCAAACTGGGCCTTAGTTCGTGAATTGTAATTTAATTGTTAGTAAATCCCTTCGGTTAGGCAATCAAGGGCGGCACGCAAAACGTACCCATCATCTTGTCTGTCGGATTTTAATACTCGCTCATCGGCGGTTTTTCCTGACGGCCCGTATGCAAAAGGCCCCTGGGCGAAAGTTTGTGAGGGCCCCCAGGGCGAGTGCCGAAAACGCGAGACCTCTAGGGGGTGCGGGGGCATTCCCCCCAGCAAATTTTGAAATCTAGAGTCTCTGAAAACGACAAAATTTTACAAAAATGTTAGTATTACACTACCACATGGATATTTTGTTCTTACGTGCGTGCGTTTTTCGTTTCTCAGTATTAAATGGGGTGATAGCCTGGCTGCCCCCATTGAGGGTTGGGGCCCCCGGGTTAGCCCGGTCTGAGCCCATAGTAGTTACGCCACTGCAGCGAAGAAATGAGCGATAAGAACAGCGAAGAGCATTCGAGACAGCAAAATAAAGGGAAGTACGTCTACCAAGGCGAAGAGACAAAGACAAAGAGACAGAAAGACACATACAGAACGTATAGAGTCTCGACGAAGAAATGAGCGAGAGCGAAGGGCAGACGAGACAGCAGAAAAAAGGGAAGTACGTCTACCAAGGCGAAGACAAAGAGACCGAGCACGGCGTGGAGAAAGACAAGACGAGACATCAGAAGAAAGCGAATGTTTGGTATATAATATATCAATATTCAATTATAGAGAACGGCTCGCCCCATAATACTTTGCATCTCCCTAATGATTAGATGGGTTGCGCGGAAGCGCAATCGTACTTTCCGGTTAGTTCCTGGATTGTACGGGTGTTCTAGTTCTTAAAATGCTTGTAAGGTATAACAGGCGTTTTTGTTCGAGGTATCGTGACGTTCCACGTTGGAGTGTACACAATATTATCTTTGACTACGGGGAAAATGTCCACGTTTGAAGAATTTGGAATAAAACGCATTTGACTTCTGTACTCCGTCGGAGTTTCCGACCTCAAAACCTCATCGATAGCACGCCAATTATCAAGCTCTAGCTTCGGATAGGTTCTGTGTTGAACATTGACAACAGTGACTGGGGAAAAGCGCAGTACTTGGCCACGAAAGAGAATATCAGAATGTAAAATTATAAACTTTTGACTTTCCCACCAGCTTTTGTTTTCATAGTCAAGCCGGTACGGTAACAAGAAGTCCACGGCGTCTTTATGAAATGCATTAAAAGCGGCATCGAAGTGGATTGTAACTGGTAGGTAGTCAGGTAATGGTTCCATTCCGTTCATCTTGTCACAGCAAAGGCTTTCAAAGTCGCCCGCGACTTTACTTCGCCTCAGGCAGCGGCTGCAATGCATGGGCATACCGACAGCGGGCTCATGACTTCGTAAGAAATCCTCAAAAGCGTAAAGAGGTGATCGAATACCGTTGTCAAGGTAGCGTTGTTTGTGGGAACCATTTGTAAAATAAAACTGCATGTCATCGTCAAGAAATACGTAATAAAGATAGTCTCCAGGGAGAGTCTTAGCGAAGCGATAAAGAAGATTCCTTCCTTCACTCCAAGTTGTACGACTCTTGTAAAGATACGAGATTTCATGTTTATAGCGTACAACGGTGCAAGGGTTCTTCCAGCTTAGGACAACAATCTTTCGCGTAGTCCTACCATCAAGAAGACCGTGTTGCATTAAGTAACTAGACAAACAACTCTCGGTTTGGACTAAATATATGAAGTTCTTGTCACTCGACAGAGGAGGAGCGGAGGGAATCACTTTTTCCATGTTAGTATTCATTGGATCACGTGTTGGAATACTCGGTGGAGTAGCTTGGTTAAAAGAGTGTAACCATAATCTTAGGACCATAATGCTTGTCAAAAAAGAAGCGAAAACGATTGCCTGAAAAACTTGAATCATGCTCCTTCCATTAACCGATGACCAAGCAGTCAGGCAACCAAGTGAGGATAAACCTTGTAAGCGAGATCACTGATCTTTAACCAAGCGATGTTTATGTAGACCAAATTTACAAGCCTGTGTGTGCAACAGACCAAATATCGTTCCACTGCACCACGTCTTTCGCACCTCTTTGAATTATGACTCCGTGCAGCCTGCTATACCATAACAAAGTTGGGTAGATCAGTCCACATTCAATCCCTCGCGTAATATTCCTTGCGTCAACAGCAATTCCAAAAAGCCCAGCGCGCTGTCAGAACTAACCCCTCAACGATTCGTATCAGTCCAGTAGTTTGACAGTCGCGGGCGGAGTTAACAAGAGTTTGATGCAGAAATGTAGTAATAGGCTGTAATATAAACCTATGTATAACAGACCATAAAGCGGGTACAAAAAGTTATCATCCAGTGTTATTTTTAAGAAAGAGCGCAGTTCAAATGTGATACTTGAATGGGTTTGGACACATTGCGATTGTTACCATGCATGATTGACTCGCGCGGGTGTTTATAAAAAATCTGTGACTTCGAATAAATAAACCCGTTTCTCTTAATCATCTCTTTTTTGAAAGAACATACTTCCGTTGAATTGCAAATCAAAATAAAGTAAATGACATTCCTTTTTATATTTGTAAATAAGGGGAAAGACAGAAAGTGTATAATATTTAGTAACGATGCAATATTTGAATTGCCGACATGTGTCGTTTGCAAGGCTAATAATTTCATGTTTGTTCTACGTTTTATACAGTTCATTGAGTTTTATGGTCCAATGATTAGTATCAACAATAGCGACTGGTTTCGTGTTCATCAAGGCATGCAAATACATGAATCTCTTTGCCCACAGAAATAGCGGCTTTCGATGTTATTATAATTGTTGTCTTAGATTGGAAAACCTATAAATATGTTATGTTACATTATAGATCTTTCTTAGATTTATTTCAACATCGATTTGAAGTTGAAGTTAGGGCGGAGAAAATACCTGACATGACGATATGGACGATCGTCAAGCTCGTATCCTCAGAAAAATGATTCTGAGTCCCGGAGGAATCGAACCTGTAACCTTCTGATTGCCGGTGAGACGCTCTAACCATTGAGCTACCGAGACTCAGATGCAGAGCGAAGGTTACAATGATGTACTGTTTGGATTGATACAGTACATGTATTGCCTATGCGGCAGTCACTGTATATGCTCATGTATATATATATATATAACTCTATACCCTCAATGGTCTATATAACACTTTTTTCCTACGTGCGTGATGTATGGATGGATTACCGGCCTGTTCTCCGCACTTGATATAAATTGCGAAAATGATTTAGGATCGATGAATAGGGTTGCGCACAGATTCTAATTTGAAACCCAAAACTCTGATGAAGGTCTCCGGTTCGAAACGTCAGCATTTCATTCCTAAAAACCTCGTCAGTTCACCACCTTTTCGATATACATTATATCTAAAACATTATCTACGCAGCTCTCTACTTTTTTAAAAAATTGAATTTGCCTCTGAAGCGCTCCCAAATAATCTATTTCCTATATTGTTTAGGACGTGAATTCAATTATCGACTGAGACAAATGATACGTGATCTGTACCCAGTGCTATAAAGAGAGGGGATGACAAATATAAGATCGGATGTTTGACTTGGAAATGAGATGAACAAATTACCGGATTAATCGAACGGTAAGATGTACTAATTAATCAACGCGGAAAACCTAATATCAACTAATGTGAAATTTATACGTCACTTTCTCTCGAAAGGCATTCGTTTTATTCTTTGAAGATGGGCTTTCGCTCGAGACGTAGGTCTTCCTACAAAATATTTCCGTAGTACACCAACCTTTATAGCGTATTTTATTTGTATCCATTGCATATGTCCTTAATGGCAACGATATTTAACTTACACTATTTTACTATATAAACCATAAATTATAAACATATATACACTATTCCCTATAAACTATATACAGTCCTATATTTGCAATACACGTGTACAACTAGAAGCTATAGAAGCCAACACACTTGTGTGTTAAAACAATACAAATATGAATATATTAACTATATATAGAGTTAAACTGAGTACTAAAAGCAACCAATTTTTATTGGCAACAACTGAAGCAGGTACTTGCACAAACAATAATATACATAGCCATGCATTACAAAGTAAAAAGGTTTATGTTTATGTTTATGTTTAACGAAACTACATGAGATAACTCCGCACAGTTACGAAAATTGACCCTCTTGGAACCATTTCCCATGACTGTCCGTTTTATACTGAAAAGGTTTTGTTGATGTACTAGAGACGGGTTTGATTTTCGTCCGTTCTATTTTCATCCGACAATTGAGAAATCGCGGATACGAAAATTTCACCCAGTGTGAATGGCTTCCCAACTTTTCAGAACCGATAACCGGATCCATCAACTCATCAAGCGCGGATCTTGCAACAGGCCTATATAGAGGCCTCTGGAGGGGTCCCTTAAGAGAGAGTAGACTGCGCGTGTTAGGGTTAAAGTTAGTATAAAATGTTTAGGATTAGTGTTAAAGTGCCCCTAACCTCAAAAATTTTTATTGTCTTATTTGGAAGAACTTTTAAAATGATAAAGTAACTTCTTTTGAAGATTTTCACTTCTTCGCTTTCTTTTTGAGATATATCAGTTTGTTTGATATGCAAATATCTGGAATTTCGTCACACATGCATAATGAGTTACCAGAGAATGTTATATATCTTTGCGTTCATGAAATAAAAACACTAAAGTGTGAATAACACGTGTGTGCGTTTCTCCCACAACACCAAACTTCTTGATTTTAAAGGATTTCGTTCAAGAATGAAAGAAATACACACATTTCTCCAATAAGTCATTATGCATGTGTGACAAAATTCCAGACATTTGCATATCAAACAAACTGATATATCTCAAAGAGAAAGCAAAGAAACGAAAATCTTCAAAAGAAGTTACTTTATCATTTTAAAAGTTCTTCCAAACAAGACAATAAAACATTTTGAGGTTATGGGCACTTTAATGAAATGTGACAGGTTTTTCTCTGGAATTGTTGGCAACGACCGTTTCGGTTGGTAACGACCGTTTACGAAACGGAAAACTGCGTCGCTGCGATTGGGTACGAGGCTGAAAAATCATGCATTCTCTTTATCTTTGGATGAAGAATTATTTTCTTTCGAATGAGATTATCATCATAGCTTGTTAATTAATGTTCTTAATATAATAAGGATAACTATATAGTATAAATCATGCATATTAAAATATAATCATCTCACTCTTTAATTAGTACTTAGTATATATACCTATACCTAAAGGTTGTCATATCATTAAGTAAACCTTGCATAATATATGTTTACGCGTTGCTTATACGTATTTAATAAACGTATTTGATATTCGAGATGGCAAGAAACGCCATTAAAATTACCAATGGCAACCAACTATATGTTTTAGAACTGAAAAGTCGCACACGAGTTGTCTACTTTTTACTTTTTTCTGGTATACTTTTTCACCCATCTCTGGTATTTGAACGGTTAAAAACATATACCTTTCAAGGACTTCACTCAAAACGTTAAACCTCCACACTATTTTGGCAGCACATCAACCTTCTAGAGTATTCTATTTATCGCTTTATAAAACGTACTAACCATGGTGAATGGTAATAAGTTCAGAACGTTCTGAAAACTAAACTGCTTATTTATAAACACATTTACCAAAAGCTAACAATGGCGTAATGTTGGAGCAAAGGATGAGTAAAAGAAATGAGTTCTTAGAAGAACTGTTTAAAGATTTGAGAAATAAAAAGGCTTAAAATAAAAGAGCACGATGCATTTCGGCAGACAACTTATCAAGTGCTACGTCTGCTGATAAACTGAAACTTAGAGCGTATAATTATAGGGAAAGAGGTAGGATGATGTCATCCCGATAGCACTACATTAAGTTACTATTTTACTATTCAATTTGTATTTCTACACTGCCTACGCAGCACAATACGTTTATAAACATTTCACTATTCGTAATATAGTTCGCAGACCACATGAGTTTATCGGGAATTACTGTAGATTCAGGCTAACGAGATGTGAGCGCACTTAAAACCGCGAACCAAAGCACCTGCCAACGGAATTAATTATAAACTCATGGAAAGAACGTATCCGTTGTGAACGTTGGTTAACACTGAACTGATCACAATATCAGTTATCAATAGCTGCCTGTATTCGCGATATACAATGAAATATAGGACGCTGAAGTATTCATGTTTTATCATGAATCCAAATTTCGTAATTCGAGAAAAGTAGATTGTTTATCTACTGTACCCCAAAAATAATAAAAAAACATAAATTTGTCGCTAGGACAACGCATGTAGAGGGATGGCAGCTGCATGTTGAGCAAAAACACTCGCAATTACTCTGTCTTCGCATTATAGCCGAACACAATTATTTGGGAAAGTGTTTGATGGTAATGTCTTCTTTTACTATGCCATCTTAGAAGTCAAGGTTTGAGGATCGTGCAGGGAGAAAAACTTTGCAAGCACACGTTACTCCTGCGTGGATTTCATTTGCATAAGGACTGGTGTCATTTCATAAATTTTTAATAGCAGCACTAGAAAAGCTGGAGTATATACGGTTGTCGTAGCTTTCGAGGCCGAAGACTGTCGACTTTTTGAAGCAAAATTCGACCCCCAGGCTGCAACAAGGAGGGATAAGCCAATAGATATTTTACATATACTACTATATTAAATTTCGTACACGAGCGAGATTTTGGAAACGATTGACAAGAGCCTTGTAAATCAAATATGGATTTCTTGTTGTACTCTTCGTTCGCTTTGCTCGTCGCCTCATCTGCTTCGTCTGTGAACGTAACAGGTAAGGATTTGTGTTTGTAGAATTTGTGGAGAGTAGACAGACGATACATGGATGATCGTCAAGCTTAAATCCTTAGAAGATGTTTCTCGGTCTGAGACTGAAGATTTGAGCTTAACCCTTGTCCATGGATATCATTCTCTGATAACGACCTTAAATCGTACGCCCTCGGAACCCCTATCAATTGGGCTTCTCGCCTGTTGGGATATTCCGTTCACCTAAGTGTGATAAATCTAATAAATTAAAACTAAAACAATCATCTAAGTGTGACTAGTTTCCTGGTCTTACAATACTAAAAGTTTTACATTTATTAAAATATCAGTCTTATATATTTATTAAAATATTGTCACAGTTTACAATGTGAAAAAAGTGAAAGGAGAACTGAGACGATAAATATATCGATAAAATACTGTCAATAATAACTTTGGTATTTGAACGTTTTGACAAGCTCGGAACATGTAGTCAATAACTATAAGTATTCATGGACAAAACAGGGACACCTCGTAAAACTGGAATATTCTTTGACCATCATTAAAGATTGTTGGTTTAAAAGCAGTGTATATGTTTCACTTCACGAAAACGCAAAGCATGCAATAAGACAAACAAAAAATACCAAAATTGGGTATGTATATACTGCAGAAAGGACCTTCGTTGGTGGAGAGTAATGAAACGTAATTTAGGGTGTGTTTACATGAAGGAGGGATAGGGCCATGGATTTCACCTCGCGTTTACATGGGAATATTCTAGCCCTTCGAGGAGGGTTAGCCCTTCTAGGAGGGCTGACTTGTTTACCGAGTTAACGACATGTATTTTCCCACGTAACCCGCTGAATCCCATTTTCCCGCACAAGTTTTCAATTTAAAACCTATGTATGAACAAACAGAACTTGTGAAATAAAAGAGTTGTCTTAAAATATAGGGGCAAAGACTAACTTTGTCGCGTGTACGGAGCTTTGACTTACCAACCCTCCTAGGAGATGGCGCCCTCTTGAGTGCGTTTACATGGAAAATATCCAGCCTTCGTAGGCGAGATCCTAGGTAGTCAATAGCGAGATGTCGCCTAGGAGGGCTGGCCCTTCTCTCATATAAACGAAAACAAATTTTACATAGGGCGTGCAGTAGGCTGAAAATATATAATTATCTTGCCATATAACTACTGTGTCTAATATTGAACTTTAGTTGCGTCAACGGAAGAGTGTATTGTATGTTATACAATATAAAAAACAGATAATTTTTTACACTGCATGGCGCAATTATATTATAAAACAATATGAGAATCCAACCTCGTGGCGAGCGGAGATGAGACCCTGGGTACGAGGTTGATGAGAATCGTGTCTTTGGTAAGACTGTATGGATACTTTACGGTAATTATTTATACCGCAATTTACTCACACTCGTAAAACGTTTTTTAAACTTTTAATAAATGGCACGTTCAAAATGTTTTGGAGAGGTTTAGCCACTTAGTAATCCAATACACGTATCCCGCAAAACGAAAGGTTTTATCGCACTTCCACGCGCGAACACGCGTGCTTCGCTCGGGATTTACTATTATTTTTTGGTAGAGTACTATTATCCCGCGTCAGGCTTGGACTGGGCCAATTTAGAGGCCTTGCCATTTCAGCATGCAGGAAGGGGGCCGTCTATACATATGAACAGGTAATATTTACAATTTGAGAACCGAATCCAGAACAACAAATAACAAAAGAAAAAATTATTTCAGGACATTTTCAACATTTTTAGACATAACATTTTGGCACCTTCTTCGTGTACCGCACACACAATGGACACAGACTACGTCATAGACACATCAAGGTTATTTTCTCGGGATTCAGAAGCTCTACAAGAATAGGAATACTAACCCTACTTTTAAACTAAATATTTCAATGATGTAATATTGTGTGTCCGCGGTACACAAAGTAGCAGCCAACATTTTTAACATTTCAGAACATAAGAAGCTGTTCCATTTCCGAGGACTTTGATGCAAGTTTTTGATACACTGCCTCGTTATCAATAGCCTTCAGTAAATCAACTTCTACAGAACAAATAATTACTGCTTCCAAATGGTGTTGACTAAGCAGAGATCTCAGTCGATTGTTGATGACGCGCATCTTTGAGAATGTTCTCTCGCAGGACTCAACTGTGCATGGGAGGGCGAGCGCAGTTCTTAGACATTGGGTGTGTGACAGTGTGACATTGGGTGTGTCTGGCCAGGGGGCAATTTTGATGTCCCCGAAAGGGCTTATGTGCCACGGTACAATGGCACAATGGCACAGAGGCCAGTTCACACTGCATGTACACCGCGCGATGCAATATGTTACGCATTGTAGCCACTGGCTAAATGCGCTTATTATTCTAAACCACGTCCCATACAGGACATCATGATTGTGGTTCTCATTACCTAATCCAAAACCAAAAAAACCAAGTATAAAAATTGTAAAGTTTCTATTTAAAAGACAATATATTTGAAACTAGGAGTGTTACACAAGGCAATTTGCATTTATTTACCTGTCGAATTATCTCGTTTATCACGACAACATAGCCTGTCATAAAACATCATTTTGGCATTGAAGACATTTTTTTCTTTTTTTTCGTGACTGCAGTGAAACCAAGAGTACCATTCTGCACACAGGACACACTCAAAGCCGAATGGTGGAGCATCCCTCCATACATTTACAAAGACAAAGATGGCGCAATTAAGGGTATCTTTAAGACCGTGCTGGATTCAATTATCGACCATTGCTGTAACGGTCACACTAATATCAGTTATAACGCTCAGCCACTCAACGACTCAGAAATGGTGAAAGACAATATCGGCGAGAACGGTACGGTGCTGAGTTTTCCCGTTTACGGCGAGATGAAAGATACAAAGTTTCAGAACGTGCCTTACATGCCAGTGGTTGAAGCACCGGGTGTGGTGTTCATTATGCCACTTGAGGACTCAGCTAACGCCGCGCAAGCTGTCATGGATGCTGTGTTTCAAGGGTGGCCAGTCTTGGTACTTACGTTGGTAATGGCGGCCTTGTCTGGGATCATCATTTGGGCACTGGTAAGGAGTGTGAGCGCCAATGGAATGTGGCAATTAGTTTTTAATTAATATATATTTTAATAATTTACCAATTAGATTATGAGTTGAGAGCAAATAATCTAGCGCATCCAACGCCGAGCATCAAAATTTATCTTGAAGCTACCATTTATGTGCGAACTTGTTTCTACAAAACTACAACCACTTTCCTACTGACACGAGTATCTTGACTTACTGTTCTTCTTTAAGGCCATCAATGGCATTGTACCTATATCAAGCGATATCCTACCCAAACGTCTTGTTCCCTTAAGGCTTACTAGATCCTCCGCAAATGTCAATGCAATCTCATTCCGTCAACGTAAATGTAAAACAACTACTTTCAATCGCTCATTTCTTATTAGAACAACTAGGACTTGGAACTCTCTCCCTGAACACTTAAGGCTGGATCATTTAAACTTTAAAAAATTTAAGAAGTCACTATTAGACTATTATAATAATGCTCTATTATCCTGTTATAATGTTGACGATCGTCGAACTTGGAAAATTGTCTGCCTAAAGTGCAACACATCGCGAAGCCTCACTGAACCCATAACTTGCTGTTATTATTTTATTTTTGTAAGGGCCCACTGTAATTGGTGACCCTGCTTCTTCTATGTATTTTTAAGAGGCGAAGCTAAATAAATAAATAAATCACTCGTCGCTACTCGATATCTATGTACAATTAGATAGCGAGTAGTGCAGCCAATCAGATTCCAGCATTTCCATTAGACTTACTAGTAAAGGTTTTTATTAAAGTGCCCATGACCCCAAATACGATATTACTGATATAGATGCTACATGAAGTGAAAAGTTGAATGCCAAAATATTTTATGATTTGAGCTTTGCGTTGATGTGCTATAAAGGTTTGTTTGTCAGAAATGCTAATGAGTGTGACGTCATTTACGGCATCATTTCGGATACAATATTCTACTGTTAAAGCAAATTAATGTAACTCAAACGTTGATGATGTACTTGACAATCAACTTTTTCACTCAAATCCTCAACCAGTCTATCACACGGAAAGCAGAAAAGAAAGCCAAATGCCGTAAATGACGTCACACTCATTACCATTTCTGACAAACAAATCTTTATAGCACATCAACGCAAAGCTCAAATCATAAAATATTTTGGCATTCAACTTTTCACTTCATGTAGCATCTATATAATAATGTCGTATTTGGGGTCATGGCCACTTTAATAGGAGTTCAGCTCTTACTTCACAGCTCTGATTTAATAAAATCTTCTTGACAGGATACGTATTGGAACCCCGACGAGTTCCCACCTTCGTTCTTCCAAGGAGCATGGGAAGGTTTCTGGTGGGCTTTTGTTTCTATGACAACTGTGGGGTAAGCACTCTGTGACGGCGTCTACTAAAGGTGTCTACTATTAAATTATTAGTTATGACAAAGTTTCTAAAATAATTACATGAAATGTTTAATTGAAGTCAATTTTAAGTAACAGCTTTCATAGTTCCGTCGGTTAACGGTCGTTGTCTTGACGACGGGAAAATGCTTTGAGTCAGAGTGGCGTTGCCATGGAGAACAACGACGATTTACGACCCGATCAGCCGATTTATCGGTGGTTACCGATATAATTCCCAACACTTGAATTTGCCGCCAAACAATAGCAAAACATAACATTGTATATTGTTTGACAAAGATAATGTGATCATCAGTTATCAGCAAGACGGAATTTAAGTTGAAAAATGAAATACGATTGACGAAAGTCGGAAAGAAAAAAATGTTTCACCAAACAAGAAACATGACGTGTTAGACACCTTATCAAATCGTTTCGTCAGTTTCGTTGTGGAATCACTACAACTTATTATAGTACTTATCGGACCGCCGATATATGTTGATGTGATCGGCCAATAACCGATCAGCCTGAAAATTGCCGATTATCGGCTTCTTCCAATTAATTTCCGATTATCGGCTCATCCTTAAATAAAAAGGATATCCTCTCGTTTAATAATTCCTTTATCCTCTCGTAATATCCCTGTAATATCCCCTGTAATATCCCTGTAATATCCCTGTAATATCCCTGTAATATCCCTGTAATATCCCTGAAATATCCCTGTAATATCCCTGTAAAATCCCTGTAATATCCCTGTAATATCCCTGTAATATCCCCTGTAATCCTCCGCAGGCAACTCTATGGAATATTTCCCTCATGTCATGGTAACTTATAATTATCCTTCAAATTATATTATTATTATATTTATTAATTTCTCCAAATATGGCTTTTTTTTATAGATACGGAGATCGCTCACCGCGTTCGTTTTTTGCACGAGCATTTTCATTCGTCTGGATCATGATTGGCCTCGTAATTATCTCCATCTTCACCGCCACCGTCACCACCTCGCTGACTGCGATCAGCTTAAGCAATGACATCAAGTTGTATGGATCAGATGTAAGTTTGAATTTAAATATTGTAGTCAACGGTGATAGACATACTACTCACTACAGTTCAAATATTACCGCAGGTAATTGCTCTGAAGAATACCGAAGAACAGAGGTTTGGTGTGCGGAACAATGCTAAAGTTGAAAGTAGGTGTTGCAGAATATTCGGCTTTTTTTACTTTGCGCTATAGGCTATGCATAAATAATTGCGCATTGCACATGAGTGAATGGCGCTGAAGTTGTTACAGCATTGTTGGCTAAACATTAGACGTAACCTCGACGATGCGGCGTTCAAACAAAGAATTATTTATGCGAAACAAAGAGAATGAATAATTTGTAGTCCCGAGAGTATTCTCAACACCGTCCTCGTTCTGTTTACAACGCAACTCTGAGCATTTTTGACAACACAGTATTGTTCACAGTTGACAGCGCAACATTGTTCACAGTTGACAGCACAACATTGTCCACAGTTGACAGCACAACATTGTCCACAGTTGACAGCACAGCATTGTTCACAGTTGACACCACAACATTGTTCACAGTTGACAGCACAACATTGTCCACAGTTGACAGCACAACATTGTCCACAGTTGACAGCACAACATTGTTCACAGTTGACAGTACAACATTGTCCACAGTTGACAGTACAACATTGTTCACAGTTGACACCACAACATGTTCACAGTTGACAGCACAACATTGTCCACTCATGTTGACATGTTGTAGATCTTTGTATAACCCTAGCGTACACACACAGCGTACCAACGAACCACGATAACAGCATATAAGGGGTTAGCGAAAAATAAGCGGCATAAAGGATTCGCGATTTACATAGATCTTTAATAAAAAATCTAAAATCTAAATTCTTACCTTGTAACTTGAATTACTCGTATTCGATGCAGCAATGGTTCATCCTGAAAGAAACCAAAAATATATTTTAATAAAAGCCTTAAGTAGAATATCAAAAAACTATGATTGCGCAGTATTTTCATTAATAGGCGGTTTACTGCTGCCTGTTTTTTCCAGTCTTACCACCGGCTATTTTTGTGTACTGTAATTTTCGGAAGACACTTTATATGTAATATTCTGGCAACATTTTCTGGACACAGACATCTATTTTGTGAAACGTAGCTTGCTATGATAAATATTAATAAAACCTCTGCATGCGCCTCAAGCCGGTAATGCTCTGACTGGTGTATGGACTAGTGGTTATAATAATATATTATACCTCGACTATAAATTGTCCAAGCAGAGAACTAGATTTGTACCACGTGGCCAGTGAATATATCATCGAATTAAAGTGCACCTAACCCCAAAAATGATGATGCTATGTTTGAAAGGACACTTAAAATGATGAAGAATGGCACTAACAGTTCTTCGATAACTATTTTCGTTCTTGAGGTATTCAGTTATATGTGATATGTTAATGAGGCACAGGATGACGTCATAGCAGGCAAACAACGTTGTTGCAATTCTAACATTTGTGTATATCTTCAAAGTTATCCAACGAAATTACTTGAAACTTTGCACGTGGATACATACCACCACACTAAAGAACATGGTTCAATTCGAACATGGTTCATGTCGATTATTGCAATTCACTTTTGTATGGTCTCCCCAAGTACCAGTATGAGCGCCTACAGAGAGTACTGAATGCTGCAGCACACATAGTATGCTTGGTACCTAAGTTCGACCATATCACTCCCGTTCTTAGAAGGCTCCATTGGCTTCCCGTTCAGTACCGTGTCACCTTCAAGATTCTGCTGTTGGTTTACAAGTCTCTGCATGGCAAAGCACCAAGTTACCTCTGCCAGCTCCTGAAGGCTAAACCTATTGGTCGCTATGGTCTGCGCTCGAACGATCAAGATGTGTTGATAGTTCCTTCGACTACCCGCAAGACCCTGGGAGACAGATCGTTCGCTAAGGCTGGTCCAACACTCTGGAATGGCCTCCCCATTGATATTCGACAGTCACTTTCCGTAGTTTCTTATACATTCTTTATATTTATATTTATTTGGAGTGAGTTGGAGATATTAGCGCTTTAGAATATTTATAGTTTTTAGCGCTTTATAAATGTAAATTAATAATAATAATAATAAATAATAACCATAGTAACAGATGGTACCATGGCTAGATGGTACCCTCGCATTTGAGTTCGCAGTTAGTTGAAGACTGTGATTAAGGTTGGAGTGGGGTTAGGGTGTGGGGTTAGGGCTTCGGTTAGGATTAGGGTTAGGATTAGATTGGGGATTTGGGTTTACTTTAGATATATGTTTACGTCACGATCCTCAACTGCGAGGGTTACAACTCGACAAAATATCACATTACGTTTCCTGGCATTTTTTGATACAGAACATCATTTTAGGTTAATAAATGTTCGCATTTACCAAAAAATGAACAATAAACATTCTATCACAAGAAATTTAACCTCCAAAGTCGCCCAAATTTTGTCCGCCATTGCTCAAAACTTGTTCCAGACGCGCCCGCGATTCCACAGCAGAGTATGTGATTGTGACGTCAGAGACTCAACACGTGACAAATCTTTACGGAAAGTATACGACAAGTTACAATAGAAAGTTTTCCCCAAGTAGCTTTATATTCATACACAGCTAGCCACGTGTTGAGTCTAATCGTAACCTAAGCGTCCGGAACATGTTCGAGTAATGGCGGCCGTATAATCTCGTATAAAACAGTCTGAAAAGGCAACTTCCCATGCTCGCAATTGCTTGAAATTTGGCAAGTTAAGTAAGAACACCATGCTCTTTACAAATATGTAAAAATTCAGGATACCAAAAATTTCTCCTATTCTTTCTTTAGTCCGCCACGACGTTCTGGCGATGAAAAACGCCATTATAAACAAAGAAGCCGACGTAACTGGTGGTCTATTGGACAGCTATGTCGCAGGGTATTGGGCCCAGAATACAGACAACACGATGACACCGCTGGCCGATCCATTGCTGCGCGTGGGCACCGTGTTTGATCACCAGTTTGCCTACGGTTTTGTTATTGCGGGCACTTTTGAGAAAAACGAGAATTTCGAGAAGTGTACGCGTAAGAAACTCAACAGCATGGAAACCTTCATCACAAAAATTATTCAGGCTGACGCAAAAACTATGGAGGTAGGCTATGGTTTAATTATGAAATATTACCAACTCTCGGAAATGGACCAAATGAAAAACTCTGAAAGACCTTATCGCTATTTTTGCTTCCTCTATACACAAAAATAAAAAAACTGTCCAAAGTTCATAACAGATTCGTCCGACATTTCAGGAATCTGGAGAAAGCGCTGCTGTGGAGAAGACTCAAAACCTCTTCGACGCTGGATCGCCAATTTTCCAAAAGGCAATCTTTTTCTCGCTTGGCCTGGTTGGCCTCTTGACAGCGATGGGTTTAATCTGGGAGTACGCATACTGGAGACCAAGACAGCCGAAAAATAAGACCACAGGTAGGTTACCATGGCAACGACAGTCACCGAGGTCAGGGTAGGCGCTATATTTTGTGTTTCAGTGGTCGGCTCATGTGGTTTAAATTTAATAGTGATACTGCCAGGTAATTTCAAAATCAGTTAATATTTTAGCCGAAATAATTGTATATCGAAACTTATGACCCTAGTACGGGTATTAATGTTTACCGTCGCGCATATTTGTCATATTATATCCTAAACGAACGCGTCTCAATTAACTCAAACATGATCTACACCTTCGCTAAACTTTCGTAGATATAACAGTGAAAGAAATACGATTTCACACATCCCTAGCCTACAACTTATATAATTTGAATAAACTTATAATTTCCAAACATGTTTAAAATGTTTGCCCCCAATCCGCAGTATATCGTGACAACTTAGCGCGAAACTATCTTCTAGTTCAGCACCCGTTCTTATAACCTCAGACATACTCACAAAGAATGGACACAAGCCAATGAATTTACTTATCTCACATTTCTCTGTAACTCAAATATCAGTAGACACATGTACGCATTCCGTACCTATGTTTTCACATGCGTCAAAACAAACAAACAAACAAACAAACAAACTCAGGGAAAACTATTCGAAATGTACTATTCGTTTGACCCACGAGGCTCGTTTTCCTGCTGGCGAAATCGTTATATAAATAGGTCTATATCACTGATCTCGAAAGAAGACTGGATCGAGCAACTATTGTTCAGAAAATGAAGCCGGAAGTCCGCCATTACTAAGGGACCAACTGAGGATCCTATGAGGTTTTTTGTTGGATTATGTGCTCTTACCATCGACAAAATAAAATAATTTTTCTATAGAGGAACAGAAGACATTTTTCAAAACGATTAAACGATTCATGGCCTACCTACAGATTTACTGCGACTTTGGTCCCTTAGTAATGGCCGCCGTTGGCTCTAATTATCCAGTGAGAGAAACCTAATATGAGACGTCAAATTAGGTTCAAGTTTTTATGCATTTAATGTTAACAAAGAAACTATATTGGCCAGACACTAAACCTATTTCGCGAACGTCACAGTTTGATTTGCTTGCAAACTCGGAGCTTCTAATGATCTCTCGTCAATTTATATTATGCAAATATGCAAGCTTCAAAATTAGCTCATCAGATACAATAGAAAGCTCAATCCAGTTCTATTTTTGAGATCAGTGGTCTATATCATATGAATCTTTTTCTTTATTTGAATGACAGAAGTGGAGAAGATAATCACGCCTCACACATCGTACGAGGAACTTGTGGCGCAACAGAGTGCAGAGATTGAAGAGATTATGAGAAACGAAGTGCAACGGTTCTACATGACGTGGAACAAGAAACTGGAAGACCTCAACCACAGAAACAACAAACTTAGAGAAGGCGAGGAAATGCATGGAGATCACCACGAAGTGTTCGAGGAAGAAGAGAAACAAGCCGTAAGTGATGACGACAATGATGAGGATGATGTTCAAGAGATGCGCGAGATGAACGATGATGACGGAAAGAAGTCATCTTTTGGCAGTTCTAAGATTTAAAGAACTTTTCCCAGCATTTCGATTCACTAAATATGCCAGCTGTCGTTCTAGCGTGACACATATATACTACTTACATTGCTTTTATTAATGTCTCACGTATATATTTCACGTCGCACGATTTATTAGAAATTTCTCAATACGGGACAGCTCCAGTGTTTAGCAAAGTACTGATATTTTGTACTTAAGTAAAAGTAAAAAGTAATTCCTCATTTTATACTTATGTAAAAGTAAAAGTATGGCCTGAAAATCTTACTTAAGTATAAAAGTAAAAGTATGGCCAGAAAAGTTTACTTACGTAAAAGTAAAAGTATGGCCTGAAAATCTTACTTAAGTAAAAGTAAAAGTATGGCAAAAAAATATTCCAGAAAAGTACTTCTGAAACAAACTATATATTCTCGAACCACTAACCAACATGACAAATGACAATTGATAATCTGGTACTGTACTTTAATCTGGACGCTGTTTGGCGGCACCAACTCAACAATTGCCATTCACGTGCATGCACATCAGTGCAAAACCAACTTCACGCGATTTCTAAGTTTCAAATGGTTAGTGTTTATAGTTTCAAGAGTTCTTTCAAACAAAAGAGTTATTTTACAACTGAATTATCATTGCAAAGACACTGCTATTTCCTTCGTTTACCTCCGACTATAGTAAAGAGCTTATACGAAGGTCACGACTACAACAGCATTCTCAACGGCATATATCACACTATCATAGTATTTTGAACCTCATAGCTGGTCGTCGATAGATCACTTTCCAGCTATGGTTTCAGAATTTTGTTGCTTGACACTTTTCATAAAGTGACTGCAGTTAGTGCTCACGCAGGGTAAACTAGAAATTTGAGAGGGAAAAGTCATTAAGATTACTCTTAGAATAAGAATTTGTTGGAAGTAAGTGTTCATCTTAAGGTTCCTGATACCACAAAATTGTTAATCTATAAACACTAACAATATTATTTGCACAGGTCAGAGATTTATGATAACGGAACTTACTGTAAGTAGACATGTACATGTGAATCAGTTTTATAACTAATCAACAATTTTGTCAAAAAATATACTCATTCTGTAAAGAAAATTTAATGTATATTTAATTAAAAATATTAAAGATTTCCTTTGAGCGAGAAGTCTCATCTTGATCGTATCATCGTAGTCATCATCACCACCACCACTATAATCACTACTCCACCATCATCACTACCGCTACCACCATCATCACCATTAGCATCATCACCATTATTATCACCATTACTACCATCATCACCACTACCACCATCACCACTACCATCATCACCACTACCACTATCATCATCACCACTACTACCATCATCACCACTACCACCATCATTATTACCACCACCATCATCATTATTATCACCACTATACGAACACCATAACTACCATACACCACCATCATCACCATTATTATCACCACTACTACCATTTATTATATGGCTAAGAAAGATGGCGCACGCTGATTGGTTCGTGAGAGGTCCGGAAAAAACGTATTGCCCTCCCGGCGCTGTGAGAGGGCAATACGCCTTTTTCCGGACCGGTAAGTTTTGGCGGGAAAATTTCTGAGTTGATTTAGATGAAAATAAAAGAGGATTTGAGTATGTTCGTTGAAAAAGTTCGAACAATAACACGTCTTGGAACATTAGTGCTGCATTTCTTGAAAGCTGTTTATCAATAAGTGAAGAAAATGAATGCCTAACGACCAGTAACGCGTGTAAACATGAAGCGAAATCAACAAGCTCAGAGGTATTAGGTAAACGGCAACATCTGAAGACAAACACAACGTTAAAAACAGAGAACAAAATGAACCAAAAGCCATATAATAAATGCCTTATTAACCTCAGTTTGCTTGGTCTGTACGGTAAAGTATTTGCCTTCGGTTTTTTCGCACAGACCTCGCTCCTTCGTCGCTCGGTCTGTACGAAAACCTCAGGCAAATACTTTACCGTACAGACCGAGCACTCGGTTAATAAGTCTTTAATACCACCATCATCACCATCACCATTATTATCACCACTACTACCATACATCACCACTACGTACACCACTACTACCATACACCACCATTATCATCATCACCATCACCATTATTATCGCCACTACCACCATCATCACCACTACCACCATCATCACCACTACCACCATCATCACCACTACCACCATCATCATCACTACTACCATCATCACCACTACCATCATCATCACTACCACCATCATCATCACTACTACCATCATCACTACCACCATCATCATCACTACTACCATCATCACTACCATCATCATCATCACTACCACCATCACTACCACCATCACTACCACCACCACAATTCCACCATCACCACCAGAGGAAGATCGTTGCCATTTGAACGCAATATAAAACAAACGATATTAAACTTCATCTCACGATGAACGTAATGGATCTTTAAAAAAGCGGACCGCGGAAAGTGTAACTCGAGGTTATTCTAATTTCGCAAATGAGGGATACTAAGGAACCGAGAGGGACTTCATATCTTCACTACATATCCCTAACAATTGAACCACACATGTTGACAATTATCGGATATTATCCGTGTCAACAGATTGAAATATTAACTCTTCTATAATTGAAGAAAGCGGCGTCTTTCTTCTGCCGAATGATATGCCAATATTAATATGCAAGGCATATCATAATCATGTCAGCAAAAACAGCTATAGCTTTCGCATATGAGCAGTAAGTGAGTGGGGAACTAAGTAAATAAACCTTCGTCAATGACACGTCAGTCAACCCTTAGAAACATTTTGTTAAATAATTCATTATACGCAGGATTTCCGGTTCATAAAACCAATACATTACACGCGAGGCTTAACACAATTTGTTGTCTTTCGTTATTAATGTTCACCAGTTAATAGTGCAACTGTTGAATGGGTGTTAAGATTTTTAATATGATCCCATTATCTTGAATACCAGGATGAACCCCTTGACAAATTGTTACGAACAGGGTAATGCCGGTTCAACCTTTAATGGCGAACTAAATAGAAGAGACTAGGAAGTGAAGCAGTTATAGTCTTAATCTCAAAGAATACTCTGACGATCACTTGGAGGGTCTGTCATTTCCTGAATGACAAACATTGGGTCGCCATTTGCGTTGGACTTTGCGAACGATTCTGTCATGGTAGTTTTAGTTTATTAGATTTACAATCTTTTTAGGTGAACGGAATACCCCAACAGGCTAGAAGCCCAATTGATAGAGAGAGCTTCGAGGGCCTACGATATACGGTAGTTATCCGAGAAGACCCGAAAGTCTTACCATTTGCTGGTATTATTGCAAAGGCAGCACTTTCTCCTCAATGAGTGGAGGTCCGACCCAGGATTTGAACCTGCGTCTCCCAGCTCATAGATATGTGTGGTAACCACTCGATCACAACAGCTGGTTAGTTTTGGTACAGTAGTTTTGGTATCTAACATAATTCACTACGAAAACAACGATTACTTAAAATCCGAGAGATAGAAGTATAACATATCAATACTATAGATAGTCTAAAATACTCAAACCATTCAAAAATATATGGTGAAAAAAGAGTAAATCATGAGCAGTGTGTGCCGACGATTCCCAGGTTTATTTTAAAATGTATTATGACAGCTTCGATAACTTGCTTTACGATTCTTTTTCAATTGGATACAGAACCCCTTAATCGGAAACTATTTTAGAAGACAGAGAGAGCAGAGAGAGCAAAGGAACAAAGGATTTAGATATCATGCTCTGTAAACGTGAATAATTTAACTCCTATACTCTAAATCTCTTATACCATAACAACTCGCACTCGAAATTCTTGTACTATATCCCTTAAAAAGGGTTGGTTTTATTGAAAAAGCACAACGAGTAATTGAGCAAGGTTCTAATAAGCTTAATAGATTATCACGCGCTAGTTTACTCACGCGAGATTGCATTTAATGACACGTTAAGCAACAAACTGACAAGCAAAAGGGTTTTCCTGGTTAAGCTTGACTTAAACGAAGATTAACACATCAAACCGAACTTTTGTTTCAGTCGCTATCACCATGGCAGCAGGTCGAAAGGAATAATCATTGTAGCGCCGTCGTGTCGCTGTTGTCTCTATCAAGCCATCCACAGGGATTAGCCCAGGGATTAGAGAGAGTCAGTTACTTATCAACCGACTCACAATGACACAATTTTCAGCTTATGTATCAGAAAGCGATAAGCTTGTGCCCCATTCAAACATCGTCCCGTGGCTCCACGCTGTCGGCTCACGGGCACCACATAATCCAGGAAACAAGAACATTGATTTATTGATCGGAAAACGAAAGTGAAAACAGGCTATTCGATATATTATTATACCTGTAATATATACCCTATTCGAAAGACTGTCTTCTAACTGACAGCTCAATAGAACTGAACGACAATACATGGACTATGTTCAAGCTCTCAAATCTCGAAAATGTTTCGGAGGTTTTGAGCTTGATGGTCGTCCATGTATCGTCTGTCTACTCCAAGCTCTCCCACATTCGCTACAGCAAAAAATAAATTGCAGAAGCCATAAGGATTGTGGACACCTTGCAGCGTTTCGCACAGCTCAAGGATGACGATATGGTTACAGATTTATTGAAGATATCACAGCACCTCCAAGAGGTCAGGACTCGCGAAACAAAAACAATCTATAAACATAACACTTTTTAGATGTGTGAAGTTGATCGTCCAGGTTGCAGTTGTAGTCTTGAGAAAGACTATTGTTGGTGACTGACGTTTCGACGGCCTCAGCGGCGGCCATCTTCAGAGTCAAGAGTCTGACCGCCGCTGAGGCCGTCGAAACGTCAGTCACCAACAATAGTCTTTCTCAAGAATACAACAACCTGGACGATCAACTTCACACATCTAATGATACTCCTAGGTTCAAACCATTTACTTTATAACACCTTTTTCCGTATCAATGTTTTTAATCAACCCTGATGAAGACACTAGATATAGTGTCGAAACGTGGGGTCATGCAGGACAGTAACTTTTTAAAGTTACGTTCAATATTGTTTTTACCACGAGAAGATAAAATTCATATCTTCAAGCCACCTTGTAATTTTCTTTTTATTATATAGATTTAATGTAAAAGGTGGGAAAATGTTTAATCACATGCATCATCGATATTTTCACTACTGAGGATATGGAAAATATGTCACTGCATATTTCTTAGTAAAACACTCCCATCTATATAATAAATATATATATATAACTGAACGACTTTATCGTTCTGGAGAAACCCGTGTTTATCTGCATCGGTGGCAGTTTTTACCGCCAAATCAATGCCAGCAGTTCCGACCGACTTCTTTAATTTCGCAAAGGTTCTTTTAATCGGTTTCAGGCTGTCGCATGCACACGCGTCGGCCGCATTTCCAACGCTCCCTGCATCTGCGCCGCACTATACGCAATTAACTAATGCACCCGTGGAGCGATTGTGACAACCAACTAGCATGATATGACGAGCTGAGAGAAAAAAATAACATTGTTTACACTAACTTGGCCATACGTAAGAAATTATGAAATTTAGCATTTGACAGGCGTTCAATTGTGTAAACACTACTTAGGAAAACTAAATAAAGTTTTCAGATTAACGGAGCGTTGGGGGAAGATGGAGTATAGACTGCATTCCACCGCGGGGCCTGATAGCACATCCTATAAACTTCACGACGGAGGATCACCCCGATCCAGTCGCACACTGGAAATGCTGCCGCGCACACAGGCCGTGGTCATGTCAGGCAGTCACACAGGAGGAAGTAAACCTGAGTTGAGTTTCTCCATTGAAAGGATTCTGCGGGGAAATTTTAAGACGGAAGAAGAGAGGGAAGATAGCATGGGACGTAGCAACGTGGTGCACACGTTGGAGCCAGTCAGGACGAAGGAAAAACGGTACGACTGGTTGGATTACACAAGATACAACCCACCAAAACTGCCCAGTAAGTACTGCATTATATATAGAGAGAGAGAAAGAAAGATCAATTAAGTATAGCACTGAGAGGCTAGCGATTATACTGGTGCTAGATATAAAGGAACATTAATCTCAACGTATAAATTCATAGCCCCCAAGCAAAGGAACGCACGGTACAGATTGAAAAACTATTGTCAAGGAAAGTTCGTTGTTTTTCATAGACATTACCTATCAACAGAAACCTTATTTTGATTAAACCACTAAACATGAAAAAACCAATGCTTTAGTCCAATCTCAAGTGGCTCAAGAGCAGTGATCAGTTCTTGTAATTTAGGCGTCAACCCGGTTCTATCTAGGAGATCACACTTGATGCAACGTAGATGGGACTAGACAATGCACGCGAACGCGACTACGAGTGGGTGTTGAGATGACAATAAGATTACATTAAATTGCTTTGCTTTTACATACCAGCCAAATGAAAATACATGGAGTATAAACACGCTTGTCTAACAATTAAACATTATAGTAGAGGAAATCTTGGTTAAGTCTAATCTTTCCTGTCACACATGAAGCAATAAAACCTGCGCCGCGGTGGACTTTTAGTTTTATCACACGCGGAAATAAGGTGATTGAGGGGGATTTCAATTGGAGTTCTCAACTAAATCAAGAGGACTATATTGAGCTGCGGTCAGTTAATTGTTGTAACACGTTTATTGCATGCTTGTATTTAAATGTGGATGTAATTTCATGCAATGTTGGTTGCTTGTGTTGATATGAGAGATCGGCGTTGTTAATTAGATTGTCTGTATCGTGATACAATCTCTGTGAAGAGATCAAACGGAGACTACAGTAGAAACGATAAGACCCAATTGATGAAAGCCGGGCTGGCATGAAGGAACGATACAGTCCATTCATTGATCAAACGCTCATGGCCCGAACTCTATCTTTGAGCCCTTCCGCGCGCAAACTAAATTGTTTCATTAAAGTAATTCATTAAACCATCGGTGTCATTGTCGCCCTGCACCAAGCCGTACGTGTTTCAAGTGCGATACACACATACTCTTAATCTTATATATATAGACTATTCTGTATTGTACACCACGGAAGAAGAGGTCGTCGTTTTAAAGCCCTGTCATTTCAGCCACATGTTCCGTCTGTCTAAAATAGACACGAGAATGATTTCCGCTACATCTCTCTCCATCAATTTGCATAATGCAAAAAAAAAGTGTTTTCGGCTAAAACGCGCAGTAAATTATACGGATAAATTAATTGAAAATTTAGTATTTATATAATTTTTCTCATAGGCTACTACACTGGTGCATTTTAGCCTTGCTCAAAATCGCGTGTCACTCGATGAATTTTCGCTGCAAACGTTAATATTAGAATCGAAGCAGTCTATTTACTTTGATTTAATCACTTAATTTTACTCTTCATAACCGAGTTTTCAGTGCATGCAAGTTTAAATTAAAGATGTTCGGCGTTTTATTTAAAAAGACCTCGCTTTATTAAAGATTTGCCCTTCTCCATTGAGGATTAATTCCAATGACAAACATTACAGAATCTTATCTAACCGTGCATGTACTTAACAATTAATGCATTTTATAAACTGTAGATTTTGCCATGGATCTTTTGAAGTACTGTCTCTCTCTGTATACATACACACACATACATTATATATATATATATATATATATATAGTTGTAAAAACTTAAATCGTCCAACGGCGTGAAACTTCGAGTAACAACAAACATTGAAGTTTTTACAACTATATCTGCTCTATCCCCTACGATATTGAGCACTCTTCCAGACGTCAATAGACCGCTCACTATATTTTACTATATATATATATATATAATATAGTCAAATACATATATGGAAAAAGTGACTGTGCTCCAACCGGGAATCGAACCCTGGGGTCTCCGAATCAACGTTCCGGCGCTCTAACCTTTGGGCTATTGAGACACGGTCAGAACAGTCAGTGATTTCTCCATATACATATTAAATTCGCCGCTTTCACTCGACACTAACCGGCAGACATCGCATCTAACCATATTACGTGGAGCAAGGCCTCTCGAGCGCACTTCCCAAAGTAGCGAAGCGATACACATCTTCTTGTATACAGAGGGCTTTAATAATAATAATAATAATACGAACATATATAATACGAACGTAGAGCTATGATAAAATACCAAACTTTAAAACATTAGATCGATAAAACTGTCATATACTAAAAAGTAAAAATATTAAAAAATGTCGGTTACTCGAGTTACACGCTCGGGACTGCTGCGACAAACTATGTCCTGATTCACCAAGCCATTCGTCTAATTCACGTGCAATATAACGAAATCAAAATACACGGATGCGTTAATGAAATGGCAATTCACAAACAGTGGTGACGGAAATATGAGCTTCTCCCGTGATAAGGCATGAATGTCAATGATCTGATGACGCGATGTATTGCCTTATACGACAAAAGAACAACAATATCAAACGAACGAGGGCTGATTGAGGAGTCCCTTAATATCTTGTGTAATTCGTCTAAACAGGCATTCCCATCGACCGATTAGTTTCCACACTATGAGTGTCATTCTAAATAATAATAATACAATGAGCCGTGAGCTTTGTTAGTTTCAGAGCCACGTTCCAATTTAAGGAAACGATAAAAATCTGCGCCGCGCTGTTCACGCGCTATCCGCCTATATCGTATTCACGCATTCTTCGGCATCAGAATACAGAGCTCTAGCATCGCGCAGGCTTGGACTCATTTTGAGCCATGTTTGGTACACTTAGAAGAAATATGGACCGCGAAGAATACGTAAGCGGAGAACAAATGTCAAATATTTGAAACTATATAGCTTATGCACATTTTTGTTAATTCAAAAGGGAGATGGGATTCAATATACTATGCTGTTGAGAATGGCTTTTCGACAATTTCAAAAGTTACCTAACGCATGAGAGGCGCGCAAGACAAAGCTGGCGTTTGGATGCAAAGAAGCGGAGAGACTCGAAAGAGAATTGAATTACACCATAATTGCGTTGAACCGCGCGTTTTAACGACGCAAAAGCGCGGTCAACTGAAGTTATCGATAAGATGATTTGATAAGCACCGTGCGATGTTGATATTGTGGCCTTCCTGAGATAAGCGCTAGCTATCATTACATTATAGTGAAGTTAATTGGATGACAATCGGTACAATCCAGAGCCGGGCGCCGGTCACTGCATTTCGTAACGACTATTTTTGAACCGTGCATGTGATACGTACACTTAAATTCCTTGATTACTAGGTTCACCCACTTCGTATGTTCCTTGACTATAGCTATACAACACGTTTTGCAGACACACATTACGTCTACGAGCTGGAATAGTTGGGTATGGCCTCATGCACAAAGCCAGTCTAATTACATTTCAACAGGCGTGATGACAGAGACACTTGAGCCAAACGAGCAAGAATTTGGGACCATCCCATTTGCACGTAAAGACTTAACTCCGTAGAAAAACAATAAGTGAGTTTGTAATATTTCATTCTACTACTCATGACAGTCTTTGCAGAGCCATTAGCCGACGTAAACAATACAATGAATGAATGTTTTCTTTACCCGCGTCACATTTTTATGAAGTATGATATAAAAGTAGTATCAGGTATATAGTGTTGTGGTTGTTCTTCCGCTTAGTGGATATCTAGGATGTCGAACGTTTCGAGGCGAAGGCTCTTCGTCAGAGAGTGAAGTTCATTTTTTAATTCGTCCTGCGTAGAACAACCTTTGTGATTTTCACCTATGCCGTATGTCCCAGCAAATATACGAATGGCAAACGTTTATGGACATATCTATAGTATGTTTAGTTTAGTTTATTAGATTTATCACTCTTAGGTGAACGGAATACCCCAACAGGCTAAAAGCCCAATTATAAAGGTCCAGAGGGCCTACGATTTTAGGTCGTTATCCGAGAAGACCCGAAAGTCTTACCGTTTGCTGGTATTATTGCAAAGGCAGCACTTTCTCCTCAATTATTTTTAAGACCCTGAGTGGAGGTCCGACCCAGGATTTGAACCTGTGTCTCCCAGCTCATAGACATGTGTAGTAACCACTAGACCACAACAGCTGGCTAGTTAGTATAGGGGTACTGACCAGATTAAGGCGCGGGATATTAAATCGTTCAAGTACTGAACTTTTGCTATAGCTCTACCTGATCTAGAGAACGTCGTATACTGGTGATCAGGTTACCGGTTCGACTCTTGTCAGGGACATATATTCTGATTTATCAACATACCATTCACCACTGATAAGGTTATTATCGTTGGTGTCTGAAGGGCAAACGTTACACTTGACGTACTAACATAGGTATGAAGTTCCTGTTCCTAAAACACTAACAAAAAGCTGAGCACTCACGGTGCACCGACAGGGACAGACATTGATTTATTATATCAGTCTGAAAGCAATGATGTGCATTAGCTAGTAATAGAAAAGGATTATGAATTAGATTTAATAGCAATGCCAATGACTACATAAGCCTTTATTGACGAGAATAAGAATAAATAGTGTGAAAGCTGCTAAGTTCTCAAAAGAACTGGATATAATAGTAAAAAGAGAAATAAGAGAACTCTTCAAGATGTGGAGAAATACTGAAGTAAGAGTAGTATATGTGTTTCCACGTTTCCGACAATGTGTCTTCTGCAGATCAGAAGAAAAACACATCGTCGGAAACAGATCGTTATTGGAAATACCTAAGTAGTTTTACCTAAGCCTTTATTGACAACCAGCTAAAGTTTCACATCATATGAGAGATGTTGTCCAGGCTCGTCAAACGGATTACAGTAAGTGAACTACGATTTGGAATATATGCAGCTTGGTCGACGAAAGGTCACTCACAAAAAGAACATTTATCACGCAGGTAATCCTGTTAATTTCTCCTTGAATGAACGTGCGGCAAGATAACTATAATTCATGACATTTCGAATACAAGACCGCGCCAGATGACATCGGTGACAAAATGACGATCACGGTGACAAAACAATATCATGTAATAACAGTGAGATCAAGCATATGTTGACGACAGCTCGGAATTTCGTCGAAACATTGATACCATTTAACTGGTTTTCAGAGCTCGTTTCTATATATATATACAGTATACGGGGAAATCAGATTTTAGAAAGTAACCTAATCTATCGGCACCCTCGTACGTAAACCAGAGAGAAAATGGATATAGACTAGGTTATATGCATCAAGGTACATTAAGGTACACTAAGGACATCCGGGTACATCAAGGTACATCCGAGTACATCAAGGTACATCAAGGTTGTTTTCTCAGGATTCTGAAGGGTCGTGGCTAGATGGAATACTCGCAGTTGAGGTGACCGTGAGGTACTAGGTTCGAGTCGTCTTCGGGTACGTCGTTCAAGCAAAAGAATCTTTATGCGAAGCAAAAGAATCTTTATGCGAAGCAAAAGAATCTTTATGCGAAACAAAAAGAATGACTAGAATTTTTATTCCCAACAGTAATCTCAACGCCGTCCTGTTTACAACGCCACTGAGAACATTTTCACGTCTTTAGGACGACGGTAACTCACAGAGAGATGAGAGCTGTTCCTTAAGACTGACTTAAACACAGACACTATAATCGTTTTAGAAATATTGAAGCGTTTTAGTGATCATAAAACAAGCTTTGAGTGTCAAATACGCTAGTCAATCGACCGTGGTTTCATTAAAATACTAAAATTTATATTTCTTTCACTGCCGTCGCCGTCCTAGGTTGCCGTCGTAGATCTTCCCGATTATTTAGTATCAGCGTTGGAGTTAGTATATTAGGGTTAGTATTAGGGTTAGTATTAGGGTTATTATTAGGGTTAGGGTTATTATTAGGGTTAGTATTAGGGTTAGTATTAGGGTTACTATTAGGGTTATTATTAGGGTTAGTATTAGGGTTAGTATTAGGGTTAGTATTAGGGTTAGTATTAGGGTTATTATTAGGGTTAGTATTAGGGTTAGTATTAGGGTTAGTATTAGGGTTAGTATTAGGGTTAGTATTAGGGTTAGTATTAGGGTTAGTATTAGGGTTAGTATTAGGGTTAGTATTAGGGTTAGTATTAGGGTTAGTATTAGGGTTAGTATTAGGGTTAGTATTAGGGTTAGTATTAGGGTTAGTATTAGGGTTAGTATTAGGGTTAGTATTAGGGTTAGTATTAGGGTTAGTATTAGGGTTAGTATTAGGGTTAGTATTAGGATTAGTATTAGGGTTAGTATTAGCTACATGTACGTATATGAAATTCCCAATCTTTTTCACTCAATTCCCAATCTTTCTTTGTATTTTATTGCTGAATCAGTGAGCAGTTTTTGCGTGTTCCTGCTTTGACGTCATTTCCTGTGAATAGTAAATCACTTTAGCAGGAGTAAAAGGTATGAAGATGAAATTTTCGGACGACAAGGTATTTTACAATTCTTCTCAAGAGATTCCAAAGATCATAAATATGTAAAATCCCCAAACCCCGGCACTTTAACTTCTACTAACGAGGGCCTTGTCGCTTTTAAAAATGGAAAATCCTGAATATTTATTTTTTCTGATATAGATCATGTTCACATCAGCATGATTTACGAGAAGCCTGAGTGCTTCTACACGTGCCACCCATGCAGGTAGAATAAAATCAACTCTCTGTACGCAAGAACAATAACACGTCGAGGAAGATTTCCACTGACGTAATAATAATAATATGTCTTTAATGATTTATAAGATAAAAAATACATATCCTATGTTACATGTGTAATCATTTGCTGTCGGTCGCATAGCGACAAAGACTGTTTTCATGACTGAACTAATTTACTTCGTAGCAGCTCTCCAGGCAATTCTCTGTTGAGTCAACTCCGCTAGTTGATTGATGTTGATATCCCTCTTTTTCAAGTTCCTCTTTATGGTGTCTTTATATCGGAGGCGAGGGCGTCCTCGTTTCCTTACATCGTCCGGAAGTTGTGAATACAGGACCTTCTTTGGTAGTCGATACGACTCCATCCGGAGTATGAGCAGGTCCTCCGTGGAGGGTAGTCCAGCACGCTGTAGTACATTGATGTTGGTGACTTTATCTTGCCATGAAATTTTCATGATCGCTCGTTGGTGTCTCATCATGAAGGCGTGGAGCTTTTTCACTTGGCTCTTGTACAATGTCCATGTTTCAGCACCGTATAGTAAAGTAGACAGAACGATTGCACTACAGATTTTACACTTGACCCTGGTTGACACATGATGGTTGTTCCATAGTCGATTCCGTAACCTTCCGAAAGCAGAGCTAGCCGCTAACATGTGTAATATAATAGAATTATAACTATAATTTACAATAAAATGCTAAGAATTGAGAATTAGTAATAAAGTGTCTAAATCGCGAGATCATATTTAAAAATAACACGGTTAGTAAAAGAATTCATAAAACGAGGGTATTGACTTTCGCGCGGTGGCTTTTGTACTTTATACTTTTACACTGTGGCAATAATATGTGCTGTGTATGTAATGTTTAAATAGGAATAGACTGCTCGAAGGGTTGTTAAACTGCCAAAATTTATTTATGTATGCATGGATCGTCGGAGGTCTGATTGGAATTATTATTTTACCTAGACTGAAAAGTTACGTTTCACTGTCTGATAAATGATCTTCGTGCTCGTAAGTTAGTCCTTCCATTGAGTATGATTTGAGTCGATCACGCAGGATAAGGATACCCTATTAATCTGAGCCAGAGGCTCATGTTTTAAGCGCTCGACGATTCAGTTTATCACTCTAAAGCCTCTTTTCCAGTCATCGCAAAAACTGGTTCGCAGCTCGCTGCGAGTATACTTGCATGTAATTAAAAAGAACTCGCAGTGCTTGTTTGCTCGTTGTGAGTTGTTTCTAATCAGATGCAAGTACTCGCAGCGAGCTGCGAACCAGTTTTTGCGATGACTGGAAAAGAGGCTTCAGGTGAACGGAAAACCCAACTGATAAGGATTCCGAGGGCCTACGATTTAAGGTCGTTTACAGAGAGGAAGCGCTTGTAAGTTAGTTCTTCCATTCAGTGTGATTTATTGAGAATCGATCACGCAGGATAAGGTTACCCTATTTATCCAAGCCTCTCATTTAGTTTATCACTCCGCTTAGGTGAACGGAAACCCAACTGATAAGGATCCCTCGTAAGTTAGTCTTTCCATTCACCATGATCACAACACTACACTAACAAATGTTTTATTCGTGATATTCTCACAAACCGTTTCCGTGAAGAAACCAGGGTAACCTAAAGGTGGTTGGTCTTGAGCCACTATACTATACACTCGACCTAAGATGACAATACGTAGGCGCGACATGTCTAGAGTAGTTCGTTGTACGATATTTATTGTACTCATGTACATAGCAGAAAGGTCAAGGAATAGACTACTTTATCACATTGAAGCTCATGTTACTGATAACTATATGGACTGTTGTATACATAAAAGAAAAACAAACGGCAAGGAACCGATCATTATTTATGGCCGGAGTGGGGGCGCGAAGAGAAAATGGTTGGGTAACTGAAAATTCTAAGACCTAAATGGTTGGGTAAAAAATAATCACTTCCCTGAAGGGTTGCGTAGCAAAATTTTCATGACTATTTACATAAAAAAATTAAGAGTTGATCATTTAAAATTTTGTTATCATCTCTAGTTCTCCTTATCATCATTGCACATTAGCTTTTGTTATTGTATTCCTCTCCTTGTTTTCCTTGGATTCCTGCTCTGTATAGGGAGATAATAATCTGAAAGTTACAGTATTAAAATTTTTATCGACGATCTACTGGGAATTGGGCTTTATCTAACTTTTTTCTTCTTGGGTTGGGTAAAATATTTTCCTAGATTCTATAATCAGTGGTTTAACCGTAATTGTTGAATCAAACCACCACGGTTCTCTGTCTTTTTGGCAAGAATACTCCAAAGAGGAGGAGTTATATATTTTGTTTTGCAAGAAAATTACTTTCATCAGGGAATTACATATACGAGAAGCAATAAATCTTAGCTCGTCAACTTAATAAACAACTCTTGATAAATCAGCTGCTCACTATAGACACTTTGCTTATATTTTGATCCACATATATATCATCTCTTTACTTTGGCCTCATGAGTAAGCTGAATTGACACGGCAGAATCATAACATAATCTAAATGCAAAGTATGTTTCATGTTCACACGGGAAACCGCTAGATCACTCAAAGTAATCATGTAAAGTTAATCAAATAAAATGTCGAGCTCAGGATGGAGTAAGGAGGACAAAGTATGGGAGATCAGTATATCAATGTCGCAGTCACACGTGACTATGTTCCAAGAATGTTTCCATGGCGAATAAACAGCAATATATGATCCCTTAGAGTTTTGCATGGCGTTATTATTAAATATGGTATACATTGGGGAAACCGGACGCAATCCATCTATACGAAAGAAAGAACATTTAAACTGCTGCGCCAAAGCAAATCTCAACAAGTCTGCCATCGCCAAACATGCGTGGGAGCATGACCACAATATCAAATGGGATCAATCAACTCTTGTAGCTCCCATAAACAACTACTTCCCGCGGAAAATCAGACAGTCAATCGAGATCGCTAAACACAGAGCAATGCCACAGGAAGGCAAACCTTGAAATGACATTTGGACAAGCCTTTTCAAACTTTCATAACACGGATATTTATAAATTTTAGTTCATTATTTTATTTAAGTTTTATCTGCATATGCTTCGCTACTTTGGGAAGTGCGCTCGAGAGGCCTTGCTCCACGTTATATGGTGAGATGAGATGTCTGCCTGTTGGTGTCAAGTGAAAGCGGCGAATTTAATATGTATATGGAGAAATCACTGACTGTTCTAACCGTGTCTCATTAGCTCAAAGACAAAGGTTAGAGCGCCGAAACGTTGATTCGGAGACCATTCTCGTTGACAACTACGACCTACGACTCAACATGCACGATGATAACGCAAGGGTTCGATTCCCGGTTGGGGCAGTCACTTTTTCCTTATATGTATTTGACTATATTAAATCCTCTCTAATATTAATTATATCAATATCGCTCACACGTGACTATGTTCCAAGAATGTTTCCATGGTGAATAAACAGCAATATCATTCTCAAAGATAACTTATGAAAACACCACGGGGGGGGGGGGGGGGGGCAGAGCAGTTTGAGTATTGAGGGGGCTATGCCCCCCGAATTTGAATTTGTAAGTTTCGGAAACGCCATTTCCTGTATTTCAAGACGAATTTCAAGAGGAATCTTAAAACGTTTCTTTTTTCAACTTAGATTTATTTTTATCGTATATCTACATAATTTTATACATGGTTACATAAACAATTGTATTCTTATGTTTCACCCCGCTTTAGACTTATATATTATAGTAGCAAGTCCAAGAATTGAGATTGCAGTATATATTTTGTATTTTAGATAACACACATGTATAAGAGCATTGAGACACTGTATAATGAGTTTTAATACATTTCCGTGTATTAGCGTGATCATCAGACAGTGCAATTATTTCCGCGTGCACAAATAGCTAAACCGTTGAGCAGAGTTTAGTTTAGTTTAGTTCATTAGATTTATCACTCTTTTAGGTGAACGGAATACCCCAACAGGGTTCCGAGGGCATACGATTTAAGGTCGTTATCCGAGAACAAGAGTCATACAGTCGAAGAAAGCGGTGATAACATCTGACGTATGACAAGAGCAGAAACTGTGTGTACATTCACTCTAATATACTCATCAATAAAAATAATTAATCACTAAAAAGACAAGCTTTTGGCTGAAGTTGTTTACAAAATCATAAGTTCACGATCATAATCATTTAATCAGCATCGCATCTCTTTGAGAAAACTGATCCCGCTTCGACTTTGATCTATTACTCAGTCAATTCGACGGTTTATGCAGGCCAAGTTCCTGGTAGTAATGGGAAGGTAAAAACAGCAATCCATAGAAACAAGGAAGTTGATTACAATGATAACACTCGCCCTTCGAGTTCCCATTTCTCGTTTTCCCAAATGTTCAAAATTAAATTTTGTTTTTTTATTTAAAGGGCTATGTCACGATCTGCCTGAGTAATCACTCAGCTAAGCGTACTTTTTGATTTTTGATTCGGAATCCAAAATCAAAGCGAAGCGAAAGCTCAACGATTTATTCGATTAGTATTTGTTATTTTCATGTTGGCGGGTTATTTTTGGACGAGTTATAAGTAAAGCGTAATGACAATTTAATGTCTAATCGTGGTGGGAAACGAGAAGGAGCTGGAAGGCCACGATTGCCGTATACTATCTTGAACAAAAAATCAACAAGTACGCTTAGCTGAGTAACCAGGCAAATCGTGACAGAGACACATGCACAAATTACGTTATTTTCATTTCGTATTAGATTGTTTCTGTCGCAACATTGCTATATAGACCTCTTTCATAATGGCGGCCAGTCTAAATATTCTTTTATATGCATGCAAATTAGCCTTTCTCGTTACAAAGCAAAGATTCTTTGGAATTACCACTGATCTAGAAATAAGACTGGATCGAGCAACCTATTGTCCTCCGATGGCAGAAAATGAAGCTCGAAAAATTTGACAGGCGCCATTACTAAGGAACCAAAGTCGCAGTAAATCTGTAGGCAGGTCATGAATCGTTGTGCCCAGTAATTTGAAAAATGTCTTCTTGTCCTCTTTATAGTAAAATTATTTATTTTGTCTATGGTAAGAGCACATAATACAACGAAAAACCTCCGTAGGATCCTCAGTTGGTCCCTTAGTAATGGCGGACTTCCGGTTTTCTTCTTTCGAGATCAGTGGGAATTACAGACACACGAACGAAGTCAGAAAGGCTAATTTAAATGAATATAAAATATTTAATTTGGGTGCCATATATGAAAGAGGTCTATTTTATGGTGTTTGTCTCTCTGTTTAAATAATAGAATACGTATGCCCGAGGCTATGACGTTTTATAAAATAATGTTTACTCTACGCACGCTGTGATTGGTCAGCTTGTCGGTCTCGATCAGGCTACGGAGACCGGAATGACGTCAGTAACTAATGAGAATTTGCATTAAATCAAAAGCGTTATATATTGTAATTATCCAAAGTAAAAGAAATTGTTTCTGAATTATTTTATAAAAAATAATAGAATACGTTTGCTTGGGTCTCTATAACGTGATTGAAACCCTCGTGAAGTAATAAAAACACTCGAGAAGTTGGGAAAGCACTCGCCTCGGCGGCTCGTGCTTCTCCCTACACTTCTCTCGTGTTTTTATTACGTCACTCGGGTTTCGATAACGTTATAGAGACCCGGGTAAACGTATTCTATTATTTAAAGCGAGAAGCACGAGCCGCTGAGAAGAGTACTTTCCCAACTTCTGCTGCATTTTCCCTAAAATAAAATCCCTACACAATCAGTGGCGGATCTAGTGGCGTATACCGCCACTGACTATAACCGTGTCTCATTTCTACTCGTACCTTTTAATTAGATGTGTGAAGTTGATCGTCCAGGTTGTTAATTGTAGTCTTGATAAAGACTGTTGTTGGTCTTTCTCAAGACTACAACAACCTGGACGATCAACTTCACACATCTAATGATACTCCTAGGTTTAAACCATTTACTTCGTACCTTTTCATTGTTTTTGTTTCATTCTTGTCTTCCTCAGAGTCGAGCAAGCGACGAATCAAGAAAAAACGAAAACCAGGTCGCAATCCCAGGGTGCCTTTCACCTCGAAACAGCTCACGAGCCTTGAAGGGAAATTTCAAGAAAAGAAATATTTATCAAACGAAGATGTGACGTTACTCTGTGAAACTCTTAGCCTTCCTGAACACAGAATAAAAATTTGGTTTCAGAACAGACGCGCCCGAGAGAAGAAGAGGTCTCAGGATGATTACGTTGACGTTGTTGGACTGGGAAATAGTTGAATAGAATTGAGAAGAACAACTACTGTTAAAAACCGTTTTCTCATCGACAGTGTAGATAAAACATGAACAGTTTTAGTAGCGAGACATTCGAATGAGCAGGACAAGTTGTGATCAATTTAAGCGCAGGTCGTCTACACTTGTTAACAGGGACAACGACACGGCAACCTCGACAACGCTGCCTTCAAAACAAAGAATTCTTCATACGAAACAAAGAGAATGAATCATTTGTAGTTCCAAGAGTATTCTCAACACCGTCCTCGTTCTGTTTACAACGCAACTCTGAGCATTTTCACGTCTTTAGGACGACGTGAACTTGCTGAGAGCTGGTTTTTTTTTTGGTCGATTTTATTAGATATTATTAATGTAAATACAAAAAATACCCAAACGGAAAGAGCGCGAACGGGACTCGAGGACCCATGCGAGGCGCCTTCCCGTTGAAATTAAAAATACATAAAGTCATAGATCAACTGCTTGGAATTCACGATGCACCAACACACACGCGCAGCCCTAACCCCATTCTTCCGAACTTCACTGAAAGAACAAAATGAATAAAACTGAGTGGAATTCAGAAGAACGAGGTTGAAGCTGCACACATACAACGATGCTCCGTGGAATCCAAGCAGTTGGCACATCGGAAAACTATCAGTGACAGGAGCAGTTATACGGTATAATGACCATGTCATATCGACGTCAAAAGTAGATGTTAGTAATGATAAATAAGTATTGAGTAAAAATCTTTTGAATGTTGCAAGACTCATGCAGAGACTATTGGGTGGTGCTATTTTACAAATAGAATTCCAGAGAGGAACAATTCTGTTAAAGTAGGAGGCTTGGAAAGTACTAGTTTTACAGGATGGTGCTTTAAGCATAAGGGTAGGATTTTTACAGATGCGGGTACGACTATGACTAACAAACGAGACAAAGTTATAAACATTTAGATCAGAGAGTCCATACAAAGCCTTATAAAGCTGTTCCTTGATGTTGACTTTAGCTCAAACACTATAGGACAGGTCATTTAGTGCCCAATATACTTCACGAGTGGACAATAAATTCAAGGTATAACCAAGATATTTTATGTGTGGAATATGTTGGCAAACTTCTTTCGTCTGGTGACGTATTTGATCTATAATTTTCATCATTTTTGACAGCGTGCTATATTTTTTGGTGTCATATAAACCTAAATTACTTCCTACAAAAAAGTATGTATGGATTCATTGATAAATTAAATAAAAACGAAGTTATGAAAATTTTATTGTGTTTATTTAGCTTAAAAATCCGATATCTCGGCTAATTTTTAAAAATTCTTAAAATCCATACGTACTTTTATGGAGGCAACCGTCCAGATTCTAATCACATGTAAAAAAATAATTTTTCTTAAAAACCTTCGAAGATTATAGGAATTTTCATATTTCGATGACGTCACGATGACGTCATCATATGAAGTCTTGAATACGATTGCTTGCGGGCACTTACAAAGAACGCCCGTGGGTTGTAGTAGAATCCCTTGTAAATAGGAAAGTTTTTCAACACATATAGGAGTAAAGGTCCATCAAAAGCGATACGATTTTCACTTATGATTGTCATTCTGGTGTAATAATTGTTTGTACGAGGCACAATTCTCGTTTATGATTCGAAAGTGAATGTTGCAAAGCCCCTTTACACTCTTGTAAGTAAATCACATGCATCAAGATCACAATCGGAAGGAATAAACGGCCGTTACAATGCGTATATATAGGGGCCTAATTGCCTTACATGTTATAGAGGCCTTGCCTGACATGTTATTGGGGTCCTTGCCTTACATATTATGGGGGGCTTGACTTGCATGTTATAGGGGCCTTGCCTTACATGTTATAGGGGTGTTGCCTTACATGTTATAGGGGCCTTGCCTTACATGTTATGAAGGCCTTGCCTTACATATTATGGGGGGCTTGACTTGCATGTTATAGGGGCCTTGCCTTACATTTTATAGGGGCCTTGCCTTACATGTTATGGGGGCCTTTCCTTACATGTTATAGGGGTGTTGCCTTACATGTTATGGAGGCCTTGCCTTACATATTATGGAGGGCTTGACTTGCATGTTATGGGAACCTTGCCTTACATGTTATGGGAACCTTGCATTACATGTTATGGGAACCTTGCCTTACATGTTATGGGAACCTTGCATTACATGTTATGGGAACCTTGCCTTACATGTTATGGGAACCTTGCATTACA
The DNA here is from genome assembly GCA_035772405.1 of Chrysogorgia sp. JL179-B06. Classification (NCBI taxonomy): domain Eukaryota; kingdom Metazoa; phylum Cnidaria; class Anthozoa; order Scleralcyonacea; family Chrysogorgiidae; genus Chrysogorgia; species Chrysogorgia sp. JL179-B06. The sequence continues at coordinate 284,884 of JAYKKM010000358.1, forward strand.
TGTTATAGTCTAAGACTCTAAATTTAAGTTGGGTCAAATTCCAAGTACGGAATTTCACGCATGCGTTTCATGTGAATTGAGACTCATTACTTTAAACGAAAATAGAAAACTGCCTCTATATATATTTAGTAAAAACTTACTAGCAGCAGTTTAATGCAAATGCTGTAATCTATAATTGTATATAGATATCGAGTAACGACGAATGACGTGATAAGGATGCAAAAAAACAATGTTTTTGTCTCGTTTTTTTAAATAAGTTTGAAGAAATATAATGAATATAGGTTAGTTTTTACTAAAACAATTTACTAAAAACGTATTCTCGTCTGGAATGGTCTAGCAGTGTGCTGCAGAAGAACAGGCTATATAGACCATTTAACTTCAAGGCCTTCCAGCTGGAATTGAACCCTGTGATGCTAGTGCAGTGCTCTGACCACTGAGCTACGGAGGCCGTTGCCGAGAGCCAAGTCAAGTTCTGTATATACAGTGGTGGTAATTACCACCACATATTACTGCATTATACCACCGGCATTACCACCACTATATATACAGAACTCGTGCATGACTAGGCTCTCGGCAACGGCCTCCGTAACTCAGCGCTCAGAGCACTGCACTAGCATCGCAGGGTCGCGGGTTCAATTCCAGCCGGAAGGCCTTGAAGTTGCATTTCTCGAAACTGGTCAAGGTTTGGTCTTAAAATGTCTTTGAATATTCCATTCACAATAAATCCTTAGAACATGTAGTTTAATCGAGTGAAATGCCAAATATTACTTGTTATAGACAATTTAGTTTATTTGGAGGATACTCGTTGAAATTATTTTCTCTCCACTGCATCGTTTATCTCTTATTTAACACAAAGTTCCGTGGACAAGAACAGCAATCTGTAGGATGCAAGGCTAGCATTGGAGGACACTCCTCAAAATGACTGGCTATCACTGCTCGTTCTTCCATCGTGTTCTCGTCAGGAATGCTCCAACTCATATTTATCATGGACAAACTTTAGTTTATTTGTAAGGCACTCCTTGACATAACTGGCACCTCACCTCGGCTATTATTTAACAACAACGCCATGGCTGTGTCTCGAAAACTCTTTTTCCGGCGAAACAGAAACACTGGGTTAAATACAGAGTTTGCGAACATGATACTCTCAGCCCAAGGAGATATCAAGAAGAGTACAACAAAACTATTGTCACAAATCGCATTGTACAACAGCATCACAATGGAAGGAAGATAAAACCAAAGAACTGCCCAAATTATAAAATAACACGTGTTCGTTGTACGGTGAACCTTCCTACGTCGTTTCTTTGCCTGGTGTTTCATATCCGCGGGCATTTGAGTCGACTCGATGGTGTTTTGATGACGGCGAACGAGTCGTTGTATCCATATCCACATCGGTACGACCATGACAAAGGTGAGAATAATGAGCGTAGCGCCAACGGATGAAAGAATAGTGAAGGAAACAGGTCCAAGATGCGAGGAGACGAACACAAAAATGACAAGCCATGTTATAGCAACGGTGAGTTTCAATCGACAAGGGGTAAGGATTCGCTGGCGACGATAAGGATAGGCCAAAGTGACGAAACGCTCGACGCTGATGATACCAATAGTCAACAGAGAGACTCCACAGGAAAAGTAAGACATGAGTCTTCCTATGGTCCATATGAGACAATTGTGAGTGCCAAGGATTTCATTGACCATTCTGATAATGAGGAGAGGTTGAACGATTGAGCTCACCATGAGGTCGCTGAAAGCGAGCACGGCAAAAAGCATGTTGGATGATGTCCTCAAGGCTTTCTCTCTGGCGTACACGGTAATAACAAGGCCATTCAAGAAAACGCCAAGGAATGAAAGCAACGTGTTTACAATGACGTAGGCGATATTGGAATACAGATGAGCACCTTGCGCTGGACCAGTCCAGTAAAATGTCCTGAACGAACCGTTACAACGAGCGAACACGTACTCCACGCCAGAGGGGGGCGCTGTAGTGCTATTCTCTAGCTTCATAGCCAGAATCACTCTCTTGTTTCCGTTTGTTATTTCGGATGTAATTTCGGATGGAAAACCTCAACAAGGAAGAAGTGGATGAAGAAAGACTGAAGAAGATGAAGAAAGTCTTTGGCTGTCAGCACATAACATGAACGAAGAGATGAAAACTATAAACAGTTTTAACTGTTTGCAATCAGTGCAGGTGTTCGATGTTCGTAAAGTTTAAAGAAACAAGTGTCTTCACTTTCAATTATATAGCCGCGCACGCGGTCTCTCTCAAAGCATGCGATGTCTACACGAAATATATAGATGTATGCATATATACATAGCTTCAATAAACAGCATAAAATTGATGCAAATGCAAGGCAGATGAAATGAAAGCACTTAATTGCTGTGTTTAACAATAACGTCTCTTTCAATAAAACAAATTTATTAAAAAATGCACACACATTATATTATATATTATATATTATATATATAATATATATAATATATATTATATATATATATATATATATATATATATATATATATATATATATATATATATATATATATATATATATATATATATATATATATATATATATATATATATATATATATATATATATATATATATATATATATATATATATATATATATATATATATATATATATATATCATATATATATATATATATATATATCACCCCTTTGAAATCTTGATCCTCAATAAGAGATTCGTACGCGCGGAACTGCTGCGAATGCAAAGAGTGATTGAAAATCCTTATTGACGCGCGCTAAATGAAAACATGAAAACACGAAGAACGTCAAGGTATTGATTCTGAAAAAAACTATTAATTCTAGAACAACATTTCGCACAAAAGTGAACAATAAAAGAAGAAAATGTTTCTGAAAATGTTTCTTGAACTTGATGATCGTCCATGTTTTGTCTGTCTACTCCAAGCTATAAGGATTGTGGACGACTTGCAGCGCTTCGCACAGCTCAAGGATGACGATATGATCACAGATTTATTGAAGATATCACAGCACCTCCAAGATGTCAGATGGACTTTCCATGCCTGCCGGCGGTGCAAACTGTTCAGGAAAAGGGAACTTAAATCTGACTGCCCCAACCGGGGAATCGAACCCGAGGTCTCCGAATCAACCCTGTAACCACCGAGCTATTGAGACACGGTGAGAACAGTCAAACATCGTATACATAGTCATATTTATACATAGCCCCGACTCTCAAATCTCTACAGGAAGACATCCATCTTCGACGAATTAGAGCGAAGCCTCTAGTCTATCACCGGCTCTTGTTCGAGACCTCGGGTTCGATTCCCGGTTGGGCAGTCCGATACATCAGATAGTGTCGAAACGTTGGATCACGAACAGTATATATTTTAAAGTTACGTTCAAAATGGCAAAGTAGCGATATATATATATTTTTATATATATTATATATAAGCGCAGCGAAAAAATATCATCCAAGTTATGTGTATACCAACAATGAACTCGCCAGTTAGAGCTTTTGACATTAACAAGAAAATATTCAAACAACAAGACGATAAAAACAAAACAACTACAGTTTAAGACTGCATATTTCTATATTAGTCTGTATATATCTATCACTATTAGTCAAATGTTGTAGCAGATGACTGTATTTATACGCCCATATTAAATGTTATATGTAGATTATTTATATGCAAACATGTATTATTAAAACCACACAGCTGCCGAAAAGTCGCGCCTGTAATAACTAGGATATGAAGAAATACATCGAAAGACAAATATACCAAGTAAACACCTTAACGAAAGAGAGTTATAACTATTATTATAAAGTCGATAAGATGAGGAATGATAGAGAGTTACGCATGCAGACCAAAGGGTTGGGTACGAGTAGCCTATGTTGCAGGCGTTCTGTTTTGGGAGGGCAGACGGGCGCGTAGGTTGGAGAGTTGAAGAGAGTGTAGAAGAATATAGGCCGATACAATTGAGAAACCAACTTTTCTTAATATTAAACTAAAATTGTGCGGCATTACATCTAGAGTTTTTGATGATCTCTTCTTTGTTGATAGCATAAGCAATTGCGTTTCTATAGTAACACGCCCCACCCTTTAATATATTCCTACGATCGAATTTTTACCTATCGATATTTTTACGTATTTATAAAGCAGAGCTTCTGAATATTACTCGGTCGAAACCGTTTTGCGATTCGACGATGGCAAGTATTATCTTTCTGACTCCGAATCTGGAGTTGTTATGTCCGGCATTAATCGTTCAAGTTCCTGACCAGCGTAACGAAGTGACGTCAGATTCTCAACGCTAAGACTCCACATGGCTAATTCTTCAAGTAAATCAAGGTCGTTTTTTCAAATTCTTCGTCGAAAGGCTGTACTCTCATCTACTTCTCAAAGAAAACAAGCAAACAAGTAACCTCGACTGAAATTCAGGCGTAGCATTGAGAATCTGACGTCACAAACAATATTACCATTTGAAATTGCGGGCTCACTTGGAACACGTTCTTAGTAATGGTGGCCTAAATAATAGTGATTTCAGAGCTCAAAATACTTACTTCAAAATACCATTTTTTAGTTTTTTTTTTACATCGATGATCACTTTCGACCCTAAAATACTATTCTATGCTAAAGAAAATCTAAAAGACGGGGGTGAATTTTCATCGTAGTGGCACTTTAAGCCTGGAATTCTTATTAAAACATCAAGTTCCTGACCAGTGCAACGAAGTGACGTGAGATTCTCTGGCCTAAATAATAGTGATCTCAGAGCTCAAAATACTTACTTCAAAATACCATTTTTTAGTTGTTTTTTACATCGATGATCACTTTCGACCCTGAAATACTATTCTATGCTGAAGAAAATCTAAAAGACCGGGGTGAATTTTCATCGTAGTGCCACTTTAAACACGAATATATTTCGAGAAAAACGCCAATAATTAAAATGATAACCTCTCATTATAAAATAACATTTCGTTAACGCAAGTGGCTTTTTCCCGCCATTTTTATAAAATGGACTGTAAGACGAACCTTTGCTCACAAACAGTTAAAATGTCAATAAATATATTCTGTGACAGCCAATAAGACAAAAACGAGAAGATTGGATGCTTTTCTTCACAGTTAAGAGCGTTTATGTTCATTTGAGCAGCCGACGACGTTGTCTAGCGTGAGTAAGGAGAATGTATATTTTCATCATTTTAATAAAAGAGTCTTATTACTTATTTCCTCAGTGTTATTTTATAAGAAATAGAAAACATCTTTCCGTGTTTACATACAGTTATAGAAACACTCGTAAAAGTTTGGGAGAACTCGAAATAGCGTGGAAACACTCGCCCCCCACTAATTTCTCGTTCTCCCAAACTTCCACTCGTGTTTCCATAAGTGTATATGTAAACACGGAAAATGTTTTCTATTTCTTAAATATAACCTCGTCCGATCGGGCTTAACTTCAGAACTCGCCACCCGTGCTTTCCCAAAGACCGACCAAACAAGGTTAATAAGGTTTTTATTATATGACTCTATTTTTTTGGCAATATTTTAAAACCTTTCAGTTGTTTTGTAATGACCAGTCTTTACCGGTTTGTAAAGACCGCTCAGGCACCAATCAGATTGCAGAAAAGCTGTGTTAAGACTGCGCATGAGCCAAGCCATAGAAAAAAAACTCAAGGGCCATCTATAAACGCTACAACGTTTTTCTGTGTTTTAACTTAACTTAACTAACCTAACCTAACCTAACCTAACCTAACCTAACCTAACCTAACCTAACCTAACCTTACTAAACGAAAGGCCGAAGAGAAAATGGTTGGGTAACTGAAAATTCTAAGACCTAAATGGTTGGATAAAAATATCACTTCTCTGAAGGGTTGGGTAGCAAAATTTTCATGACTATTTACATAAAAAATTAAGAGTTCATCATTTAAAATTGCAGGAATCTCATCATCAGTTCTCCTTATCATTGCACATTAGCTTTTGTTATTGTACTCCTCTCCTTGTTTTCCTTGGATTCCTGCTGTGTAGGGAGATAATAATCTGAAAGTTACAGTAGGATCTGACTGTATATCTATTTGGGTTTGTTACTAAAACTTGTATCGACGATATCCTGGGAATTGGGCTTTATCTAAGTTTTTCCTTCTTGGGTTGGGTAAAAGATTTTCTTTACCCATAAATAGTTGGGACGGTTAAATTTCTGATCTTAATTTGGTTAGGTAAAAATGTTTCCAACCTAAATTGTTCGCCATATCTTCGTTGCCCAAGGCGTGTTCTATAATTTACAAATACTGCTGTCATGATCGCATAGATTTGAAACACACCACTAAAATATAACTTTTCTAACAGTCTCCTTAAAATCTCTCTTGCGCCAGAGCACAAGCAACGGGTTGAGAGATGAGTTGGCGAACATTAAAGTTTCTAGCCATGGACCAACCAAAAAAATTACAACAAAGTTGCTTGGTTCGGTTACAAAGTACACCATCAACAAAAGACTGGGGAAATAGAAGACGAGCAGAACTACGACAACTAAGTAACTTGTTTTCGTGTTCCTGAACAACTGCGCTCGATCAACAGTCATGACATTCGTCTGCGTGGATTTGATTATCTTGCGATGTCGTTGAATTTGTTGATGAATCCACAGCCACACTGATATTATGATGGTGACACTCAGAAGTAAAAGGCTGGCGACAACCAACAAAAGCACGTCGTGTGGAATGAGGCTAAGATGAAAGACTATTAACGCAAACATAGTAATCCAAGTTGCAGCGACTACAATCTTCAACCGAGTCGGAGTCAGAATGCTTCGGAAACGGAAAGGATAAGCCAATGTAATGAAGCGTTCAACGGTTATAATCACGACCGTTAACACGGAAATCCCACAAGCAAAATAAGACACGAGTCTGGCGATTGTCCACAGCAAACAACTATGAGAACTGATGATCTCTATCAGAATCCTGCCCACCTTAAGAGGCTGGACGACGGCAGTCACCAAGAGATCGCTACAAGCAAGTGTCATTAACAGCATGTTGGCCATCGTCCTCAAGCGCTTATTTCTCGCGTATGCAGCGAGCAGTAACACGTTAGCAAACGTACCAAACAGCGACAGGATAACATTCAGGCTTCCGACGGCAACATTCGAGTACAGATGACTGCCTTGGGCGGCAGCGTTCCAGTAATATGTCACAGTGAAATCGCTACAACGTCCAAGGTTTCCCGTCAAATTCAGTGCGGGGTCAGTATAGTTCCCTACCATGGTATAATGCCTTCGACAAATCGTATCTACTGGCAGTATGATTAATCACAACCAAATGAATTAAATTCGCATCCAGCGCACAATTTAAATATAAGTATTAATACATTAAGGACGCAACCACGAGGCAGGTGGTGTCTGGGTGGTACTCCCATTGGCTTCGCATTACACCAAGGGTATCTAACGAAGGTTACACACGTAAACCGGGGTGCGGGCGCAAGACCTTATCCTTCCCTTGGTCTTTTAACACAGACACTTCTTCTCGTTCTGTACTGAAAGAACGCGGGCAGGAGAATTTTGCCGTAAAAGACTCAATGACAAAATGTCAATTTATATTGTACAGACGAACACACAAACAATATTAGATAAACACACAAACGATGTTGCATGAACAAAAAAAATTAAATTACAGTGACAGGAAATGACATTGTTTGAGAAAAATTAATGAAGAATTGCGGCACGCATGTTTGGCGAAATATTCGTAATATACATGACTTCCTTTGTTCATAAAACATTGGAGATGTGTTCATCTCCTTATGTGATAAGAATCAATATGAAAACTGCTAAGTTCTCAAAAGAACTAGATATAAAATGAAAAAGGGAAATAGAAGAACTTGTCAAAAAAACACAAAAGAGTATTTACGTTTTTCGACATGTCGAAGTTGTATTATTGCTGCCGTAGGCGGGGTACAATTTATCCCGGGCATTCTGTGCCCCCCTGCCGCGATACTAATTGAAATGTCAGCGGTTATCGCGTAAGTGACATGGTAGGTACTTTATTTGACCCCCATTATAGTGTATCATATAATAACTATGTAACCATATATATTCTTAAGCCTCTTTGCTCTCCTTAGCCCTCCTTAGGCATACTTAGCCCTCCTTAGCCATCCTTAGGCATACTTAGCCCTCCTTAGCCATACTTAGCCCTCCTTAGCCCTCCTTAGGCATACTTAGCCCTCCTTAGCCATACTTAGCCCTCCTTAGCCCTCCTTAGGCATACTTAGCCCTCCTTAGCCCTCCTTAGCCCTCCTTAGGCATACTTAGCCCTCCTTAGGCATACTTAGCCCTCCTTAGCCATCCTTAGGCATACTTAGCCATCCTTAGCCATACTTAGCCATCCTTAGCCCTCCTTAGGCATACTTAGCCCTCCTTAGGCATACTTAGCCCTCCTTAGCCATCCTTAGGCATACTTAGCCATACTTAGCCATCCTTAGCCCTCCTTAGCCCTCCTTAGGCATACTTAGCCCTCCTTAGGCATACTTAGCCCTCCTTAGGCATACTTAGCCCTCCTTAGGCATACTTAGCCCTCCTTAGCCATCCTTAGGCATACTTAGCCATCCTTAGCCATACTTAGCCATCCTTAGCCCTCCTTAGGCATACTTAGCCCTCCTTAGGCATACTTAGCCCTCCTTAGGCATACTTAGCCCTCCTTAGGCATACTTAGCCCTCCTTAGCCATCCTTAGGCATACTTAGCCCTCCTTAGGCATACTTAGCCCTCCTTAGCCCTCCTTAGCCATACTTAGCCATCCTTAGGCATACTTAGCCCTCCTTAGGCATACTTAGCCTCCTTAGGCATACTTAGCCATCCTTAGCCCTCCTTAGGCATCCTTAGCCATCCTTAGGCATACTTAGCCCTCCTTAGGCATTGGTGATACGTATTAAATATTTTACATACATGGAAAGCCAGATGGGAAAATTATTCAGGTGACCAATATTATTGTGATTCAGTTTAATCTGATTTTTTAAAGTTTGTATGGGCATTGAAAATTTGATATGTGAAAGTGCAAATATATACATGTATATATGCACACTGTATTATGGTCTATTGATCAAAGTAATATGTTACTGAAATGCAATAACGCTTCTGATGCGTAGTACCATTTCTAGAACTGATCTGATGACATTCCAAATCAACACAAGTATATACCATAGGACAGAGTCATAATGATAGTCCATATCGGGATTTGGCAATTTGCATCGAACGGATCGAGGATCGGATACATTTGAATATACGCGCGCGGCAAAACCACTGATCCACAAAACGCGCAATAGTTTGGATAACCTTTCATGTTACTCCATCACCAATATAAACATCACTGGATAACATCAAGGGAATCGAGGTGGGAGGGTTAGGAAGACACTTAAGGCGGGGGGTTAGGGTTAGAAAACTCATTAGGTGGGGGGTTAGGGTTGGATATAAGTTGTTTTGGGGTTAGCGGTTATTTCATGACGATTATATACCTCGATTCATTTGGTGATGGAGTAACATGAAAGGTTAACCAATAGTTTCTTCTACGCTGACCGCTGACATTTTAATTAATATCGCGGGAGGGGGACACAGAATGCCCGGAATAAATTGTATCCCGCCGTAGGAAGCACACTGACTTGGGTTGCAGTATCTCGTGCCCAGATCTCTTTGCGGACCTATGTATAGTCAACGAAATCTCGATTTATGAAATTTGCCGTCTTTCGAGATGTACAGTTTTATGACGTTTTGTGACGTAGAAGTTTTATCACGTGTATGTGTGAGTTGTGCTGTGCGTATTTGAATGATCTGTTCTGCCTTTGCAACCTTATTTCAGTGAGGAAACATTTTCTTCTTTTAATATTAGAAGGGTATTCTCGTTCGTTTGTTCGATTCGAAATATGACCGCTCGACCGTAAGTCGTTCAATTCAGCAAATATTATACAAACGTGAAGTTCGATTTGCCAAAATGTCGCTTGAATGGAAAATTTATAACTTCGCGAGGCTTGCTCGTTTCGAGTAAATGTTGTTCGAATTAGATGTATGGCGTTCAAATGGTCATATTGAATTTTGACATTATAAACGCGCCATATGATTACCGCGTATGTTATTTTAATATTACAAGGCTATTTGATCACCTTGATACGTGGTTTAGATTCTACATTCTATTTATTTGATCCTCTATGCTATAGAAAATTTCTAGCATTATTCTGCTTGCATGCCTGATCCTGAACATTGAGCCTCCAACCTCGTACCCACTGCTCCTGTGTATGTCCCAAGGCAACATTTCACTTCTGATAAGAACTCATAGTTTCTCGTTTTCACTACGATACCCATCTCTTTATGTAAAACAACCTTTTTTTTTAATAACTTTATTTTTGGCACTAAATTAACTAATAATTGTATACACTATTAATACAAACATGTATGTATGTACAGAGGATATATAAATCTAAGGTAATAATAAAGGGTAAATCTAATGTAATATGCCAAAAATTGGCAAAGCACAAACGGGACTAAGTCCCATGCAAGGTGCTCACCAATAAGATGTAAGTAATGATTTAAAACGGAGGGAAAGAGAGGGAGAAAAAGAAGGGAAAAAACTTACACAAAATACGTAGTTATTGAGTGTGAACTAAACATGTCAGGATTAAAGTTACTAACAGTTAAGTCAAAATAAGTTTTTCGTAGGTAGGATTTAAACATGGAGATGGTATGAAAGGAGTTAGGAGGAGCAGACTTAAGTACGTAATTCCACAGTTTTACTATTGTGATGAAATACGACCCTTGGAATGTGCTAGTTTTACAGTATGGTGTTTTTAGACGAGATGCGCAGCCTGCACGAGTCTAGCCTGCGTACAGACGCTCGCGGGCGCAAAAAGGCGGCGCTAAGAATTTCACAGACTATGACGTAGGCTAGCACGAGTCCTACTTACAGTGATATAGGGACATACTGTAAAATATTTAGATCTGTGATGTTATGCGTGCATTTATAATAAAAGACTAAGTCTTTCATTTCTCTATCATACACAAGTGGGATCATATTTAGTGAAGTTAAACATTCCGCATAAGTCAATTCCCCGCGATTTTTACTCAAAATCCATAACGTCGCTCTCCTCTGGACACCTTCAACCTTCTTTGAAAGTCTTCCGCCACTAGGACACCAGATCTCTGTTGCATATTAAGAGAGCTGTGATTTCACCAGACTCAGGTATAAAGCTCTCCTGACTTGGGTGTTTTACACGGCCATTTCTTCCCTTAATTTTGTTTTGGACACTATTACACACATAGAGATCATAAATAAAAATAGAGGGGGCCTGGGGCCAGAATTTGGTAACCAATTGAACGCCGCCATTTTGAGGAAAATTGGAGGGCAAACTTCTTGGTTCCAGGCCTTTTTCAGCATGCTATATTTCTGGCTGCTATTAATAGCTCAAAATGCGGAGAAACAAACCAAATTTGACTCCCAAATAATTGCAAATGAGCTATTTTCTTTTGTTATGGCCGCAAAAATTATGAGTAAATGCGGACAAACATGGATACTAACGTCATCTCAACGGAGTGCTATTGAACGCCGCCATTTTAGGGAAAATTGGAGGGCAAATTTTGTTTAAACAAGAGAGTAGTATAGCAAGTAGGGCTGCGAGCCCAATCGACTTCAAACGTGAATATAAACACCAAAACATCACCAAATTTTGCCAAATCGCGATTCGACAAATTTGGTGATGTTTTGGTGTTTATATTCACGTTTGAAGTCGAATAAGCTCGCAGCCCTACTTGCTATACTACTACAGCGATCGTTAGTCAATCTAGACACCCTTCGCACGCTCTCTACTAAATTGATGTCAAACACACGCGAGACTAGCGAAACAATACCAAGTTTATACTAAATTTGACACCATTTCAGCCACATTTAAAAAATAGAAAGTGTCGTTTCAAAATTCTCACAAATTACATTTAGGAAAAAATAGAAAGTGTCATTTCAACATTTTCGCGTGTTAAAAAAATAAAATGTGGTACGAGCCCACTCTCACATATTAAAAAATAGAGAGTGTCATTTCAACATTTTCACAAATTTGTTCAACAAACTACGACTGACGCGTTCTGCTGTTGTCTCAATTCACGCGCGAATAAAAACCACTAGATTTTGATTCTAGTGGTGATGTTTACCCAAATGGATAGCGAAATGGCGCTCTTTTGATTGGCTAACAACGTTAACTAACAAATAGCCAGTCGTTTCGCGAATTAGTCCGTTTGCTCACTATTTTCAGTGGGTGTGTCTCTCACTACAATGTTTTTGTGACCATACGCGTAGGAGTCAATACCATTTTCTAAAAGGTATCGTTTATCATCAAAACAGGATAACGACACTTTATTAATTTCATAACTACCGAGCTGATGCTTGACACTTCTAATGGTCTTCATTGTGTGTCGCAATTGTTTCTGCTCAAGTAACACACTTTTGTAATCTTCATGCTTGATTACCTTTTTAATTGTATTCTTTCTAATACCTTTAGCGGTTTTCCCACCACCCCCATCCTCTTTCAAATAGCTGTACATCTTACTGCGCAACCCAACGAACTCAATAATTGGTGTTCCAGCGCACTCGTCTTTCATCTTACCAATAACTTTCTTATTCTCTTTGAAAGCGAACGGATTGTCTGCAGGGTAGTCGCTATTGTCAAACTTTTCGCGCTCCTCCATGAAGTCGGAATAAACGTCGTCAGTTTTGATTGAGTACAACAGACTGTCAGTGTCGGTGAAGTGTAATCTGCAGGTGCCGCTAGAGTACTTTTTCATGATATAATTATAGTGGAAATCATACATCAGCGTTTTGCTCAAGTCTAGTATGCACATACCCACATATGCGGGTCGATTTAGTGTCAGCGTTTCTTTAACTTTGTGGACAGCGACTAAGTTCTCGCTAAATATTTTGCAAGACACAAACGTCGGCTTTGAGACGAGCTTTTCTAATTTCTTCGCAGTGGTCACTAATCTTACGTCCACACGCTTCCTCAAGTTTTCCATCGTTTTTCCGAACACACTATTGTTCATCAACTTGAAGAAGTCCTTCTCAAAAGCGTTCTTAGCTGTGGTTCTTTTGACTGTGTTAAAGTCGATGTACTTGCCTAGCCACTTGGACTGGTCAAACTGCAGGACCCTGTGAATCTTATTGATTTTCAATCCAAGATCCATGTACAACTGCAGATTTCCGTAGTGACACACATACTTTTTTTTGTCCATCAAATTAGTCACCAACTTTTTCACACCACCAACACTCACGTTAAACTTATTTTTGATTTTCGTGCAGTACTCCGACAACATGTCAACGGTTATCTCCATCTTCTCAGGAGCCAGCGGGTAGTCGTTATGTAGGTCATGCAAATGGGCTGGATACTCCAAGTCGACTTCAAGCAGCAGACCCTTTTCACTATTGTTGTGATAGTCGCATAGATTAACCTTTTTTATTTCTTTCTCAGTCAACCATTTAAAACCACCTGTAGGTAGACTTCGACTCATTGCCCATCCGTACAAATTGTTGGCATCAAGGTACATCAAATACTTCGACTCTTGCGCTTTATCGTACCCCTTCATGTATTTATTATTCGCCACGCCATGTCTGTTACATATGTAGCTCACACCACCACGCATACCTAATTCTACGAACTGGAACATGTCAATGTCGGACAATAATTCGAGTTCCACTCCAGTCATCTTCAACATGGCATCCCAAGCCAATCCAGGCGACGTGAAATAGTGACACGGGTCTAATTTATACTCGCGATGGCATGTCTTTCTAAAGTTCTCAAAAACGTCGGCAAGCAAGAGCACATCGCTTTTCAAATACAGGTCGTGATACTCACCCATACTTTCAACGTCGAAGTAGTCCCACACATCGATGGCGCGCTCGTGCATTTCTTCCGTGATGTGCTCATCGTTCAGAACGCTGTAGAAATCTTTTTTGGAGGGTAGCTCGCTTTCGTCGAATTTTTCAAAGGAGTCCATATAATCGTAGGGATAGACCCCCTTTCTTGTCATAAGTGCCAACCCCTCGTCGCGAAACACTTCTGACGTGTATTTGAAAGCGTCCCTTGGTAGGTTCTTCACCAAGTTGTCTAGACCACTACTCATGAACTGAAAGCTGTCCAAAAATACTAAGTTTTTTCCAAGCGTGAACGCCATGTACTTCTCCATGTTGTTTGGTATCACATTTATGTCTTGGCCAAACTTACCAATCTCCTGCATGATGAAATGGCTATCGTAACCACGTAAGTTATGAAAGATCACAGGGATTTTATCAGTCAACTTAAAGTTCACATTACAATCACGATGTGCAGACCCTCTGTACTTACCTGACACGTGACAGTGGTCTCTCACTCTAACGTCAGCGCTAGTGTACCCAACACTGCAAATATGACAACTTTTAGCCTCGTCAAAGTTCTTCTTATCGGCGTCAGTCAGTATCATTTCTTTGTTAAAGTGACTCTCAGATGTCTCTTTACAATATTCGACAATTTCTAACATTTCCCCAATAAACTTGTTGACTGCGTTTTCACCGCGATACACTTTCACTGGCTTACTGTACTCGTTGTCGTAGCAACAAACTAATTTATACCCATAACCACAGTCAACGTGCCTCTGGTAAGCATTTGTGTAGCTACACTCGCTTGATGGTGTCGCTGTGTGCACCTTCTGTGTGATAGCCTCGAAGTCTGCATACACCACAAATGGCACATTTAATTGTCTGCTAAAATTCTCATATTTCACTTTCGCACCTTTTTGCGGCATTTTAATAGCTTGCTTGCCATTGATGACCAAGCATACTTCCACATGACTTTCAAGCACGTCCGCACGGGTGAAACACTGCAAACAATACCTACAAAAGTGCTTTCTCGCCTTATACTTTGTCTGACGGTACATGAATTTGTCGAAATCGCGAATGTACACATAATGCTTGTTGCCCACGTCATTAGTTATCAACAATAGGTCCATATGGTCAGGATACGCCTCCTTAGAAACGTACACAGGGAATGGCTGCTTATTTTCATACCCAAAAACGTTAATGCTAATATCGTTTGCCTTTTCGATCTTGTTGTAGTCTTTGAGTGTGACTGGGAAGTCAATTCCGTCGTAGTTCAGCTCACCGACATGCCTAGCGTACTTCGACGTTCTATCGGAGTGTTTTCCAACAGGAAACTTATGCGCAAGGTGACACCATCTAAAGCACTCGTTGTCATCATCGTTATTTACGTTTATCAGACCCTTCATACTGTTGCGCAGCTCCTTTGGCAACGCAATGTAGCTACTCCCATGCAAAGGTCTGTAAATAGCGACATTGACGTAGTGCGCATCTATTTTGTCGATAACCCATCCAGACCCCTCAGATAACCACCCAGCTATCCGCGTCAAAATCTGCTCCGACCCGCGATTGGCGACACCCTCGATGTCATGCTCGTTAACGACGACAAACGTTTCGCTGTTAAAGTAGGCAGTTTTGTATGTGGTCTTATCAAGTTCTAAAACTTTCTCAAAAGTGACCTTGACTGTCTCCACCACTTTCATTCCGTTGGTCTCACCTAGTTCACGTCTCAAAAGGTTAGTGACAGCGCTTCTACTACCATTTACCTGATTGATGTCTCTGTCGTCAATCACTTCGACTCCATAGGACCTTGTGAACCCTCTCAGTGCTCGATCCAACAGGTGCGTTGACGGCGCGAGGTCTTCGACTACAGGTTGTGTTTCTTGGTCTCCAAAAAAGCCGTGAACGTTGGTCGCCTCATCTGTTAGTGAATTGACAACGGCTGCACTCGTCTTATGCGCCCGTCTTTTTGTCAGTGGGTTTTTCACAGTCCGACTCATTGGCTTCTATATACTACACTTATTTATTTTTTTCCTAAACCACTCGTCGTAATAATTGTCGCCACTTTCACACCATCCTAGCTTTGGGTACACCACCCCAAACAAATTATCGTCAAACAAGTCTTTCACCTTCCCGTCTTTGAGGTCTGACACCTTCTTGAGTGTCTCGACTCGTCTTCTGTGGCACAACCTAATAATGTAGTATCCGTATCTGCTAACATTTCTACCCTTTACCAAATTGCACGAGTACAACGCGTTGACAACTTTCAAGAAGTCCTCTTTTATCAACTCAAGGTGCACGCCCTTCACAACGTTCCGTAGTCTCCTCCCCATCCACCAAGACCGCTTGTGAACGCTTTTTAGTCGCGTGAGTCTCATGTCGCTGTAACTCTGAGTGTAACCCCATTCGATGTCGCCACACTTTGGACACGCGTACCCACCACAGTCACTTACGTTTTTCACAACGTCGCAATCCGAGCAGTAGTAAATTCTGAAGGTGTCTCCACACTTAGCTTGCGTCTCATTCGAGATTTCGTCAATTGTCAAGCCATAACTCATCTGCCTCATAAGTTTGTCCATCGCTTATACTACTCCAACATTTTTTTTACCGAGCTAGTACCCACACTACTATTCCACTACCCAAGCCTAGCGCACCAACAAACAATAATTGGTATTCCTTCATTTCCGCACTCGGTTGGTAGTAATCCGCAACCTTCGGGAGGTTAGTGAACACTCGTCCGCTGTACCGTATGGTCATTACGCTTCTAAGTTCTTCCAACGCGTGGTTTGTGTCATTGATGTCAGCATTAACATCTGAGAGCTGTTGTCGCAAGCGCTGAATCTGATCTTTTTTAGCGACTTCATTTTCGTACCACACCTCTTTCGCACTGGCTAGCTGTTCCAACGCATGGTTGTGCCTTTTCATCTCAGCTTCATAACCTGAGTGATTAAATTTCGAAAACATAAAACCAGCGCCTGCAAAAGCCACTGCATTAAATATCCCTCCAGCCACAACACTCGCCATTAACTTACGTTGATTTGAATGGATCTGTCGGTATCCACTTTTTCGATTGCACCCATTTTACTAACAGCGTTCCTGCACCAACAGCCGCAGCAAGTTTCACTGTACCTTTCACAGTCTCTGGTGTTCCCAATGGTTCTCCCAAAGCCTTTTTAGAGATCATACTCACTGCCACAGCACCAGTCGTAACAAGTAGCGCATCGTACAGTTCGTTCATAAGTTCTTTTCGATCGATCGCGGACATATATACATTGTCGTGTGTTTTGTTCAAGAATCAAACGTGTCTAGCGCTGGACGACAAGTTCTACGATTTTCTGACGCGCTAACCACAGTGCTCGCAGGCTTCAGTTGTGTCTCTTTTTCATTGCTAATTGTGTACCATAGTGAAGCACCAGCGATGATTACACCAAGTGTTCCAACGATGTAACCATAGCTCCACTCACTACCCTGTTCTTCGTTGACTATCATTTCACGCATTTTCTTTTCTTTAGCAGCTTTCGATATCTCAGCTAACTTTTTACCAGCAGCGACGCGCTTTGGGTCCTTCACCTTAACACTTTTCACATCAGCCGTAATCCTCGCTTCAACAGCCGTCTGTGAGTCTTCAACCATCTAATACACTATCACGTGTTATCTTACTCACAGTTGACCTCACAGGTGTCTCACAGATGACCTCACAGGTATCTCACAGTTCCAGACCAAACGCACTAAAAAATTAGGATTTTTTCTGAGAGTATAACATAATGACTCAAGTCCAAGACATCGCAGAAGAGATGACTCAAGACCAAGCCCGCCAAGAAGAGGAGATCGACGCAATGCGGAGAATGTCCTTTGTCGATGTGTCTACCCCACAAGGCGCCTCTGGACCCAACGTCTTAAAAGGGTACTCGCAAGTCTTCAAGTTGTGCGACCCCGATCGTAGAAACGAAGAGGTGTCAAGACAATTTGGTGCCCAGATTCTCTACACAAAGTTCGCTCATGAGGCTTGGGTCGGGCTTGATGAAGTTAGAGCCAACAGGACGGTTAACGAACTAGCCAAGATGATCCCTGTGTGGTGTCACTCACCGTTCAAACGTCTTACGCTAGCGAGTGACCACTACTTGAGCAACCCTTGCGAGTCCACCGCTACGCTACTCGGTAACTACCTCGAAGTGTTCTTGGCGACCCTTCTATGGAAACCATGCTCAACCAAACTCAAAGCGTGGCTACACCTCGCCGCAAACTGTGACGTTAACGTTTGTAGGGTGGGGTGTAACGAAATACTGAGTGCGGGCGATATTATGAGTCACATACTCTCAGACGCTCACCTGGATTTTGTGCACGGCGGCGCGTCGTACAATTGTTACCCATGTGGTGTGGTTACCAACAACCCAATGCATCGCTCAAGACACGAGAGCTCGAGGTCTCATCTTAAAAACTTAGAGCTTCAGCGGATATTTAACAACGAGCAACAGTTGCCGCAAGAGGGGAGAGCGTTTCTCTGGAGGTATAGTAACCATGAAGAAAGTTGGTAAACTAGAAATCGTGATTGGTCCCATGTTTGCAGGAAAAACAACAGAGACTCTTCGCAGGTTAGTCACGTTGAGTAAATCAGGGCTCAAAGTCCTCTACATGAACAACGCGGGTGACACTAGGCGAACTGACCACGCGTTCTCCACGCATCGTCAGACCATTGTTGTCGGATCAGACAGTTTACCTGCGAAGTTAATCACCAACCTTCCGAGTTCTTCCGAGGTAGCCGATTATGACGTCATCGGAATTGACGAAGGCCATTGGTACTCTGATCTACTCCCAATTATTCGCGAATATGTCAAAGCTGGCACTCACGTCATTATTTGCGGTCTCATAACAACAGAGCATTTAAAAAGACTTGGTGAGCTCGACACACTGTTCCCAATGGCAGACGACATCACATTTCTAAAAGCGTATTGCGCCGTTTGTCGTGACACTTACGGAACGACTGTCGAAGCGCCATTCAATTGGAGATACAACCCAGGGCCATCATTCGTTGGTGGCGCTGAGCAATATCGCGCGGTGTGCAGACGTCATCATCCTTCCACACAAAATTAGGGGTGTTCTCGGATACCCCACTTTTTAAATTTAGACATTGGTCACATGAAGCGTCCAATGTCTCCCGTAGAAACATTTTTTCACACAGTGGTCAGAAGGTTTGTGAAATAAATAGAGAAAGTTTCGCAGACATTTTTTACTGAGTTAAAAAACGTCTTTAAAAAATGTTAGAACAGTTGTCGCTTCAAACGTCGTCTCAACAACGAGAACGAGCGCTAATTCGACTTATTACTCGCTGTCTAAAAAGTCTCTTTACAATAACGTCTCTCATGGTTACTCAACGCTGATTTATTTTTAAATTTACGAAAACACTGGGAGCACTGAAACCCAACGTCAAAGAGATATTTTATTACCGTGGTAATAGCGTCGTCGTACGAGTCGCACAAGAGTGTTAGATAACCAGCGGATTTATATCTGAGCAACAGAGACTCCTGCTCTTTGGACGTCTTACCTGTGCCACCTGGATTCTTGAACTCAATCACGAGTCCGCTGTGCTGTCGGTTTGCATTGGCAATAATCAAGTCAGGTGTTCCACGTTGGTAACCTTTTTTCCACGAATTTATTCTTTTACTCGAGGTGTCTTGATTCTCACCACAAGCGGCTATCAAAATAGCTTCTGGATAATATTTCCTAAGAAAACCAACAACTTTCGTGTGAAGGTCGAACTCAGTGATCATTTTAAATTGATTGTGTTTGAGACCAACGTCAGCTAAACTTTTTCTAACGCTTGGTAAGACCTCTGAGTGCACCCACCTTCCAAAGTGTTTCGCGCGCTCCAATTTACTCGAGAACGTCAATGAGTAGACCCCAAGCTCGTTGATAAACGAGGCTTGTTCCATCTTCATTCTACAGTCAGGTTCGACGTGGTCGTTGACTGCATCTTTTGGTCGAGCATAACCTAGAGCGCTCGCGACTTCTTTCGCTTTGAACCATATTTCACCGTTGTGATTAACCGTCGTTATTTGGTGACCGTCGAAATCAAATAGTTGAGGTGCTATGGAAGTCATCACTATATTATAGTCTCCCACAAAAAAACTATTCGACGTGGGTGTTGGGTTTTTTATAGATCTGGTTTGTTGTGTACCAATGCATCAGGTGCGTTTTATTAGCCCTCAGTTTTCTACGTCGTCTGAAAAAGTTTCTAATGTCACGAACCAGTTTTCTAAGCCAACCCATTACATAACTTAGGTCACGTCTCCTACCACTCCTACTTTGTCTGACTCTGGTAGTGTAATAGGTTTGCCGTAAGTCTTTTTAGACCTCATACCAATCTCAGCGTGGAGCTCGAGAGTAACGTCACCGCGGCCAAATGACCCACCAGCTTTGAACATGTGATCAGTCGTCTTATTTATCTTATATATTTCATGAGGTCTCGAAATACATGCTCCCATTTACTTTACACCATATTCCTTCATCATTTCTCCACCCATGATTATGATGTCTCGGTTCGTCATGTAGCCACTCACAATTTTCACACCGTAGAACTCTATCAACGATGGGTATGCATAAGGTGCGAGTGGTATTCTTGGTCGGTGTATTCCAAAAATTGTTCCATAGGGTGTGCCTATCTTTTTCATATTCGCTACGAAGTCTGAATCGGTTGACTTAACGTTGTTGACCCTGACATGTGAATTGTCCATTTGCCAGTGTATTGATATCATGTGCATTTTACTTATGTCGACACCACTCGGAATAGTGCATACGCTCTCCATCGCTGGGATGCTACCACCATACGCGAGTCCATTGGTCATACCAGTCTTGTACCCTACGAACTTATCCCACTGACCGTCGTCGTTCGATATAATTGTCTCCCAATTTGATCCAGCGGTGCGAGTAGGTAACCTCACTACGACAAAAATAGAAAGATCACACCATTGCATACTGGGGCAGTTAAAATGAAGACCCGACTCAAGTGGGATTGGTGTTAACACGGGGGATAGAAAACTTTGACTCACACCGCTGACGCCGACAATAGGACCATAAGCCGGGTTGTTTTGCACTAATTTACTTGTTTCACCAATGGCTTTCACTTTGTTTGAACCATTGGTGTGAAATTCCACGTTTTTCAAGGCGTGTGTGCTAACGTTGAAGTCAAGCACAAGATTATACGACTGACTCTTGAGGTAGCCTGACAGTAATTGCTCTAGAGTTCTTTTGTTTGTGACGTCTGAGTCATCGACTGGGTCTGCTACGTTTTTTATTGCTGAGCCTTGCATGTCTATTATTCCAGACATCCTTCCACCGGTTGCGCTTAATTTAGGATCTTCGTCCAGATGTCTTTTCGTCCTCTTTAGTATTTTATCGTGAGGGTCGTCAGACTCATACCCATAGTTTAGACTCATTACTACTTCAAGGTGTATTTGGTTAGCAGATAGCCAGACACCGCTGAGAACCCTAAGATTATCGCCAGCGTTGTCGTGTCTGACTCGCTTGTGGTGGTGACCACTGCTTTTCTCATGGGAAGTGGTGCCGCATTTTCTTGGTAAACTTTTTTAGCCACGAGATTAGTTGACGCCGTCACATTTTCTTGGTGAGCTTTTTTCTTCACGATTGTTGGCGCTACTAAGTTAGTCACCACATTTTCTTGGTGGACTTTTTTAGCCACAGTCGTCGGTGTTGTTGCATTCAAGCGAGTGTTCACTCCAAATCTCATGGACTCTGTGGCAATCTTTAATAAGTTGTTGTACCCGGCGATTTTATTCTTGAGTATCACCACATTGCTTGGCATTAACCATGTACTTGGCGACACTGCGAGATTTTGGACAACGTTGGTGTCTCTAATCGATTTATTCATGTTGAGAATCCATGTCGACACGTCATAGTTGATAACGCTGTCAGAAAACAACTTTCGGAATTCTTGTTGGGTTTCTAGACTTCCTGCAGAACCACCAACGACTGACACACGTGTTCTCGCTTGCGCACCAAGTGTGGAGTACACAAAGGCTTCTATGCTTTGATTTAGATATTGCAACCCAATGTTGGTAAAACCGTCTGACAATCGCGCGACGTATCGTTTATAATCGTTCTGAACGTCGTTGAGTGTGAAGACTCTGGATTCACCTGTTGTGCCATCGCTCAGGACTTTATTCTGGTAGTAATGCCTTCTAGGAATCTTGGAAATCTTTCCATACAATTCATAAGCGTTGAATTCTCTACTTATTGATCTCATGGTCTCACCACCCTCCATTCTTCTGAGAAGTCTTCTAATGGTGAAGTACAAATGAAATCTCATCACACTTGTGACCACAGGGTGAACTTCTTGTGACACTGATAAATGTTGTAGTGAGACTCCACAACAGAAACTTGCGCAATACGTCGCGAACACAATGCGGTAGTAAGATTCGTTGTCATCCCACTCTGATTTTGTCTTTGACATAGTGACTCGCAAGGTTGGTAGCTTTGACATGAAGTAGTTATTTTGGTTAACAAAAACTTTGAAGTTATTCACTGGATAATTCAACACATTTTCTGTTGGATAACCATCCCAAAGCCCCCAGTGGTTCTTACGACCTTTTGGCAGTGGTTGGATAGTTCCACCACCTTGCCATATTATTGGGAACTTACTATTGTGTAGCCACTTCCACATGCTTTTGTCATTTTTGAAGGTTGTGCTGGTTATGTCCGTGCTGAGGACGTCGTTGTTTCTGAAATACACGTCGACACTCATGATCTTACCATCTTGCAAAATATTTGGATCGAACTCAAATTTGCTTAAAGTGGCGTGAGGGTACTTTTTGATGAGGTCTGCCTTTGCGTCGTGTGCAGCCTTCGATGTGTTAGCCATCGCGAGTTTGTAGTACTTTCCATAGTAGTCACGAAGGGCTTTCTGCATATATAATACACCATATGTTACACATAACACATGCTACATTATATATGGTCAGGGTTGTAGTATTGATTAGAGGTCCAACGGAAACTGTGGATCTACCAGAGGCACTTTTGACGTTTGGCTCAGACCCTCACTTACTAGTGAAAAAAGCGACCATCTTTTGGGACTATGTTAACGTGGAGACTGGCGTGAATGATGAAATAAGTTACAACAGCAACAAACACGTTTTTGAGTCTGGGTACCACACTTTTAAAATGATCGCCGACGAGTTGAAAGGATTAGGGGCTATCGAGCTAGTAGCCAACAAACACAATTCAAAGTGTGCGATAAGAACTGACCAACAATTAGAGTTGTTTAAATTTGGAGAGCTGTTAGGGTTCAATGATAACACAACGGTGAGTAGTAGTGGTTTGGTCAGCCCTAACGTTGTGGACGTTAACAAAGGGTTGAAGTACGTACAAGTAGGTTGTAGCATTGTGAACAGACCTGAGAACATTGTTAATGGTAGCAAAAGCGAGGTTATCGTTGAGCTGCCATTGACCACCACCCAACCACTGAAGAGCTCCGTTCAACACTTCTTCAACATTGAGTCGAAGGTGTCGATAAACAAAGGCGCTTTTACGCAGCTAGTGTTTAATGTGACTGACCAAGATGGTAGTGGTGTCAACGTTGGTGACATATTGTTGGATTTGTATGCGACGCTTGAGTAGCTAAACGCACGCTAAAGTAATGAGTCTAAACTACGGGTATGACTCTGGTGGTTACACTGAGAAGCGACGTGTAGACGACGGTCCTCAAAAGTTGACGGCGCTCATTGAAGGTGTGGAGAAAGTCATAACTTTTGACCATAGTGTGGTAGTCACACACGATAACCCACACATTATAGTTAAGACAGCCACTGTGTTTTGGAACTACAACAATGTGACGAGTAACGCCAATATTCGATTCTTACGTGTTGGATCAGGAACACCAACGTCGGTGTTCTCAACACCTCGATTGGGTGGGGGTCACTACGACTTCGACACGTTGGTTAGAGCTCTACGACACGCGCTCAGGGAGGTTAACATAGACTTCGTGGTGGAGAAACTGATAGCCACAGGTGGAAGTAGGGCCAAAGCTCAGCCTATTAGGGTTAGACCCACCACCGTGTATGAACTTAGTCTAGGTGACATTGGGCTCTTGCTTGGTTTCGCGAAGGATGCAGGAATTGTGTTAGATGGTAAGTGGCACAACAGTCAAAACAAGATTGACGTGAATGGAGATCTAAAGTATGTAGAGGTCTCGTGCGACGCTGTTGAGACGGAGAGCAACGTGGGCATTGATGGGAAGCGTAGTAATGTGATCACAACATTGCCAGTGACCACCGAGCGGTCTCTAGATGGGGGGATACAACGTTATGCATATGTTGAGTCCAAGGTGAGAATTAAAAAAGGTGTTTACTCAAGTATGACGTTTCGTGTCAAACCAAACAATGGTGACGCTGACGTCGGCGCGGTGCTATTGGAACTGTATATTGTGTGAATTATATGGAGCTTGGTGTGGAAACAGAGCAGGGGTTGAGAGACATTTACTACAATCCTAAGACAGGGTTCAGTGGTGTAGAGAGGTTGTATCAAAGTGCATTGGGAGACGGATTGAAAGTGACTAGAAAAACAGTGAAAGAGTGGTTGACAGCGCAGGACACTTACACTAGGTACAAACCTATTGTGAGAAGACACAAGTTCCGCGCGACTTTTGTCGGATTTCTTGGTGAGGAGCTCCAAATGGACTTAGTGGACATGAGTGAGTATTCAAAACAGAATGGTGGGTATTATTGGATATTGACAGGCATTGAAATATTAAGTAGATATGCTTTCGGCATTGCAGTTTATAGAAAAGACACTAAGAACATGACTAAGGCTGTTGGAGAGCTATTGAGTGACTTTAAAGATCGGTTTGGAGTCACACCTAAGTTAGCGCAATTTGACGATGGACTTGAATTCTACAACGTTGGGGTGAAAAGTTTGCTGAAAGAACATGGTGTTGAATATTTCAGCACTAAGAGTGATAAAAAGGCTGCTGTTGTTGAGCGTTTTAATAGAGGTCTCAAGAGTGTTATGTGGAAGTACTTTTACGCGCGTGGAACGTACAAATGGATTGACGTTTTGGATCAGTTTGTGAGCAATTATAATAGCAATGTGAATCGCAGCATTATGATGAAACCGAAGGATGTCGATAAGTCAAATGAAGCCGAAGTGTGGACCACTTTGTTTGGTCATCAATTTGCGGACAACCCATTGCCGAAGTTTAGAGTTGGCGAGTCGGTGAGAATTAGTAAGTACAAGAGTGTGTTCACAAAGGGTTATGAAGCCAACTTC
Organism: Chrysogorgia sp. JL179-B06; assembly: GCA_035772405.1. Classification (NCBI taxonomy): domain Eukaryota; kingdom Metazoa; phylum Cnidaria; class Anthozoa; order Scleralcyonacea; family Chrysogorgiidae; genus Chrysogorgia; species Chrysogorgia sp. JL179-B06. Next base: position 309,990 of record JAYKKM010000358.1, read on the forward strand.
ACTGAAGAGCTGTTTAAAGTGGTAAAGGTTATTCGTGGCGATCCGAACGTGTACGAAATTGAGGATCACGCCGGTGAACAGATTATTGGTAAATTTTATGAACAGGAATTATCGCTAGTCAATAAGAAACCTGGCGACGATGTGTACAGAGTTGAAAAGGTGTTGAAAAGAAAGAAAGTCAGAGGGAAGAAGATGGCGCTGGTCAAATGGTTGGGTTACGAGAGCAAACATAATTCGTGGATACCAGAAAGCGATATTCAAAATGTGAGCTAGTGTAATATGGCTGAAGGCGGCTTCGACGACCTCGAGACGGAGGGCTCTAACGAATACAAAGATGTCGCCGACGACGAACTAGAGCGTAGTCTTGAAAAAGCCACTAAAGATAGCGAGCTAGCTTGGGACGACCCAAACGTTGCAGTCAGTGAGAGAGTTAGACTAACTAAAGTGAGGAGTGGGCTGGCTCGCGAACATGGTAGAAGGGAGCGTCAACGCGTGGAGGAGGCCTTTAGCAATATTGAGACGCGGATTAATGACAACGCAAAAGACTATGAAGGTGTTGCGAGGAGTGCGTCATTGTTAGACACCACGCGCGCGGAGCACGTCGACATACCTGGACTAACATCAATCGAGAATCGCGAGTTGAATAGCACACTCAATCCAAGCGAGAATATGCTGCGTGAGTCTAGAATAGGCGACGCTGGTACATTGCAAATAAAAGCGAACCATTTTCGAGACTTGATAGACAAAGCAGGCGAGAGAATGGCAGAGCTTAGCAAAAAAAAAAAAGATCTCGCGACTGTGAGGGGTGAAGAGCACATTGATCTAGCTGGGAGAGTGATTGGACTCATACAGGCTAAAGACGCGCTTATCGAACAGCGGGAAATAGAAGAGGTTAGAGAGCGACAAGAGATCGACATTGACAGGTTTCAGAAGTTTAAGAAATGGGTTAGAGAAAATATGGTTGGGGTGAGTGCTTTAGCGATTTCAGTAGCTGCAATTATAACAACTATTATTATCGCTGGGAGGTCTGCTGTTATGAGAGGCGCTATGGTCACGAGATCATTCGCACAGGCTGTTAAAAACGTGATAATGAAGATGGGTCCATGGGCTGTTGAATTAGCGAACTTAGTTTATGACGCGCTGGTGACAGGCGCAAAGGGCCTCGCTTGGCTAGCTCAAAATCTGTGGGTGTTTGCGGTGACATTCGCGTGGCTTGCGTACAATTATCTAAACTAGAGAGAAAATGTGATTCGTGGGAGTCAGAGAGCGATATTCAAAATGTGAGCTAATGTAATATGGCTGAAGGTGGGGAAGTTTTTGACGAGATCGAGATGGAAACCCTCAATAAGTACGAAGACATGAGTGATGAGCAATTAGAAAAGACGCTCGTCGATGTCGAAGATATTGTTGGAGGCGTGTACGGTAAGTACACTGAAGACAACATGCCGGAAGACGTTCGTGTTAATTACAACGACTATCAAGACCAAGCGAAAAAGATAAGGAGTGAGCTAGACGCGAGACGAGATTGGCAAAAAGAGACGCCATTTATTGATACTGATGATGGTAAGACGGTGACGATAAGGGGGACCAACACAGAAGTCCCTGCAGTGGAGTTTGTTGAGCAGGAGTCATATGGTGACGTCAATGACGCAAGCTACAGTATAGCTCTTGAAGTGAGGTCAGACGATCTTTATAAAAGATTGGACAAGCTAAACGCAGTCAACAAAGAGATAGCAAAAAATCAAGTAAAAAGAGTCAAGGCTATAGGTAAGAAAATACGTAAGTTGTATAAAAAAAAACTCGGTCTCGACGACACGTCAAGGGAAATAGTCAACAGATCGTATGTGACGGACTCAGAGGCTATTCTTTTCAAACCGATAAGCAAAGATGGTAAATATGGAAGTCCTAAACTAATTCTAAAACCTGGGAAAAGAGGTTTGATCTACAGTAAAGACGCTAGTAGTAAAAATGCGATTGAGCAGTTCAAAAAATTAGTTAGTCAAATCCCTGAGAATGCAGAAACAACAGTTGTCACAACAGAAGTGACCTCAGACGACCTCCCAGTGATTGAGACAAGAGTGGATCACGACGACATACCTGGGTTATCACCAGACGAGAACCGTGATCTGAGTGGTGTGGTTAATCCAAGCGATAGTGTGGTGCCTGAGTCAAGAACAGGTGACGATGGTGCGTTGCAAGCGCAGGTAGACCACTTTCAAGAGACGATAGATGAGACGAGTGGGAGATTGGCAAAGCTTGATAAAAAAACTAACCAAACTGGTCTCACGTCCGACGAAGAGCGAGAGCACGTTGGTTTGGTTGAAAGAGAGTCAGGACTCAAGCAAGCCAGAGACAGAACTATTGAGCAGCGACAAATAGAAGAGGTTAGAGAGCAGCAGGAAGTCGACATTGACAGATTTCAGAGATTTAAGGAATGGGCTAAAGAAAATGTAGTCGGGTTGAGCGCTGTAGCAATTTCAGTGGCTGGGATTATAACAACTATTATTATCGCTGGTAGATCCGCTGTTATGAGGGGTGCTATGGCTACGAGGTCATTTGCACAGGCTGTTAAGAACGCGATAATGAAGATGGGCCCATGGGCTGTTGGATTGGCTAATTTAGTCTACAATATGTTGACGTTGGGTGCAAAGGGCCTCGCTTGGTTAGCTCAAAATCTGTGGGTACTCGCGGTGGCACTTGCGTGGTTTGCTTATGACTATTACAAGCTAAAACGGTAGCGATAAAACATATGTAAAGGTATATGAACGTCACGTCAGCAGAGTTGAGCCCTGGTTTTAGACGAGCGACTATGGGTGTCATAAAAGGGGTGAGAACGCAACACGTAATCACGTTGAACCCTAATAAAGTCAGTCCTGGTGAGGAACTTTACATTGATATACCGAAGCTTAAGGTTAGCAGCTGTTTGGTGCCTGGATCGTTGGGTCTAGTGTTCGACTTTAAGAACGCCAACGCTAAAAGCTGGTTCTTGAATAATGTTAGCAAGTTGCTGGTTGAGAAACTTGTTGTGAGACTAGCTGGGGAGACTGTGTACGACAACAATGGGGAAAATTACACTGGTGTTTATCGCGACCTTTGGGAGAGTGTCACTGCGCGAGACCAAATGATTGACTATGGTGTTGGTGGTGAGAACTTGAGAAAGCTAGTTTCTAAGGATGACAGTGGTGCGACGAGTGGGAATGTTACTAAAGTTAGTGACGCGTTAATGTTTGGTGTGATTGGGACGAAACTGCGGATTAAGCTCGGTAAAATCATGAATGACCATGGATTGTACGCTCCTTTTAGTATGAACAACAACTTGCAGTATGTGATCACACTCCCGAAGGCCACAGACATTATGGTGGCGCAATCCGGTAGCGCTGTGGGCGGACACACTCTGGAGAACCTCGAGCTTGAGTACGAAACGATTGATAACCAGGAGCTCGCTGATGAGATAGCGTCAGGCTATGCAAGTGGTCGTAGTCTGTCGTATGAGCACATCACATTGATGAAAATCACCGAATGGGACAAAGGCACGACCATTGTGAATGAAAACATTAATCTTCCAAGAAAAAGCATGAAGGCAATCGTGTTGCTATTCACGAATAAGGTGCGAACAGACAGCGAGGAGTTTCTTTATCCAAATATTGATAGTGTTAGAGTCACAATTGAAGGTGTGCCAAATAGTGTGTACTCACAAGGCATCCCAAAGTCGAAGTTCTACGCGGAAGCGAAACGATTGTTTGGGTTGGGTGAAGAACACGCTCAGTTCATGACCATACAGAAGTTCTATAAAGATGGTTTTGCGTTAGTCATCGACTTGAGGAGTGTTCAAGATAATCGCAATGTCGCCACTGGCAAGAACATTGTAAACACACAATCTGGTGTGCTTCTTGAGATCACTAAGAAAGCGACGACTGCAAATGTCATGTGTAGGGTGTTTGTGATAAGCGATGGGTTGGTCAACTTTATGAACAATGGGCTGCAATCAATCCAGTATTAAATCAAACGTGAGTTAATGGAGACTCCGTTTAATATGTTAATTGTTGGTATGACAGCTTGTGGCAAGACGCATTATTTGCTGGAAACATTGGAATCTGAGTACTTTAGTAAATTTGACTACATTGTGTTGATTTGTCCTACTTTCGAGTGGAACAAAGCGTATCAAGATTGGAAATATGTGCGCGACCCCGACGTGTTAGCGATAGACTGCGCGCAGGATAGTGTTGACGCTGTTCTCAAGTGTGTGACGAACGTTTTTAAAGGCACTAACACTCTGATTGTGTTGGACGACTGTGCGAGCTCTCAAGATGTTAAGAATAGGACTAGTCAATTGGTTAACTTGGCTTTTAGTGCGCGACATTTTATGTTGAGTGTTATTGTCATCACACAACAACTGACATCGATCGCAAAACCGTACAGAGAAAATATTAGTAAGCTCGTTTGCTTTTACTGCCCAAGTAGGAGTGATATGAAGGTCGTTATTGACGATTATCTTGGGCACATTAGCAAAGAAGAAGTGTCGGCGATTGTGACCGCATTAAAAAATAATAAGTACGCTAGACTTGAAATCTCACTGCGCTACCCATACAGTCACGAAGTTGTTATTCCGCAATAAAATATGGGTATAAGTAATAACGCGATGGTGAAACGCAAAAGTGAGGAAAATCCTACGATTGAGGAATTAGTTGAGGAGACTGACGACACCTCAACTGTGGAAGACAATATTGACGTTAGGAGATCTGAACTTATTAGACTGTCTGGTGATGGTGTGGTGAGTCAGTCCGAAGCGTACATTAAAAAAGCATCCGCAAAAGTTATTGATAAGATATGGCGCCAATATGAGTTAAAGAGAATGGAAATTGCAAACGCTTTTCTCACCGACTTGCTAATCAGCAAATTCGCCAGCTTACTAGATGGGTTGAACGCTATCGAGAACCCTGAGGAACTAAACGACGAGTTGCAAAAAGACCCGCTATTAAAGAAAGACGTTGAGAGCATTGTCGCGATTGTGACGCCGTACGTGCCTTTCTTGGGCTTGTTGTCGGGAGGAATCACAACGTCAAAATATGTGTACGACCACCATTTTAGAAGTGCGACAAACGCTGAAAATAGTGAACAAACGGACTAATCTATTATTAACAGGTGGCAATAACCTAATTTGCATAACAGGTGGCAATTTTATCACGCGTGAGACACTTTTACGATACATAAATTTGTAAAAATGTTTAAACGACTATTTTTTTTAAATGTGATTTGACAAATTTGTGAAAATGTTGAAACGACTATTTTTAAAATGTGATTTGACAAATTTGTGAAAATGTTGGAACGATTATTTTTAAAATGTGATTTGACAAATTTGTGAAAATGTTGAAACGACTATTTTTTAAATGCGATTCGACAAATTTGTGAAAATGTTGAAATGACACTTTCTATTTTTTTAACATGTGAGAGTGGGCTCGTACCACATTTTATTTTTTTAACACGCGAAAATGTTGAAATGACACTTTCTATTTTTTCCTAAATGTAATTTGTGAGAATTTTGAAACGACACTTTCTATTTTTTAAATGTGGCCGAAATGGTGTCAAATTTAGTATAAACTTGGTATTGTTTCGCTAGTCTCGCGTGTGTTTGACATCAATTTAGTAGAGAGCGTGCGAAGGGTGTCTAGATTGACTAACGATCGCTGTAGTAGTATAGCAAGTAGGGCTGCGAGCTTATTCGACTTCAAACGTGAATATAAACACCAAAACATCACCAAATTTGTCGAATCGCGATTTGGCAAAATTTGGTGATGTTTTGGTGTTTATATTCACGTTTGAAGTCGATTGGGCTCGCAGCCCTACTTGCTATACTACTCAAGAGCAGTCGAACAGTATTTCTAAAGTCGCTCTTACGCCAGAACACAAGCACTGTATTCATCACAGTGTTAGTAAGCACAAGGATCCCAAGGAGTTACGAGGAAGATGAGTACGAAGCTGTTATAGTATTGTGAGTATTCCCATCGCATTCCCAGATTCCCTGCACATCTATCAACGCACTCACATTAACTGATCTGCAGCCTGAACATCGGTAACAAAGAATTATTCAACAACTGTATCGAAACACGGAAAATGTTTTCTAGTTCTCAAACACCATAAACGATTTTTTCTCAAGATTCTCATTCTCGCGTATGCGATTTCTTGTAAATGGCACAATTCTTGCTTACGATTGGCTGGTAAATATTGGAAAACGTCCCGTTGTCCTCGTGAGACTAAATCACATACCTCAAAACGACAATCGAGTGAAGTAGCACTATATACACGATCAGCACTACCCTGGTGCCAGAGGTTCTTCTAATGGCGGCACGTGAGGGTGCGACCCGTAAGCCCCCGCCCCATTTTTACCACCTCGCATCCTTGCGTGCCCCCATTATCCCTACAAGCGCAGAAGAACCTCTGGCACCCAGGGTAGTTCAGCATTGAGCACAGACAACGGAAAGAAAATCGGTTAAAGAAAGTCCATAAAAATGAAACATAAAAAACATAATACTAAAACCCCCATCCAGGGCCGTCGCGAAGGGGATTGAGCAGGGAGGGGGGTGAGAATTAATTTTGCCGACAAATGGGCGTGGTCACTGGGTATGGTCGTTCAAAAACAATAAACCCAGACATGAACGACCAAACCACCAAAACTACCAAACGACCAAAAACTCCGACTCACAGGAAAGATGGAACTATGGGTATATTGGCTTCAATGAAAGTGGGGTTTAACTAAAAGAATAGTACAGAAAGGCCTGGCGTTACACTTCAGTTCCTATCTAAGTATTTTTGGGGTTAGCGGTTATTTCATGGTTAAGTGACAAAATTCTGACGATTATATATACCTCGATTCCCTTGATGTTATCCAGTTAATGTGACTGCTGACCAACAAGATTTCATGCTCATCCTCGATCATCGCCCGGGTTATCATCTCCCGGGTTATCATCTCCCGGGTTATCATCTCCCGGGTTATCATCTCCCGGGTTATCATCTCCCGGGTTATCATCTCCCGGGTTATCATCGCCCGGGTTATCATCTCCCGGGTTATCATCGCCCGGGTTATCATCTCCCGGGTTATCATCGCCTGGGTTATCATCTCCCGGGTTATCATCTCCCGGGTTATCATCTCCCGGGTTATCATCTCCCGGGTTATCATCTCCCGGGTTATCATCTCCCGGGTTATCATCGCCCGGGTTATCATCTCCCGGGTTATAGCAAACCCCACAAAAGTTTCATTTGCCGACAAATCGTTTATTTGCCGACACTTGATGTTATCCAGACGATATCTTACTAATTTTAAACTTACAATTCACAAACGTTTTTAAAAACAATAGAACTGGGGCCAGTTGTTCGAAGCGCGAATAGCTTATCCGATGGATAAGTCCTGTGCAGTCGATCATTTTCTATCAATTCCATAGTTTTCTGAGCAAAAGTAGCAGATGAATATGTTGTTGAAAACATAGATATAGTGGTATTCACTCGCTATTTTTCATTGGATATAGGATTGATCCCGGCACTACAGGATAAGCTTTGAACCGACTCCTGGTATATTCTACAAATTTCGCTGCATATTTTTTGTTGAACAAGCCACTCATAACCGGCATTGATTGCTAATTGTATATATCGGTGCAAAAATATGGATTAGAACAATGAGCATATTTTCCCGTTGCTTTGACATCGGCTTTGACGATATACTGCAAAGTATATCACTCCGATGTTGAGTTTTGTTTAAACATGCAGGAGCAGTCGAGCGGTTTTTCTGAAGTCGCTCTTACGCCACAAGACAAGCACTGTATTCATCACAGAGTTCGCAAGCAGAAGGATCTCCAACCAAGGATTTACGAGAAAAAGTAGCACGAAGCTGTTAGGCTCATGGGTGGAATTAAAAACAAGAACTACAACAAGAGGAATGTAACACAAGAGAAGACATACGACGATGAAGCAACTTGTTGTTGTGTTTTTAAAAACCTGCTTCTTGCGAATTGCGATTCCCTTCGCCGCTAGGGCAGCCGACGGGGCTCGGGTAGCTTCGATGTTGTTCCTATGTCGATGGATGAGGCGATGAATCCACACCCAGGTGGAGGTAATGATGGCGATGCAAGATACCACAGCAAAGGCGGCAATTAATAAAAAAACCTTGTAAGCGATTAGGCGAAGGTGGGAAACTGTAAACGCAAGTACAGTAAGCCATATCGAAATAAGAACAACCTTAATACGAGTTCGAGTTAAGATAGTTTGGTAGCGCAAAGGATACACCAAAGTAACGAAGCGTTCTAAGGATATTACAGTAACGGTAGCCAGGGACACCGCGGCGCAGAAATACGACAAGAGTCTTATTAATGTCCATAAGAAACAATCATACGCATCGAATATCTCCATCATGAACCTGGCAGCGTACAAAGGAGTCAAAACTAAGGTTACCAAGAGATCACTGCAAGCAAGAGAGACGAGTAACATGTTGGATAACGTTCTCAAGCGCCTGTTCTTTGCGTATGAGATGATAACGAGAAGATTTGCGAAGGTGCCAAATAGCGAGAATATCACACAAAGAACCACCACAGCTACGTTGGTGTAGAAATGCAACCCTGTAACAGTTGACGTCCAGTAGAAGGTTACCACAAAGAAATCATCGCAGCGTTGAAGAAACTGACCAGGCGTCGGCTTTGTTTCTGTCAGATTATCTTCCATATAGAAACCGACAATGGCAAAAAAACTGTTTTCCTCTCGCACATAAACTATACAAGTGCGTCGAATTCAATGTTTCAGTCTTTCCTTCGTTTGAAGCCCATCATTGAAACACGGCTTCAACACTCAACTCTTAAATGATTAGAAGTGAAACTGATAACAACACATGACGTGTCAAAGGGAACGGTCATTGGCGCTAACTGAATGTACGCGTAGGAAATATAGATATTTGCATATCAGGGACAAAAAAGGAAGAATAAGCACGTTCCGTAATCTCTTGAACGCTGCATGTCGCATGTTCATAACTAGAATAAAATCCAGCTGCCTGAATTATATATCGAGCAATATAACATATAGGCTGGGCTATATTTTTTGGTTTTAGAAATTTGATTTTTGCATGGACGTAAACATGCACAATTAACAATTAACAATTCAAATTGTCGCCTAAACATCAAAAAGTATTTGAAATTGCGAAAAGAACTCAACACTGCTGTCTCAGTTTCACTATTGAACTGCAGTCGATATTACAAACTCGCATATTGCTTTCATGTAGATGAGTACGTTAAATTGTAATTACCTTTTGGCTTTTGTGTGTGTTGATTGCAATATATACATGCACAAGTGACAGATAATAAACAATTATTGGATGAGGTTGAGCATGATATCAAGAATTATCCAGACTGAGGTCCATTTTATCTGCCGAAGGCTGAGGCGGATAACATTGACCGAGGTCTGGATAATTATTGATATCATGTATAAGCCGAATCTAATAATTTGTTTTATTATACAATTATAATGTAGAAGGCTTTAGGAAGAGTTTAGGAAGTAAGCCACGCAAAGACAATTACGTCACCTACAGACAATTTTTGATATTTTGTAGGTGGCAAGACATCAAGAATTCGATGTGTGAAGTTGCCGATCGTCCAGGTTGTTGTAGTCTTGAGAAAGACTATTGTTGGTGACTGAAGTTTCGAAGAATTGTCTGTATATGCTTTTTAGCCAATCACAATCGAGATTGTACGAGTATTGTATAATAATAACATATAAATTCAAAGGTTTTTTATGGATTTAAAAATTTAAAAACGACCCAGGAAAGAATAGATTAATTACGCGTTTATGCATGGCTAAATATATCCAGTTTCTCTAATTACGACTTCACTCCAGAAGCCGATCAAGCTAAAGATGGTATTTACATAAGGTCAGGGCGGCAAATAAATTATTTTTTCTTGGTACGACAGATGTCTGACATATGTCACGATATATGACATGAGATGTCTCTAATTCCGTATTTTGGTCGGACGTACCTAAGGCCTCGTTTACATGAGACCGGCATGAAGTTAGATCGGGACAAGAATTGAAATTGTCGAATGTTTACATGAGTGAAAAATTTGCGCACCATCACAACATGGCGGATCCTACTCGTGTTCGACTTCGGGCGATGATCACTTTGTCCGTTGTTGTTTGTTACCAATTAAATGTCCTAATTTTATTGTTGGTTAGAAAGAAGAAAAAGCGACAAAATTATAAGACTCGTTAATGTAGATAACGTGGCTGAGAGGCTATTCTTTTTGAGAAAGAAAAAAACTCCACTGAAGCCGTGAAGCGACGATGGTGGGTTGCCCCTGGACGGGTTGATCATTGGTGGAGAAATCTTTATATTCTTCTTTACTCATTTCCTTTACATCTTTTGGCGGGGGCACATGCTCGATTGGACCAAAATCATGCTCGTATCTTTCGGCCATCAGCTTTCTTAAATCACCATATAATGTCACCAAATCTCCTTCAAAGTCGACTCCTTCACCTTCTTTTTCTGCTTTGTAGTTTTTCAGGCACTCCACTAAAGTTTCGAGCATGTCATCATCAAATATCCACCGTTTATGATTCTCACTATCCTTCTTCGGCGCCATTTTAACTTATGTTTATCCCTTATGAGCATGCGCTTTACGAAGCCATAAACCGGTCTGAAAATAATTTGCGTTTACAGCCGGTCTGAAGATACTCGTTTCGCTTCAGCTGCCGGAATGATCTGAGACCGGTCTGAGCACATTTCATGCCGGTCTCATGTAAACATCTACTGACGATAACGTTACACCGGAACGAACTTGTGCCGGTCTCATGTAAACGGGGCCTAACTTAAAACTTTTACTAGCAGTTCTTATCAGAAGTGAAATGCTGCCTCTGGACTGACACAGGAGCAGTGGGTACGAGGTTGAAGCAGTGTTCAGGATCAGGCATGCCAGCAGAATAATGCGAGAAATTTCCTATAGCATATGAGAATCAAATAAATAGAATGTAGAATCTGAACCACATATCAAGCTAAGGCAATCACGAGGGTGATCATATAGCCTTGTAATATTAAAATAACATACGCGGTAATCATATTGCGCGTTTATAATGTCAAAATTCAGTATGATTATTTGAACCGCATTCATCTAATAATTCGAACAACATTTACTCGAAACGAGCAAGCCTCGCGAAGTTATAAATGTTCCATTGAAGCGACACTTTTGCCAAATCGAACTTCACGTTTGTAATATTTGCTGAATTGAACGTCCGAGTTATCTGGCGGTCGTGCGGTCATATTTCAAATTATCAAACAAACGACGGGAATACCCTTCTAATATTAAGATAACATACGGAAATCATGCGGGATGTCACCGTTGTCAAAAACATTGAGGTTATAGTGTCTCCTTGAATTAAGACACTGTCGTTTGTTGCCGTGTTCCACTCGATAACAATCTAAACCACGTATCAAGGCGATCATATAGCCCATTATAGCCTTCTAATATTAAAATAACATTTATAATGCCAAAATTCAATATGATCATTTGAACGCCATTCATCTAATTCGAACATTTACTCGAAACGAGCAAGCCTCACGAAGTTATAAATGTTCCATTGAAGCGACACTTTTGTGCAAAATCGTACTTCACGTTTGTAATATTTGCTGAATTGAACGGACTTATCTGGCGGTCGAGCGATCATATTCCAAATCGAACAAACGAACGGAATAGTACTCTTCTAATATTAAAACAAGAAAATATTTCCTCACTGAAATAAGGTTGCAAAGGCAGAAGAGATCATTCAAATACGCACAGCACAACTCACACAATCTCGACAGACGGCAATTTACATAAAACGAGATTTCGTTGACTATACATAGGACCACAAAGAGATTTGGGTCATCATTGCACATTAGTTTTTGTTATTGTATTCCTCTCCTTGTTTTCCTTGGATTCCTGCTCTGTATAGGGAGATAATAATCTAAAAGTTACAGTAGGATCTGTCTGTATATCTATTTCGGTTTGTTATTAAAACTTGTATCGACGATATGCCGGGAATTGGGCTTTATCTAACTTTTTTCTTCGTTTTCGATATAACGAACCCCCGTTATAACGAACACATTTCCCGGTCCCCTGCCAGTTCGTTATAACGGGGTTCCACTGTAAATATAAAATTGCCCTCCAATTTATCCAAGATGGCGGCGTTCAATTGGTTACCCAGGGTTGACTGAAATGAAGATTAGTTTTATTTATGACTATACACGCAAGAACCTATATTCCTCTGCAACTCAAGCACTCGCAGATCTGAACTGGTTACCCCTTTACAAACGACGAATTATAGATAGATCCTTCTTTGTTTACAAATGTTTAAATAATTTCATAGATCATAATTTTGATTTTTCTACACATACTTATAATACTATAGGAATAAAAATAATCTTATTTACTCATGTTCTAGAACAAATTGGGGAATTTTTAGAACGGTCCCGCATTGTTCTAGGGACTGGAACAATTTGAATTTTAATATAAGAAGTATTGAAAACATTGCTATTTTTAAAAGGAAACTGGTTGCGGCTTGTTGCAATATGTAAATACTTGTTATCTTGTTATGCATGTTTATCCAGGTTTTTAATATTTTTTACCTTATTAATTTCATGTACTTGTATTTCTCATAATTTTATTATATATCTTGTAATTTTAATTATTAGGACCCCCTGAAAATCACATTTGCTGAGTGGAGTATCCTCATTAAATATTATTATTATTAGAACAAGCCACTTATATAACGTATTGACCGATTACTACTTTTATATATCGGTGTAAAGATATGGATTACAATAATGGACATATTTGTCATGTGCTTTGACGATGTACTTAAGTATCAGCCCGATTTTTGTTTAAACAGGAGCAGTCGAGCAGTATTTCTAAAGCCGCTCTTACGCCACAACACAAGCACTGTATTCATCACAGAGTTAGCAAGCACAAGGATCTCTGTCCATGGAGTTACGAGAAAGATGAGTACGAAGCTGTGAGGCCGGGTGGAAAATAAAACAAGAACTACAGCCACAGGAATGTAACACAAGAGAAGACATACGACGATGAAGCAACTTGTCGTTGTATTTTGAATAACCTGCTTTTTGCGACTTGCGATTCCCTTCGCCGCTAGAACGACCGACGACGGGCCTCGGGTAGCTTCGATACTGTTCCTATGTCGACGGACGAGTTGATGAATCCACACCCAGGTGGAGGTAATGATGACGATGAAAGAGAGCAAAGCAAAGGCGACAATGAATAAAAAAACGTTGTAAGGGATTAGGTGGAGGTGGGAGACTGTAAACGCAAGTACAGTAAGCCATATGGAAATAAGAACAACCTTTATACGAGTTCGAGTTAAGATAGTTTGGTAGCGCAAAGGATACGCCAAAGTAACGAAGCGTTCTAAGGATATTACAGTAACGGTAGCCAGGGACACCGCGGCGCAGAAATACGACAAGAGTCTGATTAATGTCCATAAGAAACAATCATGCGCATCGAATATCTCCATCATGAACCTGGCAGCGTACAAAGGAGTCAAAACTAAGGTTACCAAGAGATCACTGCAAGCAAGAGAGACGAGTAACATGTTGGATAACGTTCTCAAGCGCCTGTTCTTTGCGTAGGAGATGATAACGAGAAGATTTGCGAAGGTGCCAAATAGCGAGAATATCACACATAGAACCACCACAGCTACGTTGGTGTAGAAATGCAACCCTGTAACAGTTGACGTCCAGTAGAAGGTTACCACAAAGAAATCATCGCAGCGTTGAAGAAACTGACCCGGTGTCGGCTTTGTTTCTGTTAGATTATCTTCCATATAGAAACCGACAATGGCAAATTAATAATATTCCAAACGGTATTGTTATAACTGTTTTCCTCTCGCACATAAACTATACAAGTACGTCGAATTCAACGTTTCCGTCTTTCCTTCGTCTGAAGCCCATCATTGAAACACTGCTTCAACACTCAACTCTTAAATGATTAGAAGTGAAACTGATAATAACACATGACGTGTCAAAGGGAACGGTCATTGGCGCTAACTGAATGTACGCGTATAGGAAATATAGATATTTGCATATCAGGGACAAAAAGGAAGAATAAGCACGTTCCGTAATCTCTTGAACGCTGCATGTCGCATGTTCATAACTAGAATAAAATCCAGCTGCCTAAAGTATATCGAGCAATATAACATACAGACTGGGGCTATATTTTCTGGTTTTAGAAATTTGATTTTTGCATGGACGTAAACACAATTAACAATACGAATTGTCATCAAGAACATTCACTAAGCAAAAGCTGAAGGCCTAAACATCAAAAAGTATTTGAAATTGCGAAAAGAACTCGACACTGCTGTCTCAGTTTCACTATTGAACTAAGTTTTATCCCAACGTAGATCTCATGCGCTGCAGTCGATATTACGAACTCGCATATTGCTTTCATGTACATGCGAGAACGTTAAATTGCAATTACCTTTTGGCTTTTGCGTGTGTTGATTGCAATATATACATGCACAAGTGACAGATAATAAACAATTATTGGATGAGGCTGAGCATGATATTTCTGTCAGATACCTCTGTCAATGTTAGTCGCCTCAGCCTTCGGCAGATAACATTGACCTCGGTCTGGATAATTCTTGATATCTGCATGTGTAAGCCGAATCTAATAATTGTTTTATAATTTATTATACAATTATAAATGTAGAAGGCGTTAGGAAGAGTTTTGCAAGTAATTAGCCACGCAAAGACAATTACATCACCTACAGACAATTTTTGATATTTTCTAGGTGGCAAGACATCAAGAATTGTCTGTAGGTTTTTCTAGCCAATCACAATCGAGATTGTACGAGTATTGTATAATAATAACATATAAATTAAAAGGGTTTTTTATGGATTTAAAAATTTGAAAAACCCAGGAAATAATAGATTAATTTTCGTTTATGTAAGAGATAAATTCCGAGAACGAGGTATGTATGCTATATAAAGCCCCGAGGACGCGTAGTGTCCGAGGGCTGTATATCGCATACATACCGACGTTCGAGGTGATTGAGGAGGTTTTCTAACAAAGTTTTGTCCATTTTTTCCACCTTGGACAAAGATTTCCCTAGTTTTTTCTTCATTTCTTATCTAATTAGTATTCATAGGGCTGTATTATCAGCCCGCGGTGCATCAAAGAAAACCGATTCAATCATGAAATAAGGCTAAATATATCCAGTTTCTCTAATTACGACTTCACTCCAGAAGACGATCAAGCTAAAGGTGGTGTTTACATAAGGTGAGGGCGGCAAATAAATTTGTTTTCCTTGGTACGACAGATGTCTGACATATGTCACGATATATGACAAATGTCTCCAATTCCTTATTTTGGTCGGACGTACCTAACTTAAATTTGGTCGAAAACCATTACTAGGAGTTCTTATCAGAAGTGAAATGCTGCCTCTGGACTGACACAGGAGCAGTGGGTACGAGGTCGGAACAGTGTTCAGGATCAGGCATTTCAACAGAATGATACTAGAAATTTTCTATAGCATAGAGGATCAAATAAATAGAATGTAGAATCTGAACCACGTATCAAGCTAAGGCAATCACGAGGGTGATCATATAGCCTTGTAATATTAAAATAACATACGCGGTAATCATATTGCGCGTTTATAATGTCAAAAATTCAATATGACTATTTGAACCGCATTCATCTAATTCGAACAACATTTACTCGAAACGAGCAAGCCTCGCGAAGTTATAAATGTTCCATTGAAGCGACACTTTTGCCAAATCGTACTTCAGTCACGTTTGTAATATTAGCTGAATTGAACTGACTTATCTGGCGGTCGAGCGATCATATTCCAAATCGAACAAACGAACGGAATAGTACTCGTCTAATATTAAAACAAAAATATATTTCCTCACTGAAATAAGCTTGCAAAGGCAGAACAGATCATTCAAATACACACAGCACAACTCACACATACACGTGATAAAACTTCTACGTCACAAAACTGAACATCGACAGACTTCAATTTTCATAAAACTATACATAGGTCCGCAAAGAGATCTGGGCACGAGATACAGCAACCCAAGTCAAGATTAGTGTGCTGCCTGATAAGAGCACATAATACAACAATCCTCAGTTGGTCCCTTAGTAATGGCGGACTTCCGGCAATGGTTGCTCGATCCAGTCTTCTTTCGAGATCAGTGTTATACCCGCACAAACAACACGAGCACTTCTCGAATATCTGACGATGGTTGTCGAGTAAGACGTATGCAAGATCGAATCAAGCAAGATGCGCAAATCAAGCAAAATGACTACACAAAAGTAAGTTAAACTTGATGTTTTGTTGTTTTATCGGAAAACTCCTCAGGGGCAGCACTTTTGTTGCAATACTAACTCCTTGTAAGTTTTTAATATAAAATATGCATCTAAGATCACGTGTGACGTTTCCAGCGTGCTGATTGGTTAAGGCACCAGTTGATCGCGTGAAAACCAGTTGAAAATCGTGACGTCATAAAATCTCCATAAATCGCAACTTTTAGCAATAATACAGCTAGAAATGATAGTCAAAATATAACAATACCACTTTACGATGGAATATCCGACTACCATTACTCATTTTAGGCGAAAAGTTCCAACTTTAGACGGTGAAAAACGCGTCGCAAATTTCAACTAAAACAACGGCAGTTTTTGCGACGCCAGTTCACTTCACAACAAAACGAAAACAGCTGAAACAAAGACAAACAACATTTCCCTCGAACACTTAGTCGTGGCTTAGGCAGGTTTGTGAGACGATGAAACATTTTGGAATCTCGTTATAGCTACCTGAATACGAAAATATGGATAAGTCAAAGACTGGAAACTCAGCAAAATCTGCATACTCGTGACATCACGATTTTCAACTACGTTTTCACGCTGAGGTCAGCTAGTTTCCTATCCAGTCTTTTTATTATCCATGGTTTATTCTAGCTTACGCCGCTATTGCGTTTTAACGATAATCGGTGTACACTAATTAACATAAAGCAAGATTTGTATTACATATGCATGCCAGCTTCTATATGATACAATAAAAAGGTTTCGATCCGATGAGTTTTCTTCAAACCAGTACACACACTTGTGACTTACATATATACTTGTCAAGTTCAGTTGCAGTTCATTAATGGTATACAAGTGCTACGTAGTATCTACCGGCCATCAAAAAGTCGGTTCTCTCGACATCGCGTAGCTTCAAACAATAAAATAATCGCCACCAGACGCTTAAGCTACCAACAGATGTTTATCTGAATCTCGATCTCATCTCATGAATAACTTATATATGATTGTCGGAAACGACATAATAACAACTTTCCTATCTGCCCTTCGTTGAAGAGAACGAAATTTAGGTCCACCTCGAGCCGTAACAACAACAGGAATTCGCATAAAAACGAGGAGTTATCATATCAAGTGAGATAATAAAAAATGTCGTGGCCAAAATAAGATTGTTTATAGACAGCTGTGGTTAAAGCACTCGACGTCGATCAAGATTCAAGGGTATCACAAAGGCAAGTCATATATATATATATATAGAGAGAGAGAGAGTTCATGTTATTGCGTATTCTGGTTTCTACCTAAGTTTCGTGATAATAAATGAACTAAGAAAGCCTAGCTCTAGTGATGAGTAATGACGAGGAATGGACAATGCCCGCGTGTAGAGAACAGAATGTGGAACATGTGTCGCTACACTAAGTAGACGTGGCAATCTGTATGTCATGCACAAAGTAGTGGCGAAACTGTTGCGTTACCAAGTAATACTTGTCCATATTATTACCTTTTTCAACGCAGTATCGAACTAAAGTCGTTGATACGAAGCTGAACCTCCCATGTGTATGATCTCTTAATGCATGCATGTGTTGTATACTGTGTAAATATGATATGCCTTATGAGACAGTTTACTGTGCATTATGGCTTGATATTTTACGAGTTATGTTGTATTTTGGCAAGCTCGTAGGGCAAGTGAGAATTGTGATGATATACTAAATTGTCTAATAAGTTATTCATTAAAATAGTTTTTAATACATAATACACTTGAAAAGCTTTCTCGAACTCGGTTATCTCGAACGATCTCGAACTGTAATGACGACGCTGATGGACAAACATTAGAAAGTGCCAGAACACAGCTGGAAAGCGTACTAAAATGACATAAAGCTAGCCTGCAATGCTGGCTCATGGGGGGGAGGGGGGGGGGGGGCGAAGGGAGGGGAAAGGAGAGCCAATCTCGTACCCAATGTCTCGTACCTTAAAACCAGAGCCGTCTCCGCTTACGGATGTCGTGACATTAGATGTTGAACTAGATTTTATCTTAACTCTTTCCTCGAGTCGTCGTTTTTAACAAAATACTTGTTTTTGCATGTGTAAATACGCAAAACGGACAATTATAAAGAATACACCCTTCCAAGTACAGCTAACCATTGTTACGCAGTTAACAATTCTTCTCGGATAACGACCTTAAATCGTAGCTGGCCCTCGGGGGTATTCCGTTCAAAAGAGTAATAAATCTAATAAACGAAAGCGCATATTTCACGTTTGAGGATTTTACATATTCGTAATATGTGGGTCTTCCTGAGCAAAATCATAATATATCTTGTCAACCGAAAATTTCATCTTCATGGACTTTTTTGCTGTTAAAGTTATCGAATTACTTGCCACAAAAATGCCTCTTGTGACATCAACAAAAGAAAACTGGTTTGGAGTGCTTCTTGTGACATCACATCCGGTAACTTTGACAGCGAAAAACTCCATGAAGATGACATTTTAGGCTGACAAGATATATTATGATTTTGCTCAGGAAGACCCAAATATTACGGATATGTAAAATCCCCAAACGTGAGATAGGCACTTTAAACTACAATGACAGTGTTATTGTATAACGTTGTATCTCGAACAGTTGTTCGTTTCCTTTGAGAGTTCAAGATAGCAGGGTTCATCTGACGAAATTGTAATCTTCGGTCTGTAGTTCAGTAGCCCAGAACTGAATTGTTAAAGAAATGTTTTAAATATAGTGGTGCCATGTTGTGGAATGATCTTTCGCGGGAAGCTAAATTGGCCGATACGATTGATTGTTTTAAGAGGAAGATACGCCCGACTTAAAATATGATGCTGTGATCAAACCTACTTCTTGTAAACAAATATTTTATTTTTATTTTTATTTCTTTCAGTATTTTAATGACTTATATTTTATTCATATTATTACTTGTACATATAATATAACTTTTGTGTGTTAATTTTATTCTTATTTGCATGTATGTATATATAAAATAGTGTGACGCCCCTCGTGGAAATCAACTAGTGTTGACGAGGCTAGCGTGTTTAAATAAAGTTTTACCTACCTACCTGGCGTCGCCAAGTTGGGTAGGTTAATGACGATAGTCCGATGGCTATGTATCATCAAACTATGAATTTCTCAGACATTGACACTGCTCTGGCTTTAAAGACTTTTTTGAACGTAACTTTAAAAGTTACTGTCCATGACCCAACGTTTCGACACTCCAATCTAGTGTCTTCATCAGGGGTGATCGTTGTAAAGTTAGGATCCCTATTTATACACTCATAGAACCGATGATGGCGTTATCTATTAACAAGATGCAAATAAGTTTCTGGTAATAAACCATCGTCATCGTGATTCAATGGGGTGTGGGCGCTATTGATATGCCAAGCCTCTAGACAACGTCTCTGATGGTACCGCAGATTAGTGGTAGTAATTTTGGCATTTTCTCACGCAATCTCATGGTTGGTTACGCACGCGTGCTCCGACAAAGCAGAATTTTCCTTTTTTGAAAAGAAAACAGCCTTTTGGTGTTCTTTTAAATGCGTACGAAACTGACGTTTAATTCTCTAAATTGTAGGTGAAACATTACCGACCAAAGACCAAGGAAGAAGACACCAATCGAGAAAGAACAAAATGTCTCGCTATTGCACAGTGAAAATCGAAGACGAAACGGAAAGGGAACTTCCGAAGTCAACCACAATTCAACGGCGAGTGAACGCCACAGAGGACTGGGACTCTCGTGCGAGAACATCGATCACATCCGGAGCTACGCGACGGAAGTAATCGAACTGCCAAACGATGGCCGCGTGGAGATTGTGGCGAGCCGGCGTTGTGGACGACCAGTGGAATCAGAGCGAAGTAAAGACGAAGTGACGTTTACGCTTGGACAAGACAATACAGTACACGTGGTTGTTGCGGACACGCAGCGACTTTCTGAACCTAGTTTGCTACAGAGATGTGGCGCGCGCATACCACATGGACCTGCGGTACTCGACTTCATTGTCAGCAGTCTCAACTTTGTCTACGCATTCCTCTTGACGGCGCTGGTAGCGCACGTGCGAGGTAACTGGAAGTACATGTCTATAATGATGCTATGGTTCTTCTACGTGATACTACGCGTGCATACTTTCAAGAAGCAAGATGCGAACACAGTTCAGCGTCAGGTTTGGCATTTTACTGGTATCTCGTTCAGTATCATGTTCATGTACGCGACGATCGTCGTCGTGTTTCCGATGTTGATACGAGACGCGTTCTACGAAACAACGACGACGAATCCCGACGCTTGGAACATGATTATGCCAGCTCTAAAGGTCAGTGTCGGTCTCGCGTTGCTTGGGATGGCTGCAAGAAGGAGTTTCCATTGCGGAAAGATTCTCAGTCATATGGACGTTATTAACTCGGTTTTGTTAGACAATGTGGATATATTTAACTTAGTTGAGTCCCTTAGCCTTGTCAATGACGGCTCACCACTGATTGCAAAAGGTAGCGCGATGGAGATCTGTATACTAGTGGCTTGCGAGCTCGCGTTTTTGGTCATTGCACTCGAATCTCTTATGCCATACTCCTTGATGGCACTCGATGCAAGAAACGTTGGAAAAACCAAACATACCATAAGTATTAGACAGAGCAAAGAACAAGCAATCCATATGGTCTATCCATATTCGTTACTAGTCCAAAACCTGCCATTTCTTGTCATCCGTTTGGCACTGTTCGCCCGTTATAACACATTCCAATTGGGTTACATAATCAAGAACATCACTAGCATTCTGTTTTGTTCAATTGCATTAATACGAGCAAGAAAATCTTTAAAAGGTCAACAGATGAAAAACACGACAGTGCCTTTTTCATTGTCGAGGTTTCAACAGAGAAGAGTTTCACTTTAAATCAGTTAGACAAAGGAGGACAATGGAATATCGCAAAATAAGAGTGAAAATGGAAAATGTTAAAGAACAAAAAAGGAATTATGCACTGTGAAATATGTATGGATACAAAGACCTTTGCTTTTTATGGATTTTATGAACTTTTTAAAAAATGCTCAAAACTCTAACATGATTATTAATCGTTTGTTTTCAAGTATAACATTTTTGTATATTTAGTATCTTTTCAGTTTTAGGGTGTCTATATTATCAGAAATACATGTATATATAATTAACTATTATACAATAACCTATATACTATGTACGTTCTCATTAGTTGTTACTCAGCCATGATCTATTAGATGACATATGTATAGCTCACGTCAGATCACATCAAACACATCAGATCAAGTCAAACACGACAGTCAGATGACTGTTTTGTCTAAAATTTTTATTGTATAAAACAAATAGATTGCATTTTGCCGTTGTCTATTCATTTATAGATATAAGACGTCAGAATGTGGTAAGAACATCGGTGACCCACTCGACTATCGTCTTGTGGGCCACTTTTTTGTTCTTACTTGACTGACAAAATGGAATCTATTTGTTAATTAGATAATGAGCTTGAAATTTCCGAGCTGATAGTTAACAAGGTCAAACTCCAAGTTATCCCCACATAGAAATTGAAAGCGGATAATCTAATTGTTTTAGTAAAAACAAACTTATGTTCGTTATTTCTTCAAAATTATTTCAAAAAACAAGACATATATAAGCATTGTTTTTTTGCAAAAAACTTGGTCTTACATATCACTACTCGATATCTATTAGATAACAAGTAACATAGCCAATCATCATCCCGTAGCTTTGCACGCTTGCCCAGTGGCGAAGCTGGCTGTAGCAACTGGTCATGCTATGCTAATTTATAAATATCTGCATATTTTGAAAACAATATATTTCTAAAGATCTGAATATGTAAATCGTTTCAAAATTTGCATAGCATGACCAGTTGCTATGGCCAACTTCGCTTGCCGCCTTCCCATCAGCCCCTTGCGGCTTGCATTCTTGCAGGATGCCTGGGTGATAAAAATGTTTCAGTTTTTGCCAACATTAATAATCCCCCTACATGTTTCTCGTCGAATTTCACACTAATTCAAAAACGGTCCTGTCGAGAATCTACGGGTCTACGCGTAGGCTACCGCCCCCCCCCCCCCCTGCATACACCTAACTTCTAGGCTCCAGCGAAACTCAAACGTCCTTTTAAATTTTAGTAAAACTTTAAAAAATACTTAATTGCAACTTAATACATCGGTGAAACCGGCACAAGAGACTCTGGGTGCTGTATTTGCTTGTCTGTTGCCAATAAAGCCTTGTGTTAAAGCTCTTTTGTTTCCCTTGAAGACTGAAGTTAAAGTAACACAACACAACATGCATTTCTCCGACGAAAACGGAATTTAAACTCCTGTAAATATAAACACTTTCAGCTTACCTATTTGCAGAGAATTCCCCTTCAAAGTGTATCGACGTATCTCCTAGCATTCTCCTTTGTTTTCGTAATAACTCACGTACTAACTTAAAGCAAACCTTTTCTCGCTTTCTTTGGCGGTAAATTCAAATTAGATTCCCTTTAATGCTATAACCCGGGCGATGATCGACGATGAGCATGAAATCTTGTTGGTCAGCAGTCACATTAACTGGATAGCATCAAGGGAATCGAGGTATATAATCTTCAGAATTTTGT
The DNA here is from genome assembly GCA_035772405.1 of Chrysogorgia sp. JL179-B06. Taxonomy (NCBI): domain Eukaryota; kingdom Metazoa; phylum Cnidaria; class Anthozoa; order Scleralcyonacea; family Chrysogorgiidae; genus Chrysogorgia; species Chrysogorgia sp. JL179-B06. The sequence goes on from JAYKKM010000358.1 coordinate 332,895, forward strand.
CACTTAACCATGAAATAACCGCTAACCCCAAAACAACTTAGATCCTAACCCTAACCCGCCACCTAATGCGTTTTCTAACCCTAACCCCCCGCCTTAAGTGTCTTCCTAACCCTCCCACCTCGATTCCCTTGATGTTATCCAGTTAATGACTGCTGACCAACAAGATGTCATGCTCAGCAAATCCCAATAATAACGAGGCATGTCGACTCTATCCCGAGTAATTCCGAAGACGTTCGGGAACGACGTGTCCTTTTAAATTCGATTTTATTATTGAATTTCCCTTCGTTGCCATCGAAATTTAATGAAACGGAGGCTTTAATGTTCATCTGGTTTTATTTTTAAAATGGGATCGCACGGAAATGTTCGAGTAGTTCACAGTGATGACCAGTTTAAGTCAGAATTCGCGAAAATTGGAAGCAATTTGATAGTTGTAGATTTTACAGCTTCCTGGCAAGTTTGTTTTAATAAATTGTTCGGCAAAATGAGCCTGAATAGCATGCCCTAGCTGTTGCATAATATATTTATATGCAAAAGTGCTGTGTTGGGGTCTAAACATTTCATGTACTCAATTCATTGATTATGTGTTTTTTAACCAGGTGTGGTCCATGTCGGAGAATTGCTCCAGTTTTTGCAGAACTGAGTATCAAGTATTCCACAGTTGTATTTCTTAAGGTGGATGTTGATGAATGCCAGGTACTTTACAGTTCTTAAGTTATAGAATTCTGAACACTAACATCTGTACCAAGGTTGATCACTTGGCTGGCACGTGTGTGTTTTTTAGATGTCTTTATATTATCAAGAACCTAAAATTCATCTCTGAGCTACCAGGATTATAGAGAAAATCCCACTTGCTCGATGTAACTTTCAGAAAATGCAACTCGTCAATAATTTTTGGACTTTCCATATAGTCATAACAGTAGGAACTCAGTCGGCAACCAGTCAGCGACTGAGTCGCCGACTATTATGACTACAGTATATGGAAACATCTTGTCGGTGGCAGTGCAGTAGTCGGCATAGTCACCGACCATAGTTGAACTGAGTTCAACTTTCACAACAGTCACCGACTGATTGCTGACTAGTCGCAGTGTAGCAACGATATGGAAACACAACATTTTGCCTGTCTGCGTCGTCGCAGACAGCAAATGTATCCCATAATGCACTTTGCGCCTAATTTCAGAATGGCTTCCCATTAGTAACAACCCGTTGTCGGCGACTTTCGTGACTATATGGAAACATGAGTCGGCAACTTGTCCACGACCAGTCTTAAGGTCCTGGAAACCAGGCAGGGACAGCCCACTCAATTCGCCACTGGTGACATATTGTTGTCCAAATATTTGGCATTGTTTTGTTTTTATACTGTAATTAGATGACTGCACAAAGCCACGGTGTCCGTGCAATGCCCACATTTCAGTTCTTTCTTGGTGGTGTGAAAGTTGATGAAATAAAAGGTGCAGATCCTGCTGCCTTGGAAACAAAGATCAAGCAATGGAGTAGTCAAAGTACTAATTTCGCTGTGAGTATTAAAGAGCCTGAGACTGAATGCTGCTCACAGGGTCATCCAACATGTCATAATTTTGGGGGCCAAACCAAATTTTCCGAATGAAATACCCCCCCCCCCATTCTTGCAATAAGTCACAATACTTTGCCTATTGCCAAAACCGAACAACAAGGACAAAAACCATTTTTTATCAGTTATGGTAGTAACATGCAGTACTGCATTTACCCATATACTAAAACTATTACACAAAATGTGACCAATTACTTCCAGTAGCTAGATTAAGTATAAGACACAATTACAATGTTCGTCACACGATATCTGCATGTTAACTTACGTTCAACTGACAAGTTTTGATGCACCCCCCGAACACCCCCTTCGCAATGTAAAAATTACAAGACATCTCTGGTGCGCCTATTTTTTAAAATTTTTAAGTTACGGTATTGAAATGGACGATTGTGTCGAGCTGCTAAATAGCATATTAATGAGTGATTTAAATTATGTTAAATTATGTTTCACAGTTTAGACAAAAATGCACCATCGTTAGATGGTGACTGACTAAAAAATTCTCTGCATTTAAGCCTGTAGATTCAGCAAAGGTTGCAACTGGTCGGAAATTGGAGTGTTTTCGTGAGCTTTTAGAAAATCCACCAGACACTTTTAACAGCGTCTCGCAACTGCTATTGAGGATTGCAAGCAACATTATGAAAGAACCACATGAACACAAATATAGAACCTTAAAACTGAGCACAAACACATTTCAAACCAAACTTTTACCTGTCAAGGGTGCAGTTGAATGTGTTTTTGCTATGGGTTTTGAAGACGTGAGTACTCCCATGAATCTGACACCAATATTAAGCAATTGCTGTTAATTATAAACCACTGTTTAAAGAATGCTAAACTCTACACATTTTTCCCTTTAGAGTGGCGATGAAGTCATTCTCAAACACTGTTTAAAGAATGCTAAACTCTACACATTTTTCCCTTTAGAGTGGCGATGAAGTTATTCTCAAAGCAGACAAATCCCTGGAGGACTTAAACATGATCCATGATACCATTTTAGATGAAAGAAACAAAAGAGAGATTCTGCTGAAAACAATGCAGCACTCTAGTCTAGATTAAAACAGAACACAATCTCCAATTCATTATTAAAACTCATTTATTCAATAATAATTTAGCAGATGAATTATAATTGAAGCCATAAAGGCTGTGTTTGTACTAGTTAAGTCACAGAGGAGGTGATGTGTCATGCTAAGAGCAATGTTGACTCCAAATTGTGGCTAAAGTTATGCTAAAACTGAAAACCCAATAGACCTGGGGACTCGTTTAGTAGTAGTAAAAGAGAGTAATTAGGAAAATGAGTTTTAAACTCTTTTATATATATATAATTTTTAATATTCTCTTCTGTGCATCTAAATTTACCTTTCTGGCCTGAGGAGGAAGTAACATCAGATTGACTAAGATGCACAGCATTGCAAGCCTGGAAATAATTATTTTTGCTGTACAGAATCACCTGTCAGAATGACCAGCACAAATGAATTTGTAATGGTAACACAAAAAATTGAACCTGTCACGATACAACTTAGCCTAATGTCTAACTGTAACATCTCAAAACTTAGCACAAGTACGTCTCCAAACCTAGCGCATTGTCTCCAAACCTAGCGCATTGTCTCCAAACCTAGCGCATTGTCTCCAAACCTAGCGCATTGTCTCCAAACCTAGCGCATTGTCTCCAAACCTAGCGCAACGTCTCCAAACTTAGCGCAACGTCTCCAAACTTAGCGCAACGTCTCCAAACTTAGCGCAATGTCTCCAAACCTAGCATGTTGTCTCCAAACTTAGCGCAACGTCTCCAAACCTAGCATATTGTCTCCAAACGTAGCGCAATGTCTCCAAATTTAGCGTACCGTCTCAAAAATTAGGGTAATATCTATCATCTGAGATTGTACAACACGAAATCTAAATGCAGTCCATTTAACACAAAAATGTTTTACTTTCACAAAAAGTTCAGTATGATCTTCGGACAAGATGAGCATCGGACAACATTTAATATTGTAACTGTCAAATCTCTAGAAATGGGATATTTGTACCGGACAATGTCCGTGACCGCCCACTAATATCCAGGCTTGCAGCATTGTGTCTCCTAATAATATTAATGGTTAATAATAATAATAATAATAATAATAATAATAAAGACGTATTAGGAGCATTATACAACAGTCTCAATGCTCTTACAACAAAATATATTCTTAAAGTTACTTTTAAAACTAATTACAGTTTCATTTTAAGAAACCATGCATATAGAAGTTTACTATCATTCCTCTACTGTATAGCTATGGTTATAACAATTGATATACAGTAAACACCCACTATGAAGAACCTACATTTTTCCAAACCAGCCTGGGATAGGTTCTTATATATTTGATATCTAACAAAAAATCAGGGTGTTAGGTTCTTATAAATTGGTTTGTAATTATTTTACCATGCAAAAAACTGGAGAAAGACAATATTGTATTATACAATATATATATATATATTATATTATAATTATACAATATATATATTTATTTATAATATATATATATTGTATATATATAATATATATATTATATTACATATATACAATATATTATATATTATACAAAGATATTGTATAAAAGATAAGGAACTGCAACCAGATGTTGGTGTCATCCTCATTTGGGACTTTGCTACAGTGGAATTATAAATTGATTTTGTGACATAAGAACCTATTTCAAATATCAGGCTCAAACAGGTTCTTATTGAGAGGGGCACAAAATCCCTAATTTCAGCCTGAGGTTCTTATATAGGTGGAAGGTTCTTCATAGCGGGTGTTTACTGTATAGTAATAAAGGAATTGATCACCAAATAAACAGACCTTCTTAAAACAACTTCTACCAACTAGTACTATATAAGAAATATTTGGAGCTGGCCAATAACAGGAATTTGCAGTTGTATGCTAGTATTATATACTAGCGCTCAAAGGTAATATTCCCTTTGCCATCAATACAGACTGCATGGTATTTCTTTTTGATCTAAGTTAAACTCTTACAAGTTCTTTGTGTCTATTTCTTTTTCATAATAAAAGTAACATCAAGGGGGTACTCGTCTTTACTGTTCCTGGGTTGGAGAAACAGATGAGAATGGTCCCAAAAATTTGGACATGGGGCATTGTCTTTCTGGCTTTGTAAAACAGCTGAGAGTTTCAGCACAGGAAAACCACTAAGTTGATAGGTTTTGGGTTCTAAACCTGGAAAAAAAAGTGAAAGGTTAAACGTTTTTTGGATATAACCACAAAGGCCCTTCATGCAGCCTCGCTAAGCTGACTAACCTCCATCCAATGCTTGAGAAAATCCTTGTTCTTTATCCTCTTTGAGTTCCATCTTTATTTCACCATTTTCAAAGATATCAAAACAAGCACGGATATTCACTGACTCTATTTCCACCCCACATTCACGGAAATCAAAGACCCAGCTTATTCTACCCGAGTCAGTATCATCTTCCTGAGCCAAATATGTCTGTGGAGAAAACGTTGTTGGGGAAGAAGGTGAATGTGGGAAATTTCTAGCAAGAATGAATGAATCAGAGGCATGAACATTTGTATTAGAGGAGAAAGAAGACTTATACTGGTAACCATATATATGGTTACATGGTAACCGATGTCCGGTAACCATAATACAGGGTTCGAATTAGAAATTCAAAGTGCATTCGCAAAATTCTCGTGTGATTTTTAGTATCCCCCCTGGAAACGCGGAAACGTTATTTAAAATATAGTAGACAGCTTCAAATTTTGCGTATTGCAATTTTTTAACAAACCCAGCAATTTCGGCTCTTTTAATATCCTGAGAATTTCCTGAGAACTTTGCTAAAGATTCTAAGTGGGTAATAAATACGCCGTAATTCTGAAGAACAACATTTAAAGCTCTTATTTTGTGGCCAATCTGTCCCCCAGCTTTTGCAGGTTTTGGCACCGACTTTTCAAAAATTTCACGCAATTCAGGCAATCGTTTTGGGCTTTTCTGATAAAGATAAAAAAAGTTTTGTTAGCATAGTATCTACTTCATCAAAGAATGTGCCCTTGAATGCGTCTTCTGCGGCAAGTTCCTGCCGATTCCATTGTTTTGCTGAAGGGAAAAGTTTTATCAGTTTCGGCCATCTTTGCTAGACCTAATTGTCTTATCGGAGAACGTTCCACGATTTTCTCATTATATTTTGATGCCCCGAGTCTCTTCTTCACGTCAATATCAACTGCCATTACTCACATGTTTTTTCACAGAATCCTTCTTAACAGATGTTGAACCCGTTACCCATATTGGTGTATTAAGCTGCGCAAACTTCTTAGTCGACTCACATATTCGACACACAAATCGCATTTTACACTTAAAACTTTCTATTATTTATTTCTTTGTTAAAAAGCACTTGAACTCTTTCTCCCATTTCAGAACGGTTTTTAATTCTGCTGAATATTCCATTCCCAGTCAAAGTAGTGAGAATGCAAAGTGAAAACTGCTTGACACCGTGAGATTGGAAGATGAGATGTGCCAAAACCCGACACAACACATCTCACAATCCAACGGGGTTTTTTTCCCGGTAGGTTTTGCGACACTGAAAATACTCAATAAAATACAGGCTATAGTGTATGAAGGTAGAATACTACAGTATTGCCATATTTGCAAAAAAAGTTAGGAATCTCGCTTGACTGATGAACAAAACACGTATACATGTATATAAATATATAAATTCGTAAAATGTTAATTCGCCATTCGCAAAATAGGTTTTTTTGCTTTCGCAAAAACCAAATTTGCATTCGCAAATTGCGAATAGCGAGCCGCTAATTCGAACCCTGTAATACATGCACGATCGTCAATCTCAAATCCTCAGAAAAAGTTTCTGTCATCTGACATAGTGAAGGCCCTTCATCAGAGAATGAAACGTTTCACTTGGGAAGTTGGGATATTCTCGTGACATCGGGATACTCTGGGGACGTCGGTATACACTCGAGACGTCGGTATACACTCGAGACGTCGGTATACACTCTGGATGTCGGTATACTCTCGAGACGTCGGGATACTCTCGAGACGTCGGGATACTCTCGAGACGTCGGGATACTCTCGAGATACACTCGGGACGTCGGGATACTCGGCACGTCGGGATACTCTCGAGATACACTCGGGACGTCGGGATAGTCGGGACGTCGGGATACTCTCGAGACGTCGGGATACTCTCGAAATACACTCGGGACGTCGGGATACTCTCGAGACGTCGGGATACTCTCGAGATACACTCGGGACGTCGGGATACTCGGGACGTCGGGATACTCTCGGGACGTCGGGATACTCTCGAGATACACTCGGGACGTCGGGATACTCTCGAGACGTCGGGATACTCTCGAGATACACTCGGGACGTCGGGATACTCGGGACGTCGGGATACTCTCGAGACGTCGGGATACTCGGGACGTCGGGATACTCTCGAGACGTCGGGATACTCTCGAGATACACTCGGGACGTCGGGATACTCGGGACGTCGGGATACTCTCGAGACGTCGGGATACTCTCGAGATACACTCGGGACGTCGGGATACACTCGGGACGTCGGGATACTCTTGGGACGTCGGGATACTCTCGAGACGTCGGGATACACTCGGGACGTCGGGATACTCTTGGGACGTCGGGATACTCTCGAGACGTCGGGATACACTCGGGACGTCGGGATACACTCGGGACGTCGGGATACACTCGGGATACACTCGGGAAGTCGGGATACACTCCGGAAGTAGGATACACTCGGGAAGTTGGGATACACTACGGAAGTCCGGGTACACTCGGGAAGTCGGGATACACTCGGGAAGTAGGGATACACATGGCAAGTTGGAGAGCACAAAAAAGCCGAGATTTGTGATAGCGGCCGAGCACGTCAAACCGTGAACCATTTCTTTCATAATTAACATATATACTTTGCGCCTACTTCGAGCTGGGGGGACGAAATGAGCGGTTACCGTCATAAAACAGATCTTACCGTCTTCCAATCTTCTTCATCATCTAGAAATATTGACTGCGAGGAATAAACACCATTTTGCCATCCTTTGATATCATGCACGCCTGGTGTAACTACTTCCTCCAAACTTCGATAATATGTATCCGCTGCAGTAGAGTAACGAACGCGAAATCTGAAAATCATAAAAAGCCGGTTAGATACGGTTGTTTTGGTTCCCATGAGAGAGGACGTAACTGATAATACTAGGTTACCTGTCAGGTAGTGAGTGCTACCTAAGATGCGTTTTTACTGTCACTGTTGCAGTGGCGGGGCCCCTCCCACAAAGTGACTACATATGTAGGGGGTCCGGGGGATTTTCCGCCAGAAAATTTCGAATTTAGGGTCTCTGAAATGGAATTTCCTGCATTTTGAGAGCACTTTGGAATAAAATCTAGACCACAGATCACTTTTTTGTAGTGTATCCATTATTTTTAAGAAAATATTATTAATAATAGCGGGCCCCCCGCCACTGCACTGTTGATACCGATCTGATCTGTCTTACTCACAATTATATAAACAACTCTGCCACTGTCAGTCCGACAAGGACACACTATGCACAATAGTACAACGCATTTTTACTCAATCCCAGAGAGTCAAAAGATAAAGCAGATGCAGGCAACCATGTAGTTGGTGTATCTAACAAAAGAAACTAATTAAAAATTATTGAGGTACACCAACAGGGCAGTCTGGTACCGTATCGGATTCCAAAGGCACAGGCACTATGTTTGAATGTAGTGTAATAGTGTTAATAGTTCTTAAGCCGCGGTTGACGAAAATATGCGAAGGTGGTTTAAGCATCTATAATCCTATTCTGGAACGCAATTTTAATAGTTCATATCGCACAAACAGATGTCAGAGGCTGTTATTTTGATCGGCGGAACATTTGAAGTCTGGAAGTCAACGCCTCGTGAAACTTGAACGCCGGGCGGGGAGCAAGACCATGGGTTGCTTAAACGCGCGAATCTCGTTCCCAGAGCCTGCGTTCGTTCCGTAGCAGGCCAGCGGTGGCCAGAAGGAATGCAGGCTCTGGGATCTCGAAAGAAGACTGGATCGAGCAACCTACTGTCTGCCGATGCTCCAAAGTCGCAGTAAATCTGTAGGCAGGACATGAATCGTTGTGCCCAGTAATTTGAAAAACGTCTTCTGGTCCTCTTAATAGCAAAGTTATTTTATTTTGTCGATGGTAAGAGCACATACTCCAACAAAAAACCTCATAGGAACCTCAGTTGGTCCCTTAGTAATGGCGGACTTCCGGCTTCATTTTCTATAATAATAACAATAAGCTTTATTTAAGAAAGGTAACTCCATCAGTGGTACACTGTTCTCCCTGGAGGCCCTTCATATTTCTAAAATTATTTATATCCTAATGGCCTGTGTATATATTATCAAATATGACTTCATGCATATAGTAATTCAACAATTACAATATTACATATTCGTGAAACATTATTAGTGTTTAGTTGGTTCTAAAATGATCCAATAGTCTAAAAATATGTCTTTAAATATAAAGATTTAAAAATTTGTAATGTTTCACTTTTACGAATGTTCAGCGGAACATTCTGATTTTTGGGATCACTTCTGATTGGAAGCCATCTGATTGGCTAACCCCGAAACAACTTTTACCCTAACCCTAACCCCCCGTATTTTCTCCTTTCCGAACCGCACCACGTACTTCCCCCAGCCTAGACACTAGGCCTTCTATTTTGGTTTTCGTGCACTCCCCTACTTGAGGTGCTAAATCAGTAGACTAGTGAGCGAGACTATGAATGTGGGACTACTACACATGCGCAGTATCCCAAAAAAGTGATCCCCCCCAAAATTTCTGCCAGCGGTAATCCATTGCAAAGTTTGGTAGCTGAATATCTAAAAATCCTTTTTTGAAGTTGTTCCGTTCTCGGTTTAGGAAAACAGAAATCCTCTCTATTCCTTGTGTTATGATCATGTCTATCCTTTTGACGAGTTGTATCAACATCAACGCCTTCCAACTGTTGATGAAGCCATTTAAACATCATAATACATTTGTGTAGGTACATATAATATAAACTTCGGAATATTTCAAATGGTCTTTGTCTACCACAACCTCGCACCAATAATATGAAAAAGAGTTTTATGTATGATGGTGCAAAGCTATGGAACTCTATTCCAAACGAAATTAGGGAGAGCAAATATCTGTCATGTTTCAAAAAAAAATTGCCGCTCACATATTTTAACATATTTTAAAATAGATTATGTTATGTTGCTTACTTACCTAGTACTATACTTTACCTATTTAATACTATTTCTAATATTTTGTAAATAATTATTCTAATGTTTATACTTCTGTAATTTCTTTTATACACGCCCCCTGTGGAAATCAGCTTCGGTTGACGGGGTTAGCGTGGTTAAATAAAGTTTTTCTATCTATCTATCTATGATGCGTTGGAGTATAGGTCGTCTGACCAGTTTATAGTGAATCAACTTCCAGAATGATTCGAGCTGACCTTACTTGTAGACTCTGTAACTTAGTAGTTGCTGATGTCTTATCGCAGTTATCCCACACAACATCGCAGTAGTCAAACAATGGTAAGATTGTTGTATTATATACAAGCTTTCCTGTTTTAACATCAAGGGAAGATCTCACTCGCTTTCAAACACCAATTCTGGAAGAAATCTTTTTTGACAAGATATCAATATGAGTGGTCCAGGATAGGCATTTATCTAAATAAATGCCTAAATATTTTGAAATTTTTGATGAATCTACCCTATCGATCATATATGGTCATCCAGTGACAACTCTATCGAGTGTTTTCAATTTCTGCGGAGTTCCTAAAATTATAAATTCCGTTTTCGTTGGGTTAATGATCAACCCATTCTCCGGATCATGCGCCAATGAGATATCGATTCCAAATCTCCATTCAAGTTCTGTTCGATTTCGGAATTATCCTTACTAGTATAAAAGAGCACGGTATCATCTGCTAACATATTGATTTTGCATACTGAACATACTGAACAATAGTTGCTCGATCCAGTCTTCTTTCGAGATCAGTGGTTGTTTGATTATATACGCGACATTGACGTTCTCGCGCGCACTTTATGCGACAATCAGACGAGATAAACTTTTTTAAATTTTGATTGCCATTAATATTAAATTTAAAACCAAAACTGTCTTTTGAGTTTAGTATCAACGTTTGCCCTTATCTGAGTGTGCCCTCAGCTATTATGAAAGCAGGAAGAGGGCGCTAATGGAGATTATGGACCGCAAGAAAAACCAGTATAATCAAGACCTCAACCGCGTAATTTTTAACAGTGAAAACACAGACGAATAGTCGGGTCTATCATAGTAACCTTCGTCTTTCAACCTTCGTCTTTAAAATTTAACGAATGAACTTAAGCTACTGGGAGTGGTAATAGATGAGAACTTGTCTTTTAGCGAGCACAGTTCAACATCATGTAAGAAAGCCAGTACGCGTATGGGTATTTTGATGAGGCTACGGAAACTCATCCCAGTCAACGCAAAACAGAAAATCTAATGTAGAGTCTTTTTGTAGCGCTGTGCGTACAATGAGATTTTAATGTTTAATGTTTAATGTTTTATATTTGTAAATTTAGTGCTTAGTATTTTTTTTTTTATTTCTCGGCATATTAGCAATGTATCTGCTAGGGGCCTAAACAGTCCCATCAACCCGAGGTTTAAATAAAGTTTATGATGATGATATGATGACAAGGCAGTCATATTACCACATTTGACATATTGTGGACTTGTATGGCACTTCTGCAAGAGTTCGGGGATTGTGAGCGATATTTTGACTGCATGGAACTCTACATATGACGACCTTCTTTCTCGTGCAAACTTAACAAGTCTATACAGAACAGGAGACTACAGGATGTTGCAATAGTTATGTTCAAAGTTAAGTATAGATTACTTTCGGCAAATATCTTAAATCTTTTTAAAAGTTCACCAGCTAATTATAACCTTAGGAACTCTGATTTCTTTATACCAAGATTTAACTCTGTTATAGATTTGGAAAACATTCATTAAAATATTATGGACCCTATACTTGGTCAAAGCTAAATAACGAGGATATAAATTTAACTTCACTATCTGCCTTTAAATGTAGCATCAGAAAGAAAACCCTTACTATCCTAGTTAACTTGTACTGTTGAGAGAATAATGCTGTGCCGTAATATGCCATTCTTTGAAAAATTTGGACTTCCAAATGATCTACAATTTGCTTATCAAAAGTCAAAAGTAGCGTCCTCGCCAGTTTCGTCCTACAAGAAGCTATCCTTGATTCAATAGAAAATGGTAGTAAATTGTCTACGCTTGTTTTTTGGATTCAGCGAAAGCATTCGACACAGTGTGGTTGGATGGTCTTTTTTTAAACTATTCAATTTGGGCATAAAAGGCAAGACTTGGAGGTTATTGAAGAAATGGTACAGTAAAATGTCATGTTGTGTGGCAAACAACAACCGTATCTCGGCTTCTTTTCCAGTGAAGCAAGGTGTAAGACAAGGTGGAGTTTTGTCTCCATGGCTTTTTATGTGTTTTAACTTGTACTATTGTGAAAATCGACATAATGTAAATAGATTGTAAGTAGTAGATGTGAGTTGATTTTGTGACTTTTAAATAACTTTATATTGTTCCTGTAATTTTATATTTACATGTTGATCAGTGTCCGCAACTTGTGGCCCGCTAGAAGACATGGCACATTAATAAAGTTGCTAACTAATCTAGGAGTACGGGGAATTTTGAAACTAGAGCTGAACTAAAAGAACGAGCTAAAATAAAGAATGAGAATCCCTGACTAATCAGGTTAATAAGTCACGCACATCTTTTGTGGTGTCTCCTCGGCCACACATCGCCCACGGTGAAGCACACACTCCGGCGACGGAGAGCAAGGTCCACAGGTGGCTGTCGGTAGATTGCGCTATGCGTGAGAGTATTTAGATGTTGCTTCCAATTAATCCCAATTTATCTAGTTAATATAAATTGGCGCTTAATTCTCCTGCGACGTATCCAGAGTTGGTTTAAATTATTTTATATTCCAAGTTCCTTTTGCGAGATATTCGAACAAACAAAGAAGTGCAAAGCCGCAAACCAAGTAAATTTCGTGATGCTTATTGCATTCGCTGTGCTGCCGTGTTTTATAAACTAAACTAAGCTAACTTTTTTATTTATACTGGATAACCCTATCAGTCATTAAACTGTTCTCCCTAGAGGTCCAGTAAGGGCCATATGGGGCGCCAAATGTAAATTTATTATTTAGCAAAATATTGGTGATATTTTCCATTATTTATAAATAATTGTTTGAAGGGAAACATTTATTTATAAATAATAAGTGTTAAGCAAATCTATTATTTATAAATAATTTCGTTTGTTCATTTGTGATTTGTATATAATTGAAACACGCTTAAACTTTTTTTATAAATAATGAGATTTGTTCAGGAATTATTTATAAATAATAATGTTTTGTAAATTGATTATTTAGATATAAATTCGATACTGTTTTGCTAGTTATTTATATATGAAATGTTTTAGCACAGACATAATCCATTATTTATAATTATTATTTATTTAAAAAATTCCTGGTTTCTGATTGGCTAACAGCCAACTGTGAAATCGTCATATCAACTCAACAACCTCGTGTCCAGGCTCTTTACGCGGCGACAGCTTGCCAAATATGGTCAAGCGAGTCAATATGATAATTATTAACGCGTCAATATGACTTCGTTGTCATGGTTATGGCGAGCGACGGGGAATATTATGCAACTTCTTTGTTGACCTCGCGCATTTCGTAATTCTTGACTGGCTAGCACGCAAGATATTTTTCATTTTTTAAATAAATAATAAAACAATTATTGAACTCGGTTTTCGCGTGATATGAAGAATTATCATGCCCTCAGTTTGCCGTTATCAACCTCAGCCTGCGGCTTCGGTTGATAACGGCAAACTTCGGGCATGATAATTCTTCATATCACGATATCACGCTCAACCTCGTTCAATAATTGCTAAATAATGGACATTAACACCGTAAAATAAAATATACCATTATTTATAAATAATGAAAAATAACACCTTAGAAAATATATCCATTATTTGTAAATAATGAAAATTAACACCTTAGAAAATATATCCATTATTTGTAAATAATGAAAAATAACACCTTAGAAAATATATCCATTATTTATAAATAATGAAAAATAACACCTTAGAAAATATATCCATTATTTGTAAATAATGAAAATTAACACCTTAGAAAATATATCCATTATTTATAAATAATGAAAAATAACACCTTAAAAAATATATCATATAAATTTACACTGTAATGCGCCAAGTGTAAATTTATTAATTTGGCGGGGAATTGGCCTGGTCACTTTGACCCGGAGAAAACCTGCGGTGAACTATAAGCACTCTTCTCACTTGCGGCCAAGGCGAAATCTAGTTAATCTGATAACTGCACTGAGCGGGAATCGAATCGGCCCCTATCTCCGATTCGCCGGTAGTGAAGTACTGTTGCCATGCATGAGGCTGTCGTAAAGGAACTTGTATAATTACGCTGATATCTTTCCGTATTGCGGTCAGGCGATCTTCGTTCTCGTTATTCACATCGATTTTAAAATTATAGCTCGCTCTTGAACTGTCTAAAGATCTTTATGTTATTCATAATACGCTTAGTGGCGGTTGTGGTTGTGCTTGCTTTGCATATGACGCTATGTTTGTCCATTACTATGGTTTGGCGATGAAGTGAATGATAACCAGCAAAGGGAAAAGGTAGTGAACTGCCGAGATTTTTAGGAAGGAAATATTGACGTTTCGAGCGGAGTCCTTTATTAGAATTGGTCTTCCTGTGATGAAGGGCTCCGCTCAAAACGTCAGAATTTCCTTCCTAAAAATCTCAGCAGTATACCACCTTTTCACTTTGCTATATATATACTTTAAAACACTTCCTACGCAGCACTCTATTTTTTTACCACTCTTCAATGATAACCAGAGCATGGCAAACCGCGAAATTTGATCTAAATTTTCGTCACGTTTTGTCTTCGAAAACGTTCAGGGATGCTTCAAAAGCGTTTTGTCAAATTTTCGAAAGTCGAGGAAAGAACCTATATATCTTTGAATACTGAGTAATTCGGCTAAAGTTTTCATATACCAACAAACACCAAACCTGTAATGACAACAGGCATTTTAAAATTCCCCTCATTAATAGAGGAACAAGTGTTGACAACATTTATCTTGTCTATAGAAATTGTCATTTGGAAGATCGTACACTTGACTGATCTAATCAAACCGGTAACTGTCGAATAATTTGAAAATCGTTGTTGTAAATTGTAATATTAAAAGGTAATCGGCAAACGGTAGACGAACTACTCAATATAAACAGAATCTTTATTTTAATATCTCTGTAACTGTAAAATGGGACGTCATTTTCTAAGGATCGTTGTGGTGCCGTTAATTTCTGCAGTATAATGGCGTAATCGGCAGTGACGGTTGGAAGATCTGCATCCCTTCATTGAGAGCTTATTTTTCTATATAAACGCCTTATACAGTACATCTGTGGTACATGTTATTTGTGTTTACGGTTTGGGAGACACAGGTTCAAATCCTGGGGCGGACCACCACTAAGGGTATTAAAAATAATTGAGGAGAAAGTACTGCCTTTGCAATAACACCAGCAAATGGTAAGACTTTCAGGTCTTCTCTGATAACGACCTTAAATCGTAGGCCCTCGGAACCCCTATCAATTGGGCTTCTCGCCTGTTGGGGTATTCCGTTCACCTAAGAGTGATAAATCTAATAAACTAAACTAAACTAGGTAATTTTAAACCTCGTGTCATCCGAAAAAGGGGGAAGAGCTTGTCCTTTTATGCGATCGCTCAGAAACACAATCTGTGTTTTTCCAGAATGTTTTTCAGCGGATATGGTATACGCCTCTCACGGCCTCTAAATATACCCATATAGTGTACAAAACTACGGAAACTTTACAATTGTTGTGAGAAAAATAGATCATCATCGCATAGTTAGTCACAGGCTGTCTTTTGGTTACTACATAGAAGGGCTGTTGAATACAATTCAATCTGAACGGATACGATTCACATAAACCATTGGCGTTGACATGAATAATATCAGACTATTGTACGGAAAATTATACGGAGTCGAAGCTGATCACCACGCATGTTGCACATGACATGCTTGGTGAATCCTGCTATTTAAATAATAATTTAAATATAATTGAAGTTTGGAGATATAGAATGCACTCGAACGAATTCAATTGATTTAGTGATTTCAGCGTAATCGAATTTTGAGTGGGAGGTTTCAAAATTGGCAAAACTGAAGGAACTCCTCCACAACGCAGTTTGTGGCTTGAAATTCTATAAGAGAATACAATCAAGTCATTGTCTTGCACTGATTAATAAAAAACGCACATTAATATGAAAAATGAATTCGAAGGCTATAGCCAGAAATATTCAGTGAGTTGAGACCAAGTGTATTCAAGACGATATAGTCGGCGTAAAAATAAGGTTGTTGGAAAAACTAGCATGGACAAATTACTACGATATTATAAGGTATTATTTCCGGGCATAACTCGATTGCAAACGTGTGCAAAAACAACACGTATACACGCGACTATACCACATATTTTGCGGGGGAACCTAATCTGCTTGATGTTTTGAGCCAGAAGAAACAGAAATGATGAGATATGTATAATCTCCTAGACTGCGTGACTGACTTTACATTAACAAACTGGAGAAATAGTTATGGATTTTTTTCTCTTCTGTATACGGGTCTATCACGCGTATATACGCGGTTCGCAGAATATGCGGCTTTCTCAATAAAATCACACATATACACATACACACACATCTGGTGGCACAGATAAGAAGCAGGATGTTGACGACGTGCCGGAAGATAAGAAGAATGATATTAATTATTGAGAAATGAACAAAGATAGAGTATATAAGGTGGCTAGGTTTTAACGGGATGAATGTCTATACCGACAGATTTGGCTTTTGATACGACGAAAGCGTGTAGCAACGGAAATATATATATTAGGTATTGGCAGCAGAGTATTGGTACAGTAAGGGCGAGATGAAGACGATACAAGGGTGCATCGTCGTTTTTTTGCTCTCGATGCAGTGTTGGATTTTTACGAATGCGGGAAGAACTGCGAAGAGACAGACCAACGTTTACAATGGAAGGTAAACTAGTTTTAAAATCAAAACTAAAGTCTGCCATGTTCTCACTGTGCTTCTGCAGCCTTCGAAGTGCAACGATTTGTAATTTCTAGAAGAGTACATTGTAATTAACAATGGTTCAGTTTAACTTTTCTGAATATAATATGAAAAGGAGAAATAAGAGAACTTCAATGTGCCGAAAAATACTTAAGTAAGAGTACTTACATATATTCATGAACGACGTTTCGGACGATGTGTCCTTCTTCAGATCAGAAACGTCCTACATTAATATACGTAAGTACTCTCGCTTAAGTATTTTTCGACACATTGAAGTTCTCTTATTTCTCCTTTTCATATTATAATATCCAGTTCTTACGAGAACTTAGCAGCTTTCATATTTTTTCAGTTTATAACTACAGTATACGTTCAGTTTTAACAGATAACTTCTAGTGAACTAGGAAAAAACTATTGAAAATATAAATTTTGCACTCTTAATCAATGGAACGTTGACGATTTAAGATCTTTCGTCATTAATGCAGTTCCTTTGGCTTTGCGGCAAACGAGTTGCATTTGCCGGCATGTCTCGGAAGTGAAAATATATATCGAGTTTTTTAATATTTATTTCATCACAACTAACACAATTTATATTACTGTTTTTGAGAGAAAAGTTTAGGATATCATTTCAAACTTATATATAAGGGATCTCTCTTACAGCCTTTACCAACGCTTTGAAACTCTTCATTTCCCATTCATTTAATAAAGCATTTTACTCGTCTGTCAACAGTCAAATTATATTTGTGATCTTAAGATAATAGATGTGCATATATACAACCCAAATACGGCATTTCGGGGTAAAGCCACGAGTCATGGCATATGGCTCATAAACCGAGATTGCTTGCACGTACAATTTGGATAATTTGAACAAAGTTAAAATCAAAAGTTATCTGAAACAATTATTCAAAGACACTGAAAAAGTGGAAAATGGTTATCCATGCTTTTAACAAACAAATGTGTGCCATCGATACAAGCATTATTGGTTACACAGTAATTATTAATCAACTTCATCAGCTTTTCAGACACGTTTGATAGATATTTTGAAGATGAGTCAGGCTGAGAATATATTCAGTCAAAGCCATGTTCTACACAAAGTTAGAAATAATGTATTGAGCCGTCGACAATATGACTAACGTTCGAGATAAGAAATATGTAATGGTTCGATTGAGACACGTCAAGCTCAAATCCTCAGAGAAATGATTCTGAGTCGCGCACAGGAATCGAACCTGTAACCTTCTGATTCTTCGATTCATTTTTCTAAGGATACGAGCTTGACGATCGTCCATGTATCGTCTGTCTACTCCAAGCTCTCCCACATTCACTACAGCAGTGTATATATTAACACATCCAAACATTACCGATATATAGTGACTGCCGCATAGACAGTACATATATCAATCGAACCAGTACATCATTGTAACCTTCGCTCTCCATCTTAGTCTCGGTGGCTCAATGGTTAGAGCGTCTCACCGGCAATCAGAAGGTTACAGGTTCGATTCTTGTCCAGGACTCAGAATAATTTTTTCTGAGGATACGAGCTTGACGATCATCCATGTATCGTTTAGTTATTTTTGTCGTTGTTGCCAAAACCATTTCTGCGTTGTCTTCAATGAAATGTTTATTTTTATGTAGAAACTTTGAGATCTCCATGGAATTCGATGGAAGAGAAGAAGGAGGAAGACGAGATGGTGGAGAAAAAAGAAGCATCGAGATTTTTGGTGTGGAGGTACTACGTGGTGGAAAACGAACCATAGAACTAACTGGAATAGAGGGACCACGAGGTGGAAAACGAACCATAGAACAAGATGGAATAGAGGGACCACGAGGAGGAAAAAGAACCATAGAACTAGATGGAATAGAGGGACCACGAGGAGGAAAAAGAACCATCGAACTAGATGGAATAGAGGGACCACGAGGAGGAAGAAGAACCATCGAACTAGATGGAATAGAGGGACCACGAGGAGGAAAAAGAACCATAGAACTAGATGGAATAGAGGGACCACGAGGAGGAAGAAGAACCATCGAACTAGATGGAATAGAGGGACCACGAGGTGGAAGAAGAACCATCGAACTAGATGGAATAGAGGGACCACGAGGAGGAAGAAGAACCATCGAACTAGATGGAATAGAGGGACCACGAGGAGGAAAAAGAACCATAGAACTAGATGGAATAGAGGGACCACGAGGAGGAAGAAGAACCATCGAACTAGATGGAATAGAGGGACCACGAGGTGGAAGAAGAACCATCGAACTAGATGGAATAGAGGGACCACGAGGTGGAAAAAGAACCATAGAACTAGATGGAATAGAGGGACCACGAGGAGGAAAAAGAACCATCGAACTAGATGGAATGGAGGGACCACGAGGAGGAAGAAGAACCATCGAACTAGATGGAATAGAGGGACCACGAGGAGGAAAAAGAATCATAGAACAAGATGGAATAGAGGGACCACGAGGAGGAAGAAGAACCATAGAACAAGATGGAATAGAGGGAACACGAGGAGGAAAAAGAACCATCGAACTAGATGGAATGGAGGGACCACGAGGTGGAAAAAGAATCATAGAACAAGATGGAATGGAGGGACCACGAGGAGGAAAGAGAACCATAGAACTAGATGGAATGGAGGGACCACGAGGTGGAAAAAGAACCATAGAACAGGATGGAATAGAGGGACCACGAGGAGGAAAAAGAATCATAGAACAAGATGGAATGGAGGGACCACGAGGAGGAAAAAGAACCATAGAACAAGATGGAATGGAGGGACCACGAGGAGGAAAAAGAACCATAGAACTAGATGGAATGGAGGGACCACGAGGTGGAAAAAGAACCATAGAACTAGATGGAATAGAGGGACCACGAGGAGGAAAAAGAACCATAGAACTAGATGGAATAGAGGGACCACGAGGAGGAAGAAGAACCATAGAACTAGATGGAATAGAGGGACCACGAGGAGGAAGAAGAACCATCGAACTAGATGGAATAGAGCGACCACGAGGAGGAAAAAGAATCATAGAACAAGATGGAATGGAGGGACCACGAGGAGGAAAAAGAACCATAGAACTAGATGGAATGGAGGGACCACGAGGTGGAAAAAGAACCATAGAACAAGATGGAATAGAGGGACCACGAGGAGGAAAAAGAATCATAGAACAAGATGGAATGGAGGGACCACGAGGAGGAAAAAGAACCATAGAACTAGATGGAATGGAGGGACCACGAGGTGGAAAAAGAACCATAGAACTAGATGGAATAGAGGGACCACGAGGAGGAAAAAGAACCATAGAACTAGATGGAATAGAGGGACCACGAGGAGGAAGAAGAACCATAGAACTAGATGGAATAGAGGGACCACGAGGAGGAAGAAGAACCATAGAACTAGATGGAATAGAGGGACCACGAGGAGGAAGAAGAACCATCGAACTAGATGGAATAGAGGGACCACGAGGAGGAAAAAGAACCATCAAACTAGATGGAATAGAGGGACCACGAGGAGGAAGAAGAACCATAGAACTAGATGGAATGGAGGGACCACGAGGAGGAAGAAGAACCATCGAACTAGATGGAATAGAGGGACCACGAGGAGGGTGATCAGTGAAGAGAACGATGGACGTCAAGTATTATTATAAAAGTGTTAATAAATGAATTAGTCATGAAATTCTTGTATAAATAAAAATAAGAGTAAGTGTGAAACTTAATACAGAATTATATTAATTCTAAAGTAATTGAATGTTATAAATATGTAATCCCTTATGAACTTATACGACTACTTATGAACTTATACGACTACTTGTAATTTGTAGGCACACAATATGATTTCTCCTTATCATTATCATACCGCCGTGTGCATCAATTGTTTTTATAAAATAACCGGAAGTAACTGGGCAACAACACGCGCTCTGATTGGCCAACCTTACGACATTATGAGCCAGAAACTCGATAATGTTGCACTATTTCCATTTTCAATTGGCCCACAACATTTTAAAAAGCCTTCCATTTATATTGCCATATCCTTTATAGTCCCTTCAAGATGGCCGCCACGAAATATTCCCGGCTTCATTTTTTCGCAGCATCCAAACAATAGTTACTTCTTATTGACCTCGCTTGTTCGGTCTGCACAGAAAATTATTATACCCTCACATATAATCCACCAATCAACTGTCTCTATTACCATCACGTGGCAATAATTTACGATGTAGGACAGCAACATATTGGGCAGCAAGCTTTCGACTGTTTACGTGCGAAGAAACATCTTTATGTTAAGATATTTTGTTCGATATAATAAAACACTTATTGGATTCGATTTGCAATATTAGGCTCGACCTTCAGTCTCGCCCAATATTGAATTCTCGACTTAAATATTTTGTAATATAAGGCTCAGAGGAGTCCAATGAGTAATAATATTTTATAATGAGTAATTTTTTTCACGCTAAAAATGTCGGTCCAATATTTCGCTGTCCAGACCTTGCACACTCGGCCAATAAACAGGATGAAGGCACTGATCTCGAAAAGACTGGATCGAGCAACTATTGTTCAGAAAATGAAGCCGGAAGTGCGCCATTATTAAGGGACCAACTGAGGATACTATGAGGTTTTTTTATGTGCTCTTACCATCGACAAAATCAAATAATTTTACTATGAAGAGGACCAGAAGATATTTTTCAAATTACTGGGTAAAACGATTCATGGCCTACCTACAGATTTACTGCGACTTTGGTCCCTTAGTAATGGCCGCCGTTGGCTCTAATTATCCAGTGAGAGAAGCCTAATACGAGACATCAAATTAGGTTCAAGATTTTATGCATTTAATGTTAACAAAGAAACTATATTGGCCAGACACTAAACCTATTTCGCGAGCGTCACAGTTTGATTTGCTTGCAAACTAAACTCGGAGCTTCTAATGATCTCTCGTCAATTTACATTATGCAAATATGCAGGCTTCAGAATCAGCTCATCAGATAAGCTCAATCCAGTCCTATTTTTGAGATCAGTGGATGAAGGCCATCAATTTGTTTAACAAGCAACTACGCAAATAGACGTAGCATAAATAATGGGAACTGCTCTGTAGGGAATTATACTACAGTAGTAATAACAAACAAGCAAGGATTATTCATAACAAAATCTTACCGGCCAGCCTTAATGTCTTCTAGATTAGGTTTGAATACATAAGAAGCTTGATTCTAAAATGCGAATGAAAAGGTTCTACCATTTGCATTCAACAGGGTTCGTACAAGCAGGGTTTTATCTAGAATTCTTCGTTTGGGGGAGAAGCAAGGACGTAGCCAGGATTCGGAAAGGGGGGAGAGCGAGCGCAAAGGCGTGAGCATCTAGGGGGCTTTGGAAAATTTTGATATCTAGAGGCTCTGAAATTCCATTTCCTGCATTTTGGGGGAACTTTTACACAATTCTGAAGGTTTGGAAAAGTCATAATATAAAACACTAAAAAACAACACTTTCCAGGATTTTAAGTACAGTTTATATTGTTTATCATCGTGTGGCCAGCGGATTACGGCACTACTTCATGTTCATTGTCATATAGTGACTTGGACTGACTGGGGTATACTTACCTCATGCAGTGTTCAGCAAAGTACTGATATTTTGTACTTAAGTAAAAGTAAAAAGTAACTCCTCAGTTTTTACTTAAGTAAAAGTAAAAGTATGGCCTGAAAATCTTACTTAAGTAAAAGTAAAAGTATGGCCTGAAAATCTTACTTAAGTAAAAGTAAAAGTATGGCCGGAAAATTTTACTTAAGTAAAAGTAAAAGTATGGCAAAACATATTCCAGAAAAGTACTTCAGAAACAAACTATATATCGAACCACTAACCAACATGACAATTGATAATCTGGTACTGTACTTTAATCTGGGCGCTGTTTGGCGGCGCCAACTCAACAGTCTGTTGCCAATCACGTACACATGCAAAATGAACTTCACGCGATTTCTCCACTCTAGATCTCCAGCGGATGGAGAGTGGACCGAATATTTCGCAACTCCGCGTCCCGAATTTCTTTTTTTACTTTGCCGATAAAACAAAAAGTAAGGAAGTAAAAAAGTAATTATTTTACAAAAATTTTTACTTCGTTACAAGTAAAAAGTATTTGTTGAAAAACATACTTCGTTACAAGTAAATACTGATTTTTTTTACTTAAGTAAAGTAACGAAGTAAATTTACTTCGTTACTGGCGAACACTGACCTCATGTACATCGACCTGAATGATCACAACTTTTTTTTTGGGGGGGGACTGTTACTAAGTAACAGTTTTCCATTTTTCATATTTCACTGCTTTCCAAAGCCTCCTATTGACCTATTCAGCCCTTTTGCTCCTTGAAAAGACCTTGAATTTCACCCTCCCTAACTTGTCAGGGTTCTATCTAAGGGGGTTTGAGGGGTGGATACAGTATCTGCGCCTACAATCAGTTGTTATTAGTCGTGCCATGGTCGTGCGTTATCGTCGCCACTTTGATCGGAAACAGCCGTTTGGAACTTGATTGGCTCCAAAAGCGGGTAGGTAATCTTCGAGTTGAGCACCTCGAGTTAAGCCATTCAAGTTAAGCCCTCTTCGAGTTAAGCCCCTGAAACGCCTACTTTCTCACTCGAAGACAATGAAAACACAAAAGTATTGATTGTTTGTCAGGGCCTATTTTAAGGATTTTCCCGTGGGGGGGGCATTTTTCTGCCATTTTATTTAAAAATATTTTTTAATTTTCAAAGCCCAGAAGTGCTTTTCCGGCAATTTCTGATAAGGCCAAGAAAAAATAGGTAGGGTAAAAATTAGGTAGGGTAGGTCGGTTTTTCTTTTTTCTTTTTTTTTCTAAACATTGCATGGACGAACAATAGGTTTACACGCTGATATTGACGACTAGGCTAGCTTGTTTGCAGCATTTTAAACCGGGGGACATAATAATTTAAGTATGTCTAAGTTGTTAATTAAGGGCTAAAACTTAGTTTCCATTTGTTTAATTTTTATTCCTTGCTTATTTGTTGATTAAATTTAAGAAGGGGGGGGGGGGCAAAAATTGATTAGTGGGAGGGGGGCACAAGTGGGGACTGGGGGGCATTTGCTCCCCCCAGCTTATATGTTAAAAAAGGCCCTGCTGTTTGTAGTAAATTTTTGCTGGTGTATAGCTTTTTTGTAGACTTTTTTTGGTAATTAGTATAACAAATTAAATAAAGTCTACAGCAGTACAGGATTTTATCGTGTTCTATCGGATATCACAAGCTCTCGCCCTCTGCTCGACTTTTGCTCCTGCGAAAACATTTTTCCATGACAAAACCTCAGATAAACTTCTCAGTAATTACAATAAAGTTGCTACCTGATGTTGCTGAACCTCTCCTAGCTGAACCTCTCCTAGCTGAACCTCTCCTAGCTCCCCACGATTTCTTCGCCATTCCACACTGCCAGAAGTACGCCCTGCCTTCTCTTCATCTTGGATGTCATGTCGAACAGTGAGAAAGCTAATCAATTCCTTTAAATACAACTTCTCCATTTTGTTCTTTTCGTCGCTTGACATCTGATCAAAGAACTATAGAAATAACCAAGCTTGGATATTACAGTAAATACGTACCTAAAATGAACAGGTTTTGTGATTGGCTATATGGAACAAAAGTGGTTAGGGTTAGGAAAACTGAACGTTTTAGGAAATCGTTTTTACCTCAAATTATTTCAAAGGAAAACAGTAAATAATATATAGCCATTTCGGACTTTTATATTTTTAATCAACGTATTTTAACGATAATTTAATTACTGAATATTTTAATCAACATTTTTACGCATGTTTATCTACTATGTAATTTCATGTCTACTTATTGTAAGTCACTGATGTAATTTAACCTTTTGGTTACAAAAATCAGTCTTTTTAAATAAACTAAAAAAAACAGACATTGGTTTCTTTGTGGTTGATTCTATTGTTCAATAGAAATATCATAAAACTTGATAGTATAGGTAGGACATTGTTCGGTACAAATATCCTATTTCTAGAAATTTGACAGTTACAATATTAATTGTGTCTGTCATTTTGTCCGATGCTCATCTTGTCCAAAGATTATACTCAACTTTTTGTGAAAGAACTTGTGTTCAAAGGACTATGTTTATAATTAGTATTGTACAATCTCAAATGAGCGATATTAAGCTAATATTTGAGATATTACGCTAATATTTGAGATGTTACGCTAAGTTTGGAGATGTTACGCTAAGTTTGGAGTCGTTGCGCTATGTTTGAAGACGTTACGCTAACTTTGGAGACATTGCGCTAAGTTTAGAGACATTGCGCTAACTTTGGAGACATTGCGCTAACTTTGGAGACATTGCGCTAACTTTGGAGACATTGTGCTAATTTTGGAGACATTGCGCTAACTTTGGAGACATTGCGCTAATTTTAGAGACATTGCGCTAACTTTGAAGACATTGCGCGAACTTTGAAGACATTGCGCTAACTTTAGAGACATTGCGCTAACTTTGGAGACATTGCGCTAAGTTGTGAGATATTGCGTTAAGTTGTGAGACATTATACGCTATAAGTTGTATGGTGAAAGATACAGTTTTTTGTGTCCGTTACTAATTTATTTGTGCTGGTCATTCTGACAGGTACAACAAAAATAATTATTTCCCGGCTGCGAAATAACATACCTGTAAGATAACATTTTCTAAAATAACAGCATGTATGCCACCCAGGCTCTGATTGGTCAATACCCGTGTTTGGATCAAGCCATCCAAACACGGAAATTTCACGCCAAAAATTTCCTTATGTTTTGCTGCTCGTTCTCTTGTATTATTGTATTAAAGAAATACCTAATGGTTTTTCCGTGTTTGGATACTGTGATCGAAACACTTGGAAAGTTGCTCGACTTTCGAAAAGCTAAAAAACACTCGCATAGCGGCTCGTGTTTTTTACGCAACTTCCCGCGTGTTTGGATCACAGTATCCAAACACGATTAGGTATTTCTTTAAATGCTTGGGTCAAGTTGAACACTCGTATTTCATTGAGAAATAAGGACTATCGTGTTCATGCCTATGAAGTTACAGACTCACAGCATACGCTTGCGTTGAAAAAGTTAATTGATTATTTTCAGTTGCTGATTATTAAACAAAGAAAGCCATTTGCCTTGTGTTGCATCAATTGATTCATTACGCACACCAGCCTATAATGCGCAGCAGCTTTGAAAAGAAAAAATCTACAGACAACTCATATGTTATTATTGCCCATAAAATACAGCAACTATGTGCTTGATCATGTGCCAATGAGTACAAGCAAAATAATCTTATAATTCATCCTGTATTTAACCAGAAGCCAGAGGAAATAACTAGGATGTGAGTGATGTCCTGAAACTTTGATTACTTTGGTAAACACTTTGATTACGGTACAAAACACTTTCTTGAATAACCTACATTTTTATTAAAGCGGGTTATGGTTGCAACAAGCCAATTTTCCCGGCACTCTTTACGGCGTTGAAGTACCTCGTCGTGTTTGTTGGAATAACGCCATGTTACATCCATAATCTATGATGAAAACATCAATATCAAAGTAGACAGCCTCATATCTATAGGTAATTAAAATGCACTTACATACAGGTATCTCAGGATTAGCACTATGAATATAATACTGTGTATTGTAATGCACTGACACCCTGTTCCATTAGAGCTAATGCATAATCCACATGAAGTTTTGTGGTGGTTGAGGAACAAAAAAAAACAGAAAATATTTTTCTTACATGCTGCTGAGGGCCTGGGGGGGGGGAGGTGGAATCCAGGATGTAAATGTCACAAGCAAACAGCCATGTTAAATGACTGCTGAGGACTTGAGGTATAGGTTAGGGAGGTATAGGTTAGGGAGGTGTAGGGTTGGGAGGTGTAGGGTAGGGAGGTATAGGGTAGGGAGGTATAGGGTAGGGAGGTGGGGTTGGGAGGTGTAGGGTAGCAAAGTGAAGGATAGGGAGGTGTAAGGTAGGGAGGCATGCAGTGGGGTAGGGAGGTGTGCAGTGGGGTCAGGAGGTGTGGGTAGGGAAATGTAATGTAGTATGGGTATATACAGTATTTACATATTGCCCTTCTTTCAGTCAACGACTTAATTCCCAAAAACGTTATTACATGTAATACTTAATAGATAATCATGCCATGGTATTTATAGTGACTAAAAATACCTGATTCTTTGAGAAGCCAATAACATATGTGAGCTTTTTCCTCCAACCAGCTTCATACAACAAAGGATGGTCACAAATGGCTTCACACGGGTCACAATGAAGCCATCTTTGCTGCGACTCAGAAAACACCTCTGTCCAAACATGGTCTGTCCAATCAACTATAAATCGTGTCTTAAAGCCCAAAGAAACACAAAACATGGTGAAGGCATTAGCCCACTCACCACAGCGCCCACTTCTAGTTTCTAAAACAAATAAAGAGTTTTTATCTCATGTAGTAACTACTAGTAAGTACCCTCACTAGTTCACTAGTTGAGTGAAGTGGATAACAATCTACTTATCGCTTTTGTAATGACAGTCCCACTCACGGCAAATCAATTTTAAAACAATCATATCTTACTGTACCATGTAATCATGGTATCCTGAATTTCAGTTACATATTTTGTAAAGAGCAATTGCGAGCATGGGAAGTCGTCTTTTCAGACTGTTTTTAAATGAGATTATACGGCCACCATTACTCGAACATGTTCCGGATGCTTGGGTTGCGATTAGAGGAAGTGACATCAAAGACTCAACACGTGGCTATAGTTGTGTATGAATATTAAGCTACTTAGGGAAAACTTTCTATTGTAACTTGTCGTATAATTCCCATAAAGCTTTGTCACGTGTTGAATCTGGCGTCACAATCACATACGCTGCTGTGAAATCGTGGACTTGTTTGGAACAAGTTTTGAACAATGTTGGACAAAATGGTGACTTTGGAGGTTAAATTTCTTGTGATAGAATGTTTGTTGTTCATTTTTTGGTAAACATTTATTAACCTAAAATGATGTTCTGTAATAAAAAAATACCAGGAAATGTAATGTGATATTTCGTCGCAGGGGCACTATAAATTAAATCATCGCAATAAAAAAGTGACGACAAAATCGTAACCACTTTACCCACTTAGAATAGTGTGAATTATGGTAAGAAAAGTACATCATTTTTAAATTTTCCTATGGTACACACACTATAATCTGGTTAAAGTAAAAAAGCACACATACCAAGCAGTTTTTGAGGATGATTGTAGCGAGGAAAACGTAATATCTTTTTGCAGTTAGGACACTGAAAGATTTCCACTTTATAGGCTTCCCACCTTCGTTCTTCTTGGGTTGGTGTCCCACCTCCCATAACTGTACCCTGTTTCCCACATTCTTCACACTTGGCCATTGTGGCCCAGCCACGGAAGAACTCTGCTATATTTAAAAAAAAAGATACTGTACATTAATGATTAACCCTTTTTAGAATCAATATACAGTATATACCTGTTGCTTAATGCAAGATTAGCTGGCCAGACCAATTTAATTTTATGTTTCTCGGATCTGGCTGGGTCACTTTTGTGAATTGTCGTAAATAAAATAAAGTGAGTCTGTATTAATCATTGCCACAAATTTCATTCACAAACATTGAAATCTTTAATTGTTTTACTCTTTCGCATGAAATATCTTAATGATACACTCTCACATGCTGCATTTTTATCTCAAACCTTTCATTGTTCAATCTATTAATTTATTTTAATATTAGTATATTTAAAGGGATATGGCAATATAAATTAACTTTGTCTCATACGAAAGAACTCGTTAAATGGTATAACAAGACCTTTGACAATTTTCGCTTATCTTTTTTGGTTTTCAAAATAATTTGACGAAAGACAGCGTGCTGTCCGCCATCTTGGAATTATTTTCGATATGCATGTGACGTCATAAGTAGGGTAAAGTGAAATTTTTATCTTGCCAACCATACTACATTATGAGCCAGAAACTCGATTATGTTGCACTATTTCCATTTTCAATTGGCCCACAACATTTTGAAAAGCCTTCCGCGGAAATTCGGTCACCTATGGAGTAGTTTCATCAGGTTTACCCTGCTTGTGACGTCACCAATTTCCTAGTTAATTAGGTCAAATATTACAACAAGATGGCGGATTGTAGACTGTCTTTTGTCATAATTATCTGAAATATTTCAAAAACCAAGAAAGATACAGAAAAATTGTAAAAGGTCTTCTTATACCATTTTACGAGTTCTTTCAAATGAGACAAAGTTCATTTATATTGCCATATCCCTTTAATTTTGCATGTTTGTGCGTGCGTATGTTTAGAAGTTCTAGGTGTCCTGCTTGTGTAAACAGACTAGGGTGATCTAAATTGCTGTGGTTGCAGATTTACTGTTCACTGATAGGCAATGTGCCAATTGCCTATAGAAGCCTCTATAGGCTAATAATAGGTTTCTCTATAGGTCGCCTATAGAAAATGTTCCAATTGCCTATAGAAGCCTATAGGTTTCCTATAGAACCCTATATGTTGCCTATAGACTTTTTTGTTAGCGTTATTTTTATTTATCGACCTGCTGGGTCACTGCGCAACCCTGAAAATAACTTTTTCAAGTGTGTCTGACAAAGTGTCAGGCACAAATTATGCTTTTTGTACCTGTGCTACAGTATATATATTAGTCTGTATAAATGCAAAATCATGCACTATTGCACTAAGGCTACATTTCGCTGTCCGTTTGCTTCGTAAGCTAGCCAAATGTTGGCATTGACCCATTTCTGAACTGTTGCTGCTTTCAGCATACGATTCTTTTTGGTCACGGGATGATTTTGCTGTGGAACGCCCTGGTTGCTAACATTTAAATTTACAACAGGACTTCCAGAATTTCCAATGGCAGTTTTAATGAAGAAATCAGTGATCAGAGAAGCCATATACCTGTACCACAATTGTGAAATAGTGAAAACCATGTGGCCAAGCACAAACAATGGATATACTGTAGGACTGGGACAAAGTTTAAAGAAACTGGTACCCAGGCTTGTACAGTACAGAGCTTTTACTCCGCGAATCTCACTTTTGCGACAAGTTTTGTCATGCCTTCTTCTGTTATTTGGTTGGTGGTATTCAAAATGCAATATTTTGCAGAGTTTATCATTACTATTACCAGACAAAATGTCAGGAATGAAGGCAACTGTTCCGGTCAGTTACCCTTTTCGTGCCGGACAATGTCCGTGTACGGTCGCTTATTTTCTGGCTTGCTGCGAAATAACTTTAGAATACCTGGCAGGTTAAATTTCACTTTATTAACACGGCTACTATCTCCTGACTATGAGTCCACAAAACTACACGGCCCTACCTGTCTACTGGCTATGTGACTACTGGCTACATGTACGTGGCTACTGGCTATGTGACTACTGGCTACTCGGTTAATGGCTACAGTACGTGGCTATTGGCTGCGCAGCTATTGGAAAATGAATTCAAAATTACACTCAAACATACAATATTCATGAACTAGTTATGTTTTGGTCGTGGCTATGTCTGAGTCATCTTCTGGACGATCTGTTTTAGTATCCGCAAGAGGTTGGACGAAATGAGAGATTGTTATGGATGAAAGGATACATCATGGAACTGCTAACCCCAAAATAACTGAGATCCTAACCCACTGCCTGATGGGTTTTCTAACCCCCCGCCTAATGGTTTTCTATGTAGCCAGTAACCAGTGTCTCAACCATCAAATTTAATGGACAGGTATTCTAAAGTTATACTGCTTTTTAAAATGTCGTAGTTCGATTGAATAAGAAATACATTCAGAGTTATGTATCGAGAAACATCCAAGATGGCGGACAATGATTCAGGTTAGCAACATTGAATGTATCTAATTAAATGTCACAGTCCAATTCTATTTTCGCCTCATTGGTTCGCGTTCGCAACTTTTGTTATTTCTCGCCCATCCTTTGAAGTATAAAATGATCCTGAGGAGTCTGATATAATATCACTTTTGTCTTTGTTTCGTATTAATATGAAATACCCGTCCACTTACGGAAGTTCATCATATACAATACAATTGCTTCGTTCTTTAAAAAAACCCTTTCAATTTGATAACAATCAACAAGTACACACAATATAAACCTTCGATAAAGAGCTTTTAGAGCAACCTGGTTTGTATTTCAGCCTTTAAATGCGGTTTCAAAAGTGGACGGGTATTCTATAATTGCAGAATTGCTCGCTTTGTTTATATGTGTAATAGCGTAACTCACATTTAAACCATTTTAAAAGGATTAACACCAAACAGTCTTGTGAAGACATTTCTTTGTTCTCTGCTTCTAACTTGGTTATTTGAAGTTCTTCTACCCTTTTCTGCAGTTCATCCAGTGGGACATGAGATAGGTATCGATCTTGCAACTCCGGGTCTTCGTAAGATAAAACTTGATCATAATAAGACATAAGCCTAGCATAAAATTGTCTTTCTTTTACCTCCATGTTGGATATATTAAAAATAGATTCTATATTAAAACTGGATTGCTTCCGGAACAATTACAGAAAAAAACTGTGCTCATGGGAGCGACCACTGACTGACTGGTACCGCGTTACTCAAATCACAGCTTCCCCGGCACATTTATTATTATTGACTCTTTATTTACGATCTATTTTAATGGACTTGCAACGGGAATTCATTCGACTTCGTTAAATCTATGTAATTTAGTGTGAAATCTGGCGCAGATTTACAGCGATCGGTTGCGGCACTTTTATTATTATGATATTTATTTTGAGTACTTTATGTACGATATATTTTAATGGGTTTGCAACGGGAATCATTCGATTTCGTTAAAATGCTAGAATATTGCCATAAATTAAGTCGTAAAATAAGTCGTAGTTGTCGTTTCTGTGTAATGTCAATGCCTCAATTGCGCCAGATTTCACACCAAATTACACAGAAACGCCAGATTTCACACCAAATTACACAGAAACGACAACTACGACTTCATAAGAAATAAAGTGAACTTTATTTCTTAATTTATGGCAATATTCTAGCATTTTAACGAAATCGAATGATTCCCGTTGCAAAACATTAACATAGATCGTACATAAAGTACTCAAATATATCATAATAATAAAAGTCCGCCAGATTTCACACTAAATTACATAGATTTAACGAAATCGAATGAATTCCCCGTTGCAAGTCCATTAAAATAGATTGTAAATAAAGAGTCAATAATAATAAATGTGCCGCAAGCTTGGGAAGCCTGTGCTCAAATACGTTCTGTTTCAAAAAGGCAAAAAGCATATTTTTTTTCGCTTTTTTAATATAGCATCTTAAACCTTTTCTTTTATAATTTATACCTTCGTTGTTGTAATAATAAATAAAGTATTTTAATTATCCTTTTTGCATTAAAAGCTTGAGTAGCAAACAATTACAATTTATTTATTTAATTTTTTATTTTTTTTTATTTTTTTATTTATTAAAATAACCAAGCTGCAAGTCACATTTAATATATGGAAAGAAATGTTCAGGGGGGACTGGACTGGACCGGTGGGGCCCGGCCAAATTAGGATCTCTGAAATAGGATTTCCTGACTTCTGAGAGTAATTTCCAGCAAGTTTAAACGGTTCTAAACTGGCAAAAAGTCGCCAGAGCAAATTATTGGGGGCCCGGGCCCCACCCAATGATACGGCCATGAATGTTTACAGTATATATTATATTTGAAAGAAAATAAGATAAGTCACAATCCGAAAATAAGACTAATATGCTCTGCAGTGCAAGGGTGGAGGTTGGTGGAAGTCTGTAACGTAAGTAACAGTCGGCGCCTAAAAGTCAAAATTTCGGTCGCCATTTTGCCCGGTGAAAATTGCGCGGGAACATCGATATCGCGTTACACGATACAAAGGACTGGGACTTGTCAAGATGAACAAACCGGAAGTTTAGGCGAGAAGAGAATTTTGTAAATAAATAAATAGATAGAACTCAACAAGCGTGAAACAAATCAATAATAAGCCATAAAATGGATAACTTCAGATCGTTATTGTTATCTATAAGTAGCGACATTGAAAAGGAACAATTTGAGAACATGAAGTTCGGCTGCAAGAAACACATCGGAGCAGGAATTCTGGAGCGATTAGAACTTCCCATCCATCTGTTTTACGAACTGGAAAAACGTAGACTACTTGGCCCTAAACAGAAAGATTTCTTGGCTGATCTGCTGGGTAATGTCGGACGTCAGGATCTTAAAAACAAACTGCTGGGCATAGTTGGTAAGGTAGACTCACATCTGGCATTATATATTTTAATACAGTGTTAAACTTCTCATCCAAGCTAGTAGGATTTGTCCACCTCACAGGCATTCAGTGACCTTGCTAATCTGCATTTACTCTTACCCTATTTGTAAAGAATAATATGAGGTAGACTCAACAAGCATATAGACCTCTTTCATAATGGCACCTAAATTAAATATTCTTTTATATTCATTTAAATTACCCTTTCTGACCTCGTTCGTGTGTTTGTAATTCCAAAGAATCTTTGCATTGTAACGAGGCCAGAAAGGTTAATTTGCATGCATACAGTATAAAAGAATATTTAGACTGGCCGCTATTGTGAAAGTGGTCTATAAGGTGGGATGTTGTTCTGCATCTCCCCCCAGACAGTATAGGCCCCTAACATCCCAAGATCCACAAATTGCTTATGAATTAATAATTTGCATTAAATAGATTCCATTTTGCCACTGTCTGTTCAGTTATCAGATGACGTCAGAATGTGGTAAGAACAAAAAAGTGGCACACAAGACGATAGTCGAGTGCGTCACTGATGTTCCTACTGCATTATGACGTCTTCTGTGTATCTATATAACTGAACAGACAACACAAAATGGAATCTATTTGTTTTATACACAATCAAAAACAACCCCAAAGGTTTATCAAAGCTGTAATTGGGGCATGAAAAAAGAAAAACACAGCTGCTGATGTGATTTGATGCCATCCATGCATCTTAGTAGATCATGGGCAAGAACCAATGACAATTTTACTCGTCAATAGGTGGTCTCCTGGGCTATAAAGGGTCTAACAACTTATCTCAATTAACCCTTTAATGCCCAAGAGTGCCTTTAGAGTTTTACTCTGGCTAATGCCAGATGATTTTACTAATCAATAGGTGACAGCCTCCTGGGCTATAAGGGATGAAATACAACCAAATTAAAGACATCAAATTATTACCCTTAGAAAAATTACTTACCTTAATGATTCTGACTGAATTATACATGTACTGTACTAACTCGCTATATTTTCCCATCACTTCTGTAGAAATTCCAACCATTCCAAGATCAACAGGTATGTCTGATAGATTTAATGATTTGATTATAAAACATATCTTATTGGCAGACCATTAATGCACATCACCTAAAAAAACAAAATGTCAGTATTTCATTCTACCATAACATGTTGGAAAATTAGTGATTAAATATGCCTCATGCCTTGGATTTTGGCGACATTTAATCATTAATATCCCGATCATGTCATGGTATTACTTATAATAATATATTTTCATCACATAAATTGTTTTCTCTAGTAATATCTGGTACCTTTTGATCAGTATATTAATTGTGTGTACAAACCAAAATCTGCTGCAAACTACTGTACAGTTTGATTTTGTCTAACTCTCTAAAATATAGTTCCAGATGCTCCAATAGTGACTGGCACACTGAGTGAAACTCATTTAGATGAAATATCAGAGGAATTGCCACGGGACTGGAAACGCTTAGGTCGCAAATTAAGTATGATTGCAAGCAAAATAGATGTCATTGACGCAGACTATAGTAGAGTGAAAGAAAAGACATTTCAGCTCATGTTGCGATGGATGCGGCAAAATGGTGCAGTGGCCACTGGACAAGCTTTAGCTGATGCATTGACTATCATTGGCCGAAAAGACGTTGCAGAACATTTAGCTGGTAAGGTTGTTGGACAATATTATTAATACAGTAGTAATCAAATTGTCATTTTAGAGTATAATAATATGTAGTAATTTGGTATAACTATTGAGAATCAATTGTAAGATTCATATGATGATGATGTCAAAAGTTGGAACAGTATAAATTCCAGCCAGTTTTATGATCCAAATTACTAGTACTGCTTAGAAATAACCTAACAAAAACCAAGGTCTTAATAATGATACTCTGTTCAGTGATAGTTAAACTGTCTCTGAAACACACTGAATAAAAATTACTATATAATTCTATTGTGCTTTGCTAAAGTTTAGCACCAGTTATATCATTATTATTTTAACTGAACCTCAGCCACACTGTTAGGTTATTTCTGAGCAGTACTGTATAATATGTACAGACCATGTCTTCTTAATGTTCCAGATATTTGTAAAGGAAATGTTACAAGCAATATCCAGTCTCAAAGTTCCCCTGCTGAAAATATAGAACATCAAGGTATTCTTATTATATATATTTAGTATTTCATACCCCACATGATTAACTTGATTCCCACTCTGTAACGTACCTGCAATAGTGTTTGACATAATATTATATCGTACACGAAAAGGCATTTATTATCTGATTTCAAAACACAGAGAGTCCAAGACTTGTGTTGAAAGACGAGGCCACAGGCTGAGTTTTTTAACACACTTCGAGGTGTTTGGAAATCAAATAATAAACACCTTTTGAGTGTATGATATAGCATCTCAAACAAATCAGTATTTTAATAGAAAATCGAGGTGAAAGTTGTTGAAATGTTATGGTAATTAAGATCACATATCCAAACAATGTCTCAGTTATGATTTTCCTTTGTGTTTTCCTCATCAATTATTAATGCGATTTGAGATATACAGTATCTATCAATTTATTTACTAGATCCTTTCATAACTATGCCTGAGTTAACAGCAGCCCTACCAGCACCAAGACTACCAACTCAAGATACAAAGAAACCAAAAAAAGAAGAAAAAGGAGATATTCTTCATGCAGATTCTTTACCAGATGGTCCCCAGCACAATGAGGAACCACCACACAAGCCTATTCAGGACACCAGTTTACCTACTCAGAGCCTTGGTGGTATTCTTGACCCTGATAGATATTTTGTTGTTAAACAGATTGGTAGTGGATCCTGTGGAAAGGTACTGACAGAACAGATTATACAATAGAATCTAGATTTTAATTGTTTTTCCTGCTAATAATGAAACAAACGATCCCTTCCAGGTTTACTGGTGTCAAACAAAGGATAGATCATGCAACTATGCTGTGAAACAAGTGGATCTTGGGATGAATAATGAAGTCACGCAAAAGGTGCAGTGTGATTTTTGGAGAAATGTAAATGCCTAAGTAAAGTGGTACTAAAATTTAATTTATCTCAGCTTATACATTTCTGGGTTGTAATTACATGCATATACAGTACTTTAAATTGTAAAACATATTAAACTCAATATTACATTTGCAATTCATGAGATACATGTACTGTTACATCAATAGAAGTAGAAGATATATTGGAGATTATTTTAAGAGACAATAAAAATGGTCATAAAACTGCCATATTTTTTTCAGCAAGTAAAACATTTAAAGAAAGAAATTGAAATTCTGAAACGACTGAGGCATGAATGCATTGTGGCTTATTACTATTCTGAAGACACAGCTAAAACATTGTCCATTTTTATGGAGTATGTTCGTGGAGTAAGTGAAATATCAGAGCCTTACCGGTATATACATGAATATATCCTTGAAACTTGCAATGGCAACCATACTTCTTTTCAGATATAGCTGGTGGTGACATTTCATGTTTCTCTTGCTTAGGGTTCAATCTTTGACTGTGTTATAAATGGAGCAATAGAAGAGAAACGTGTAAGAAAATACACCTATCAGTTACTGAAAGGCTGTGAATACTTGCACCAAAACAATGTAATACACAGGGATATTAAAGGTAAGATAAGATAAATGATAATATACATTTTTTTCTAATCCATATAATTCTATAGTTGCATAGAATTATTTCAGTTTCTGAATTACTAGTTATATGATTCAGATTGGATTTAATATGGACCAAAGCGTTGTAGATTAAAGTTGTACATGGGCCATTCCATAAACTTGACATAAGAGTAGTAAATTATTGATATTGTAATTTTAAATTAGTTTTTGTTGCAAATAGTAGCACTTACATATTAATATTTCCAAAATTAATGCTTAGCTTATCTGAAATAGTTTTTACCAAGAAATATTCGAGACGAACAAGATGGTATTTTGATGAGTCATCATTTCTGTTGATGAAAATAATAGCATACAGGTTAGGATAGAGCAGAAATGAAAAAAATTGGTAAGATTCCAAGTTTCATAAAACAGATATCAATGACTGATGCAACATCTATGACAACTTGGTTGTTTCATATATTCCATCCTTTCTTTAATATACCGCACCAACAAAAGTATCTGGACGGCGATGTCACACACATCAGAATTTGTTGCAAAAAGTTCTTTTTGCAAAATAAGAAACATTTTAAATTGGAAAAAATTTCATAACACACACTTGTTCATCCAGGTGCAAATGTGTTGATTGATGTCAAAGAAAATATTAAATTAGCAGACTTTGGGATTGCCAAGAATTTAGAGGTAAGTATATATACCTAAAGACTGTTTTTATATAATTGCAATCCTCTTCCTTCTTCTGTTACTCTCATTTGTTCATCGCATATAATACAGGTTTCATCAAAAGTTATTTTTCTTCTTAGAGTATTGTAACATCGACTGGCTCTACAACAACAGGAGGTTTTTGTGGAACAATTTATTGGTGCAGTCCCGAACACTTTGGAAAAGAAATTCCTACCTTTGTCTTTGATATTTGGTTTGTACATTCTTAACTGATAATTCTCAGAATAGATTGCATGAAATTGATTGTCCAGGTTGCTGTAGTATTGAGAAAGTCTTCGGAGTCAAGTTAATGTAGTTTGAATCATAACATTGGTGTTAATTCAGTTTGCTACTTTATTTTTGGCTCTAATACTTTGTGGACAGGACACAGAAATTTACATGAGTAAAATGTTAGTTAGCACTGTATAGAACTGTCTCCTCTTAAAAAATCCCGTTTATTTTATCTGATTCTAGGACAAAAATGAACAGGATTTTTTAAAGAACACAGTGCTAAATTTCTGTGTCTGGTACATGAAGTAAGAGCCTTATTTTCTTAAAATGTCAGTGGATCTGCAGCCCTGTTAGATGTGGGCTAGGCTGTTAACATGGCTTGGCCCTTTCTCGATATATGAGCAACCGAAATGTAAAATTATTATAGCATCAACACAAGTCAGTTTTAGGGTTAGGATTTGGGTTAGGTTTGTATTTCGGTTGTTCATATATCGAGAAAGCGCCCATGGCTCATACAAACAACCCGTAACTAGCTGTGGTAATTTTGAACTAATATACAATAATTTATTTCCTTTGCTTCTATCAGGAGTGTTGGTTGTACTGTGGTGGAAATGCTAACGACAAAACCTCCCAATCATCACCTCGCATACATACAGGCCTTTGGTCAAATTGTAAATAGAAATGTACATCCACCAGACCATTTGTCTTCAATGGCAAAGACATTCATAGAATTGTGTTTTAAGTAAGTTTGGTAATCATTTGCTCAAGGACCTCTGAGTAAGAGGTTGCCATAGTGGAAGGGATTAGTCATGAGAATGTAATGATGAGGAGGGCCAAGATAGTACTGGTGCAGAGAAAGTGGAACAAAACTCTACTTTTGACTTCCTGAATACATTTATAGAGAGCAGACAATCGTGAGATTCAAATGACGAAGGCATGACGGCCATGTTGGTGTACCTAACAAAAGAAGAAAACTTTAAAATCTATTGTCGAGGTACACCAATATAGTGGTCATGTCATCAAGTGAAAACAAACTATTATCAGAGGCTTACAGTATGTTTTACTTTTCTAATTCAACAGGGACAAAGATGAACGTCCAAATGCGACTGATTTGCTCAATGATGAGTTTCCTTCAGAAAACGTGCCAGATGACGAGAACTAGCCACAAAGCTGCATTATCAGGGACTCTTACAAGTACTGGTACTCTACCCATTTGGTGACAGAACAGTTAAAAATCCTAAAAACTTGCATTTTTAACAATAATAATGTAATTGTTCTAGGAGCAATTATACAAAGTCTCAATGCTCTTACAATAAATAAAAAATTAATAATTAATTGATTAAAAACAAAATGCTATAGACCTCTTTCATAATGGCGGCCAGTCCAAATATTCTTTTATATGCATGCAAATTAGCCTTTCTGTCCTCGTTACAAAGCAACGATTCTTTGGAATTACAGACACACAAACGAGGTCAGAAAGGCTAATTTAAATGAATATAAAAGAATATTTAATTTGGGCGCCATTATGAAAGAGGTCTATAAAGCAGTTCTAGTTTGCTGTAAAATACCAAAGCTATCTAATATTACAAAAATTCATCGCTAAAAAGAAAAGTCTTCAACAGACTTAAAAATGTTGACTGTTTCTGAATTTCTGATAATAAATGGTAGAGAATTCCACAGCTTTGGAGCACAGACTGAAAACGCTCTACCCCCATAAGTCACGGTGTTCATTTTTATATTTAAATGGATGCTATGAGTGATTGCATCATGGGGTTTGCCAATTAAAGCAGGCCTGTGCCCCCCTTTGTTTCCATATATATTTTCTATCAACATCAAAGCAAGACGCCGTGAATGTTGAAAATAATGGCTGATGTTTCATATAAATATCCCGAATTTAAAACATAGTCCTAACCCCAACATAACCCTAACTCTTACGATAATGTTTAGAAATAATAGCTGATTTTAATTTCGAATTTTACTACCGATAGTGACGTCATTTCGGGATTTATATGAAACATCACCCAAAATAACAATAGCTGAAGTCACCATATCCTTACATATCCTTGTGTACATGGGAAAATATGTAGTAGGCTTTATCTTATAATGAAACTGTAATAAGTTTTATAAGTAAATTTAAGAATATATTGTTGTAAGAGCATTGAGTCTATTGTATAATGCTCGCCTCCTAATACGTCTATTATTATTATTATTATTATGAAGAAAAACCTCCATCAAGATAGTGAAAGGACAGGAATTTAATTTGTAGTAAATTTTATTGGTAATCAAGCCTAGCTTTTATGCCTTGACTATTTGCATTTATATATTAAGGGTCAGATTACGGAAAGTTCATCATATACAATTGCTTCGTTCTATTTTAAAACCCCTTTCAATTTGATAACAATCAACAAGTACACACAATATAAACCTTCGACATTATATTTAAAGAGATGTTAGACCATCCTGGTTTGTATTTCTGCCTTTAAATGTGGTTTCAAAAGTGGACGGGTATTCTATAATTGCTCAGGATTCGAGTGACGTCAATGTTGGGTAGGGGAATACCCAACCTGATTATCCAGTTTATACTTGTTCTCAGAATATCCCAGTCTTAACTTCGGCATTTGATGACCAGTCCAAGCGCAAAAATTGTCGTGACCTTTACGAATAAAGCTTAGTGCAGCAACACATCATAGTTAGGAATATTAATGCACAGCAAATTGCCAAATAGCCCATAACAACATGGAATCATGGATATAGCCATTTCCTTTGCGCGTTGAACCGGAAAAACTGGTTCAATTGTTAACCAAATATAGATATCGGGGTGACGTCAACTGTAGTGCGCGAATTTTGATTGGTTGAACAATTGGTTAAGCAATTCTTGCCGGTATAAGTGCTTCGAGCACTCATGATTATTTCTATTGTCTATCCACGCTGAGTATTAACCCGTCGTAAAAATGACCATAAGATTCTTTAATACTTTACAACGCGTATTCCAAACTCGACATTATGCATCTCGTGAAGAGAATACGACCGATGAGCGTGGCATATCTTATCTGGAGGACGAGAGACGAATATACCTAGATACCGCAAGCTGGTACTGGGGTGATCTATCTAACAGTCAAGCTGAATATCTACTGCGCGATGCTAAAGATGGGATGTTCGTCGTGCGCCGTAGTTCGAACGAGGGATTCCTGTATTGTATAACTTTTAAACTTGGCCGGAAAGTTGGCACCTTGAGGGTGTACGAGAAGGATGGGCAATTGTCGTTGAACTTCGATGATCCTTTACAAGTCAAGGCCGCGACCCTTCACGGGCTTATCGCGAAGTTACTAGATGCGTCGATAAAACACGGATCCGTTTGCAAGTTGGAGCGGTCATCGAGAGCTGTATCATTGAAGTTGAATAATCCAGTGAACCGAATGTCGAGTTTGAGAGCACACTGCAGACGAGTGATACGGATGACATGCGCGAACGAAACGATAAGCGCTTTGGCACTTCCAAAACACCTCAAATCGTTCCTGCTTGGATGCTAAAACGATCTTCCAGGAGACTATGAAGATTGCGCGCGGCTATGCGCAGGGGTTTTACGTGTTTGGTGAAACGATATACTTGGAAATATATGTTGGAGAGAGAGAGATGTTCTACCCATCCACAGGATACAGACAGAAGAAAACTGATATATATCGTGACGTTAACTTAAATTATTATCAATATTTATTTATTAGACTAGCAATCCCAGACACGCATTCGTTTGGTTGGAATTTCAGTTGTTGTCTTTAAGTTAAACTATATTATGGCCAATTTGTTCTATGTAATCAGCTGGATATGGCGTTTGAATTGAAAGGATCGGGCCTTGCTATTTCACGCTAAATATAATACATTCACATGTACGTATGATAGATAGACATTAGGAAAGAAGATATTAGCAAAAAATATATTATAGGAAAGAGCGTCGACTGAAATAAAAGTTTTCCGCTTGGTCCAAATGCACTTCCTTTTCACCCGTTAACTCCCTAATATCAACGTATAATTCTCCTTATTCTCTATGCATTTCTTACAGTCTAAGTTCACCTTGGTTCTCATTACCTCTATACTTAATAATAATATTTATTATTTCTTCCGCGCAAATTAACATACATATATGATCAAATGCGCGTAACATCTATTAAAACTACAATATGGATACAAAATAGAATTAGATTATTAGTTTACAAATTTAGCAAACTTGAAAAAATAAGAAATTAATTAAAACTAGCGAATATAAAACTTGTCTACTAGATAATACTATAAGCTTTTCTAAATAAAAATGTCTTAAGAAGTGTCTTAAAATTATTAAAATTGATGACATTGCGTATTTCGCAAGGAAGACCATTAAAAAGTGGTGGTGCAGCAGCGGCGAAAGCTCTGTCTCCAAGAGTCTTCTTAGTCGTAACAGTATACTTGGTTAACCATTGACATTATTAGAAGAAGATAGGTGTTGATATCACTCTTCGGGCTCGTTTCATTATAGGATTCGAAATTTTCTTATCGAGCTTTCCTACTGGTACTTCGAAGCTTTTGGTTTGAAGATGAGATCCTTCTAAATAACGTTATTTTTGCGTCATATAATTTTCCGTGCTGCAGG
Organism: Chrysogorgia sp. JL179-B06; assembly: GCA_035772405.1. NCBI lineage: Eukaryota > Metazoa > Cnidaria > Anthozoa > Scleralcyonacea > Chrysogorgiidae > Chrysogorgia > Chrysogorgia sp. JL179-B06. Next base: position 375,040 of record JAYKKM010000358.1, read on the forward strand.
GGGGTTTCTAGCCCAAAATGCGCAACGTCAGCACTGTTAATTTTAGACATGCTCCACATGAGCCTCGTAAAATCAATCGTCATTCTTCCGGATTTTCGATGCTACAGGGCATTTCAAATTTCTAGCCTCGTGATTTCCGATTTCCGTGACGTGTGATCGGCACCGCAGAAAGACAAAATACGCAGCTTCAGCACTTCAAGTTCAGTGCCAATGGGAAGTTTTTGTTTTTGTTTTGTTTTTGTTTCGATACCAGAAACAAGGGAACAACAGAAATACAAGCCATAATATAATAGCCTGCTCGCAGCCCGAAAAAAGGCTAGCCCTAATAATTAAGGGAGCGTTCATTGTTATCGCAGGGGTTGGTACCGAAGAGAATACAAGTTGAAACCAAAAATGTTTCACCCAACCTTTCAAACACTGACTTTTTCTTCTACCCAACCATCACTAGATGATTCAACCATATACATGACTGCATACACGTATATCATGTAATGTACATTTGTAAAATTCATTAATAATTCATGAAGAAAATTCAAAAGAAATTAATATTTAATCAGCATCTTTAACCCAGGATAAAACATTGATTAATAAAACATCAATGTTTTATCAAAGTTAACTTGCTCAAATTGAGCTTTTTCGGAGTTAAAATAATTTGTTTGTACCGTTTCTACAACTTCAAAACAAAGTACGTATTATATATTCTACTCATTTTACAAGTTCGTTAAAACATGAGCGGCCGATGTTTATGGGCAGTTACAACGGCTCGCCATTGTAACTGCCCATAAACATCGGCCGCTCATGTTTTAACTACTACTCAGAGATTGCTTGTTCAAAGACATTGTCAGGTAAAACCTCTTTTTTAAAATAATATTTTAGATAGACATATTTTCATGTTTATAAACAGTAACACAAACTTGATCTTCCTTAGAATATTGTAATGATCTCGTAATATGAACCAATATTTAACACTATAAATATCAGATAAATATCTAAAGGTTATGATAAGAAAAAAGGAGGGGCCGGACGAAAGAAGAACTTCGCATTGGCATTATATAAAACATATAGAGATTGCTTGTTCAAAGACATTGTCACTAAAACCTCTTCTCTTGTTTTAAATAATAATATAGATAGACATATTTCATGCCCTCTGCCTACTGTCCCCTCCTTGCTCTTATCATACCTTATTTATAGTGTTAAATACATGTATTCGTTCATATATAGTCGGAGATCATTACAATATTCTAAGGAAGATCAAGTTTGTATTACTGTTTATAAACATGAAAATATGTCTACCTAAAATATTATTTAACAAGAGGTTTTACCTGACAACGTCTTTGAACAAGCATGAATCTCTATATGTAGCAAAGTGAAAAGGTGGTAAACTGCCAAGATTTTTAGTATCACCATTGTTATAACTGTAGATATTAAACACTATTTATTTTATTTATTTTGTTCTAAAATTTGTTACCCAAAATTTATATGCAACAAATAATAATAATAATTTATTTGAATACGTAACGCCTAGGAGCAAAAAATGCTCGTTAAAACACGGACGTATATGTATATCTAATACAATTACAATAAAAATAGAACAATATTAAGAATAGGTTTTACAGGTTACTAGTGCAGTATATGTTGATATATTGGCTATGTATTACACAATAGTAGAAAAAGTACTTGTAGTAGCTCCATATGAATATATATTACATAATTTAGAATGGATTCCACAATCGGCTGATTATTAACGAGTAGGAATTTTTAAGCCATTTTGTTTTAAATGGTAATTGTCCAAGTTTCGTACCGGAACCTCTAAGATTATAGCTGACTGTTCTTAACTTTAAAAAATGTTGAATGTACTGAGGTCCATGTTCTTTCATACATTTAAAAAGTATCTTACCCAACCTATTACTGCCAAAAATTTGGCTTACCCAACGCTACCTAACCCCAACACTACTCTAAAATCCAGAGCGCTGGCGAGTCTACATAACAAGGTGGGCAGCAATAGCATGGTCATCCTGGGAAATTGTAGTGACAACGTGGGAAATCGATTCAAAGTTTATTGAACATTTAGGACATTTTGTGGGTTCTATTCCTACACAACATTTTCTAGTTGTTTTTTTTTAATCCACGGAGACATTTAGACCGGAAAATGCTTCACACGTTGAAGACAAAAATAAATCCAGGGTGCGGTTACAATTGCATGACGTAACTATGGTAAGAAGTATTTTGGCCCGGGCACGCAACAAGAACTACCCAAAACATGAGACAGACATTGAGCAATTAGTCTGTACTTTGTATCATTAAACTAGGCACACGAAATTTCACTATTACTTGTTCACGATCCAAAACTATTATTTACTCAGATTAACCCAACGTATCGGGGAAAATATAAGCGACGTGGAACGCCGGCATAGAAATGTTTGACGAGTAACAATCTGTTTTGTAGACAGATGAATTTTTCAGCAGGTGAATGATCTGATGAACCGATACAGAACATATCGTCTCTATAAAATGGAGTTGGACTGGTTGTTCTGGTAGAAAACGTGTCTCAAACAAATTAGTCTCGAGTAAAGACGCAAGCAGTCCAGACCAGTTACAATGCGGGGTTAATAATTGCACAATATTAAGAACTTACGAAAGTGAAAGAGGACAAGAGGTCGAACCATCGTGTATGCCACTTATAAAGTAAATGGTTTGAACCTAGGAGTATCGTTAGATGATTGAAGTTGATCGTCCAGGTTGATGTAGTCTTGAGAAAGACTATTGTTGGTGACTGACGTTTGCCATTTATGTTTTCAGACATTTTTATATTGCTCAGGGTAAACTAAACTAGCTGCCTCGTACTTGCAAGGCGGAGGAAGCGGCAAGGCGGAAGAGCGGGGCGCGAAGGGGCTGCTAGTGTAGTATATGTCGTTACGGTTGACCTCGTCTACCGCAGAACGTAGCTAGCACTCTGCGCTAGTTTTTGGCTCGATCTCGAGCTAGGAAAGAATTAGACGCCCTGTTGGTAAGCGTTTAAAAGCGCTTTAACAGCTAAAACGAAGTGAAGAGCCAGCGGGAGATCAGGCGTGGTGCTCTTTGGATAAAAAATTACAATAAGAGACGTAGATGTCACGTCACATGTTTTCGCATAATAAGCTTCGTAATAATTCAGGAAATGGATGACAGTTCCCGAGTTGATTTCGTCGTGAATACCAATTATTCTCTTTGTCAAATTGTCATCAATTGACGCCCACATTTTGAAGGATCATCAAAATTATATCTGAAGTGCTGCCTCGGAACATACACAGGAGCAATGGGTATATTAGAAGGTTATTCCCGTTCGTTTGTTTGATTTGATATATGACCGCTCGACCGCCAGATAGTCGTTCAATTCAGCAAATATTACAAACGTAAACGTGAAGTTCGATTTGGCAAAAGTGTCGCTTGAATAGAAAATTTATAAATTCGCGAGGCTTGCTCGTTAATTTCGTGTGGTTTAGATTGTTATCGAGTGGAACACGGCAACAAACGACAGCGTCTTAATTCAAGGAGATCTTATAACTTCAATGTTTTTGACAACAGTGACATCCCGCATGATTTCTGTATGTTATTTTAATATTAGAATTGTATTCCCGTTCGTTTGTTTGATTTGAAATATGACCGCACGCCACCAGATAACTCGTTCAATTCAGCAAATATTACAAACGTGAAGACTCGATTGTCAAAAGTGTCGCTTGAATGGAAAATTTATAACTTCGCGAGGCTTGCTCTTTCGTGTAGACATGTATGGCGTTGAAATGGTCACATTCAATTTTCACATTATAAACGCGCCGCAAAATACAGCTAGAAGTCAGCATAAAGTAGAACACGTTGCCGAAAAGGTCTGGGCACGAGACACAGAACCCAAGTCAAGATCAGAGTACCATACATGTCTATGAATTCAGGGTCTTGAGGAGAAAGTGCTGCCTTTGCAATAATATCAGAAAATATGGTAAGACTTTCGGGTCTTCTCGGAACCCCTATCAATTGGGTTTCTAGCCTGTTTGGGAACATACCGTTGATTCGGTATCTTTAAAACTAAAGACCGATAAATGGTGTCACCCCGGTGGAATTCAAACGGCACCTGCTGCTTTACTACATGGCAGCAGTGGAGGGGGCCCTATGACGCGGACGACCCCAGGACATGGAGAACAGTTTGCCCAAAGTATGGCTCAGCCCGGGGTTTGGCTGGTGCTCTCTGCTGCTGTGGTTGATCCGGTAGATCTTTTAGCCTTTTAATTTTTACTTCCTTCACCGAGCAAATGAGGGAAGATGAAAGTCCATACAGATATTTATTTTATTTTGGATTTGCCACTGGTAAATTACAAGAATGATAACAAAAAACAACAACAAGATGTGTGAAGTTGATCGTCCAGGTTGTTGTAGTCTTGAGAAAGACTATTGTTCGTGACTGACGTTTCGACGGCCTCAGCGGCGGTCATGACACCGCTGAGGCCGTCGAAACGTCAGTCACTAACAATAGTCTTTCTCAAGACTACAACAACCTGGACGATCAACTTCACACATCTCATGATACTCCTAGGTTCAAAACATTTACTTTAAAAAAAGCAATGTCAAAAAGGTAGAAATGTGGTAGGGTGGCCGCAACAGTATACACCAATTATAGCAGTCCCAGATCAGTAAGAATAGAAATAAACAAACTCCGAGTTAATAGAGAGACAACGGCTTGTAATCAAGTTAATAGAGATTCAGACAACAAATATCCTTGGCGACCATGTTGGTACCACAAACAAAAGAAGCTAATGTGATACAACCACTGATCTCATACAAGCTCGTCCCCAGGGCCTGCGCGCGCGCCGCCATCTTGCCTCGCACCGCGAAGGCCCTGGGGACGAGGTCCAACACAACCTCGTTCCCAGGGCCTTATCTCAGCTCCCGTGTGCCAACCATCAACACACAAGGATCACACAACAATAAAAAAACAAGAGAAATGCAGGGGAAACTTAGACGTTTATTAACTAGACTTTGATCTATTACATTCTACTGATTATTGTATTTTTTCATAATTTTTGTATCATTCTTGTCATCTGAGTCCTAGAAGGAACGAGATAACATTGTATTTGTACACCTTTGGCCTTTCAATAAAGTACAACAAACGTTCAATTGCACTTCGTTACATTCACGAACGCACGTTCATTCACAAATGCATGAAAAGTCCTCGAGACTTAAATTATCCTTCTACAACCTCGCCGTTAAGGCAACTGGGCAGATAGGTTTGCATGTGCCTGATTCGGTAGCCAACAAGATTCTTTTCCTATATTCGCCCAACGGAATGTGTGCTTGTGCTCGTAGCCTATCATTTATCTGCAGTTGAACGATGGGTCGTGAAATATCGGCCTTTATAGCAGTGACGTGTTCATGAATGTAATGTAGTTCATCTGTTGTGTATTGATCATGAATATGCCTTTGTTGTAAATGAATATGCATAAGTGCTATTGGTATTTTGTTAATGGTTTGAACAGGACTATTTGTCATGCATATGTAATAAATGCTATTGATGTGTCAAAAACGCTATTGAATGTCGTTTCGCGCTAATGAATATTCTACAGTCCTATTGTTCTTTCAACGAGTGCAATAGCGTAGAGTCTGGCTGCTATTAATAGCTCAAAAAGCGGACAAACAAACCAAATTTGACTCACAAATGATTGCAAATGAGCTATTTCTTTTGTTATGGCCGCAAGAATTATGGGTAAAAGCGGACAAACATCGGTACTGACGTCATCTCGACGGAGCGCTATTGAATGTTTGTTACTTTATTGAAGGGCCAAAAGTGTACCAGCAATATTTGCATATACACCAACTACGATCATATCATCACTTCAATATCAACACCACCAACATCAACACCAGGACAAAAGAAACAACAACAACAACAACAACAATATAGACCACAACACCAACAATAATAACAACGACGACGACGACAACAGCGACCCAACATGTAACAAACTCAACACCTACCAGTAATTCCTTTGTCTCTCAATAGCCGCGGATTTTCCCAGTGAGACATTGACAGAGATGATCAAGTCTTTTTTCCTCTTTACAAAAAAAATTCATGAACAGGTTACATTTTTGCAAACAAGTTCTCATATTAATTTTGAAGAAATAACGCATGTTCCACTAATTACCTCTCATAAATTGGCTGTCACAGAAGTCGTTGGTCGCTTTCTTGACAACATTAAAGAAGTCTCCGATGAAATCTCTGCAAAAACAAAATAAATCTTTATTTTCTGATATTCCGGATACGAAAAATTTGATCACAGGGGCACTTTAAGCCATCTCGTGGTGATGTGATCAACATGTTCTCAACATCTCCTAACAAAACCTTGTAAAAAGATAAAAGAAAACGCGCTGGCTTACTCTATAATGGTAAAGTAGCGATGATCACTTACCTCTTGTTGGTCAGACTAGTTCCTTTCGCTACAGGACAAAAGGATATAGTATGTTAAATGTGTACGCAAGTGGTGTTGTGGAGATCGTCATCATGCAAGTGAAGATGATGATGACAATCATGCTGATTATAATAGAGATAATGATGGTGATCATGATGATAGTAAAAGTGAAGACAGTGCATTTTTTAAGGAATTATGACTACTGCTGGGGCAAAGTATGTAAATTCCCTATAAAAATTACTGAATTTAGTGTCAGTACTGTACACTAAGACCATTCTTTCTGACTTTTGATTTAAACACGATAAAACAAAGGGATTATTATAGGGAAGACAGGCAGTTGAAAACCTGAAACCTTTATTGTTGAATGAAAAGGGCCCGGTCTACTTTTCGGCAATATTTTGACCGAAAATGTGGAATAATATTGATTGATTGATTGATGGTGGATGTGAAAATGATGATAATGATGGTGGTGTTGTGGAGATGATGATGCAAGTGAAGATGATAATGATGGTGATTATAGTAGAGATAATGATGGTGCCGATTATAGTAGAGATAATGATGTTGACAACGATGATGGTAAAAGTGAAGATGATGGTGATAGTGAATATCATGGTGGAGATGATTATTACAATGATGTTGATAATGGAGATAATGATGTTGATAATGATGATGATGAGAGTGATAGTGGAGATGATGATGGTGGATATATTGGAGATGATCATGATCATCATGATGATAATGATGGTGATAGTGGAGATTTAAATGACGATGGAGATTCATGAAATGGATACCCACCTGGTATTTCGTCACCAAATAGACCAAATATGCCTGAAAGACCGTCAACTGACTGGATACAATCACATGCTCTCTTAATCAAACCTTGAACTATTGAAACAAAATTTCAAGGAGATATATTAATATGGCGATTGGCAGAATTCAGTTACAATTTCCAAGTGATATTTTAGTTCAGTTTTTTAGCTAAAAGGACTTTCAATGACAAACCAATTGTATATAATAACTAATGCAAAGTTGGACATGCAAGCCAAAGTCGCGTTAACGCAGAATGGTTTGGATCCACATGCCGAACTCAACTCATGGTGCAGTTTACGTCCCTGCTGGGGATATTTCGCGGCGGCCATCTTGAATGGACCACACTATATATGGCTTATGGTATTTTGGGAAACGAAACAGATTTGCGAAACGAAACAACAAAACGTGTTTTAAAGCTAGTTAGGCGGAGGTTAGGGTTAGAAAACTTGTTAGGTGGGGGTTAGGGTTAAGATCTTTGTTGTTTTGGGGTCGGTTCTCGTTAGGCAAATTGTTGTTTCGTTTCACAAACTCGTGTTTTGTTTCGCAAAATACCATAAGCCGCTATATATATAGTTTTACTATAGGCGACAGAGACTATTTGTCTTTTTAAATCGATTGTCCAAGATTTTCCCATAATTTAGAACACAAACTACGGATGACACAGAACGCTGACGGTGTTGAGATTACTCTTGAGACATATTCATTCTCAAAAATATTCATTCTCTTTGTTTAACATGAAGAATTATAAAATAAGTCGTGTCTTACGCACGCTGTGATTGGTCAGTTACCGTGTTTATATCAGGCTATATAACATGGATGGATTACGCCATCGTGATACGCCATCAATTAGCCATCATACGCCATCAATTAGTCATCATACGCCATCAATTAGTCATCAATTAGCCATCATACGTCATACGCCATCAATTAGCCATCATACGCCATCAATTAGCCATCATACGCCACCAATTAGACATCACGGCGCCGTCATACGCAGTAAGGAGAATTTACGTGTTGATAAAAAAGATATTTGTACATTTTATTTGCTTTCTACGGGTTATTTTATAAAAGAAATAGAAAACATTTTTATCCGTGTTCCCATACGTTATATAAACACTCGTGGAAGTTTGGGAGAAATCGCGTGGAAACACTCGCCCTACGGGCTCGTGTTCCCACTATGTTTTCTCGTTCTCCCAAACTTCCACTCGTGTTTATATAACTGTATGTAAACACGGAAAATGTTTTCTATTTCTTAATTATTTGGTTTGAATGACGTCGTTATAGCGAGGTTGCTGTATTAGAACTCAAGGTCTCTACCGAGACGTAACGCGATCACCGTGAGCAATGGGATAGGCACTGGACTCCAACCTAACAGGCATATACTTACAATTCAAAACGTTGGCGATGCAAACACCACTCACGGCAGCCTGTAGCTGGCCAAGAGCGAATACGGCAGCGCTGATCTGAGGAAAGAAAAATCTCTTCTCATCTTCACTTTTGGGAAAACTGGAAAAAAAACAAGACTATCAATACGACACAAGAAAAAGCCCAAGCATATATCGTCGATACAAGTTTTAATAACAAACCCAAAAAGATATATACAGACAGATCCTACTGTAACATTCAGATTATTATCTCCCTATACAGAGCAGGAATCCAAGGAAAACAAGGAGAGGGATACAATAACAAAAGCTAATGTGCAATGATAGAGAACTGATGATGCAGAGATACCAATATTAAATGATGAACTCTTAATTTTTTTATGTATATGGTCATGAAAATTTTGCTTCGCAACCCTTAAGAGAAGTGATTTTTTTGACCCAACCATTTCGGTCTTAGAATTTTCAGTTGCCCAACCATTTTCTCTTCGGCCCCTATATCCCGGCCATAAATAATGACTGGTATACCTTAAAAAGCAAGTGTATTTAGTAATATATTAAGAGAAGAAAACGAATAAATATTATACCTGAGCTCGTTGGGGCTTTCTTCAACCACAGATCTAGCGGACGCGAGTGCAAAAAGAGCACAAACAGCAAAAATCACAGCCGAGTAATTCATCGTCGTCTCGAGAAAAGATAATTATCAACTTGTTTATTCTTCTTCTTCTTCTTCGTGTCTTCAAAAGTGCTTGAAAGGATGTGCGTGAAAGGCGAAAAACCTGCACCTTTATACCTTTACATGATTTAACTTGACGAAAAACGTATGTTGACCGCTGTAATTGGCTTGTGGAGAAATCAAACATAATTATAAGAACAAAATTCCAAAGATTCTTGCTTGCTTCAGTGCAAGGCAAGTAACCAAACTGCTTCGATAGCAGATCGAGAGAGTCCATCTGGTCGACGAATACAAGCTGGTATATATATCTATATAGATTGAAAGTTTGACGATTAAAAACAGGCATTGCATTACTCCTCTGACGAAACCAACAAAGTTGATGGGGTGAAAAGGTCGATAACTACAATAGTAATACAAAATGCATTTTGAAGTGTATATAGTTACACTCACAGCTGTCTTTTCTGTTTATGCAGCCTCCAGCTAAAAATTGTCTCTTTAAAATTCATTAACGTTAAAAACAACAGTCATTAAAGTTAAGAAAGATTGCTAAACAAGGTCGTCTGGATATAGATACTATATATTAACTAGTATTTGCCTTACTTTATCATTTTGTAATGGCTCGAAGAATTTAGAGGGTATTTGTGGTTCGACTATTTGTGTTTCAATATGTTTAGTTTATATAGTTGTACAGCCGTAAGCCTTTAAATGATTTCAATGTACCGCATCGCAGTAATATATTTCAATAACAATACTCATGAAATAACTATTTATAATCGTCTGGCCAAAGAGGCATATCATGCATGTTGAGATTAAAATAGCCATATTTCAGAAAAAAACGTACACCAAATACCATATGCCTATGAAACGAAAAATTAAACTCTGTTTTATGACCCACTTTGGTACTTATTGATGCGCTGAATCTTATGGTGGTATCGGTTTTTCAATCACGACAAAGGAAAGTGCTTTATTGTTTATGTTAAAGTGGAAAAATTATACCAATTTTGTCCACCTCATTGCGAGGTCAAATCACCTCTTTGACGTCACACGTTAGACTCGGCATAGATTCTAGAGATGAATAATCATTATTGATCTCACTTTCAGAGAAGGAAGTTCACTATCTCAAACATCAGTAATATCTCCACAGCTAAGCATTCAAGCACCACAAAAAACATATCGATATTATCGACGACTCTGACGTGTGACGTCATTAGACTGCTGCTTTCGGTCCAGACTTGAACGTCAATAAAAGTACTTTCGCGTACCTCGCTCCTCCGCAGAGGCTTATATATTTTATTAGAAAAGGCGCGCGTAGCGGGAGGAAAATCAGACGGTCGTCCACCGCGCGCCTCCGATTTTCCTCGATCCACTCCCCGCGCGCTTCCCCATTTTGCCCGCACGCCTTCCTCTAATAAAAATAAGCCTCTGCGGAGGAGAGAGTTCGCGTACCCTGATTGAAAAACCGATAGCACCATAATATCCAGCGCATCACAAAGTACCAAAGTGGGTCATAAAAAACAGAGTTAAATTTTTCGTTTCATAAAAACTTAAACAATATTTGTGGTTCTGCAGGATGTATTAGTCTTTTATGCAAAATTTTCATTTATTATATATTTCCTCAGATATATATTGTGTTTCATGTTTTCTGTAAAGTGCATCGAACCAAACCCCAATTTCCCTTCATTCTCACAATTATATTCATTTACATTCATCAATGCAGTTTTAAGAAAAATCTAAATATTTCATAAATTATCTGTAAACATAGACAGAATATCAATTAAAATATAACTAGAGAAACATAGCTGTGTAATCGCGTTGTTAAACAGCTTCGAAAATATTCATTAAAAGCAAATCAACCTAAGTAAACCTGATTAAACTTTCAAATTATTGAAAGTTGTTATTAGTGTATCAAATTATTATCATTGTTATTATTGTTGAATGCTTCGGGCCGTTTTATATCAAAAAGAAAGACAAGAAAAGTACGACTAAATTTTTAGGAAAAGTGCGAAAGTGGCTTTTGTAAAATAAAATTCAGTGGTTATTACAGTCAACCAGGCGAAAATACTACATTATCTTGGCAGTATCAAGATAAAATAAAGAGCGGCTCTATGACGCAGACGACCCCAGGACATGGAGAACAGTTTGCCCAAAGTGTGGCTCAGCCCGGAGTTTAGCTGGTGCTCTCTGCTGCTGTGGTTGACATCCGGAAGATCTTTTAGTCTTTTAATTTTAATTTTATTTTTATTTTTATTCTTACTGATCTGGGACTGCTATTGTTGGCGTATTCTGTTGCGGCCTGCACCATGCCACATTTCTACCTTTTTGTGGCAAATCCAATAAAATAAAAAATACAAGCAAACTGATTTCACGAAACAAAAATTTTGATTTTAAAAGAAAAGTAAGAAAATCAAAGCACATGCTTAAGTAGTAAGGAAAGCACCAAACAAAGTAGGAAAAATAAGGAAAAGTGGGATTACTAAAAAGCCTCATGTTATTGAAACGTCTTTTATTACAGGATGACCTCTTCATGAGTTTTAAAAACCTGCTATCGATGAGGTTCCTATCAATGAGGATCCTAACAATGATGGGAAAATACTGTAAAATACAGCGATCAATGGAATTTTCATATTCTTGCAGGTGTCAGTGTTTTAGCACTGCAGTTTTTCATGTATAATCAATCATTCAGAAGGGTACAGGTTCGATTCCTGTCCGGGTCTCAGAAACATTTTCTGGGATTTGATCTTGACGATCGTCCATGTATCGTCTGAGATCATACATGTTGATGGCATGGCTACATGACTATGTTTGTCTTTGCAATAGTCAACACAAAAGATCATACATGTTGATGGCTACATGAATGACTTGTGCCTGCAATAGCCATCACAATAAGACAATACAATGATGGCTAGATAAATGATTTTTCACTGTAATATAGCCATCACAATAAAATCATATACATGTTGATGGCTACATGAATGATTTGTTCCTGCAATAGCCATCACAATAAGATCATATGCAATGATGGCTATATGGATGAATTTTCCCTCTAAATAATAGCCATCACAATGACGCATTTAATGATCGATAGATAACGAGTATATAGCCAGATCAGAGAAAAAACAACGCGGTTTACGGCTGGGTTTTTTTTGTACAACAATAACAAACAATGCTATAGTTAGTTTTTAAGACAATCAAGGACATGTTTACACTAGTAAAGGAGGACAATATGCTCATCATCAGACCTCGAAATTAGTGCCGGTCACCGGTCATTTTTTTTCTCACAAAAAAGGCGAGTGAGATCGAGTTTTTTTGTTTCGGAAAATCTTGCTTTATAATCGTTGCAGACGTTTAGTTTGGGAAAAAACGGATGTCTCGCACCTCAAAACCTCTCCCCCCTCAAACCCCCGGACGCATTACTCAGCTGGGTACACTCGTGCGCGTTACCTTGTGGTATATATAGCAGCAGTATTCTGCCTGCGTAGCTTGTGCAGTGACCATTTGTAATGTGTGTCTGTACCTGTAAATGAAGGCGATCTTGGCTATCTAATACACAATGTTATTATGCTATCAGTTTCAATTGTAACACGCAGTTAATATTTGTTTCATTATACATCAAAAAATAAAAGGTATTTTCTTCTTGTTCCTCGTTCGACTTTTTCATGCAAACGAAATAACATATTTTCTTGAGAATGTTCATGTGTTGTTCAGTATGTAAACTGACCTATACACGGCTACATAAGTGCACGTTGTATACTTAAACATTAATCGGGAAAAACGTTACGAAAATATCATTATGTTTACACTAATATGCACAACGTGTACTTCTGTTATAGCATTTATCCTTTGTAAGGGTAAGAACTACTTTCACAGCGCAATATTTTGCACCAAAAACAGTTTTCTGGCACTAGGTCCGTGATAATCCTACACACAAGGACAGATGGGTTTTGAAAGTAGTACAGAACACAGCGTTTAGAATAACCATAGCGTATAGTGCTTTGCGTCGGGAATGCCAAGCATAGCGACTACGCTACATTAAAGGAAAACGGATTACACATGGAGGAACAGCGTAAATTTCACAACAACATAAGATTATGAGCTTGAGAAGTAGATCTAGAATTATAGGTATATTATTACTTATTGGATTCCTCTGAGACCAATATTACAAAATATTTAAGTCGATAATTCAATATTGGGCGAGACCGAAGGTCGAGCCTAATATTGCAAGTCGAGACTTAAATATTTTGTAATATTGGGCGAAGATGAATCCAATAAGTGTTTTATTATATCGAACAAAATATCTTAACACAAAGATGTTTAATTCTTCGCACGTAAACAGACAGTCAAGACTGTTCTTATGTTCTTCACTTATGTTCAAAACTGCTCCGTTTTTGTTTTTTTATTTTTAACCGTTGTATTAATTATTTTGCATTTTTGCTTGGTTGTAAAGTTAATAAACAAATAAACAATAAATAAACAGTCAAAAGACTCAAAAGGTTGCTGGTCGTCAAAAAGAATAAAAAAACTCGGAAAAACACACACGTTCCGCGAGAAGTATTTCAACCAATGAAATTTCGATTTAGATAAAAGGCACGCGAGTGACGTTGCTTTGCACGTGAACAGCCCGCGTAAACAGTCCAAAGGTTACTGCCCAATATGTAGCTGTCCTATATCGTAAAATATTGGGCTGCCACGTGATGCTAATAGAGACAATTGATTGGCGGATTCTGTGTGAGGGTATAATAAAATAGTGTAAACAGTAAACACCATTACGTTACGTCTCGCGTTATAAAATCACTTCGTTTCTTTGAATAGAAAAATCGAGCAACAAAACTGAGCCCATGACTATTATGGTTTCCATACAACACATCGCATTTAATATTTTATAAATAGTTTTCTTGATAGTGCTAGATGATATACATGTAAAATAAATTATATATTTATATATATATATATATTGCAACACGGATGAGAAATATATTAGATTTCGCATAGATTGCAAATATTTACACGCCATATACAGTATTATACATGTCTCGCATGGGCTCTATATAAAAAGTTCGGTTGACCACTACCATACAAAATATAGGTGGCAAAAGTTATATAGAAAAAGCTTTAACTCTCTTGGTAAAACACACTAACCCTCATATATATATAAACTTTAACCCCATGATCCCTCACACACAGCCCCCCACCCCCTAAACGTTCATCCTGATATTAATACGTCATTACGAAGTTGCGCTTGTGACCACTGATCTCGAAAGAAGACTGGATCGAGCAACTATTGTTCAGAAAATGAAGCCGGAAGTCCGCCATTACTAAGGGACCAACTGAGGATCCTATTATTCCTATGAGGTTTTTGTTGGATTATGTGCTCTTGCCATGCATCGACAAAATAAAATAATTTTACTATAAAGAGGACCAGAAGACATTTTTCAAATTACTGGGTAAAACGAATCATGGCCTTTCTACAGATTTACTGCGACTTTGGTCCCTTAGTGATGGCCGCCGTTTGAGACGTCAAATAAGGTTCAATATTTTATGCATTTAATGTTAACAAAGAAACTATATTGGCCAGACACTAAACTATATTGGCCAGACACTAAACTATATTGGCCAGACACTAAACCTATTTCGCGAGCGTCACAGTTTGATTTACTCGGAGCTTCTAATGATCTCTCGTCAATTTACATTATGCAAATATACAAGCTTCAAAATCAGCTCATTAGATACAATAGAAAACTCAATCCAGTCCTATTTTTGAGATCAGTGCTTGTGACGTTGTAGCTGAAACAAAGCCGGTTGAAACAAACTATATAATGATATAGTAGAGCCGTAAACCAGGAAGCAATCAATCTCGTATATGCCTTAACCGGTAGCTGACTAGTGAGAGCCCGGCGCATGCAGGATGGCATACTCTAACAAAGGATAAATATGAAAGCTGCTAAGTTCTCAAAATAAACTGGATATAATATGAAAAGGAGAAATAGGAGAACTTCATCAATGAATATACGTAAGTACTCTTAAGTATTGTTCGACACATTGAAGTTCTCTTATTTCTCCTTTTCATATTATATCCAGTTCTTTTGAGAACTTAGCAGCTTTCATATTTATTGTACTCTAACAAAAGGGCCTGCTTCGTGCTTCGTATAAGCTTCTTGCCTTCTTATACTTCGTATAAGTCCGTGGTTTACCGTCGAAATCTTAAAACCCTAAAATTTATAATCCTATACTATACTGTATATATATAGTAATAAAACGTGTATTATTTGATACGACTCACGACCATTGCTATGCTCGGTCTTGTTCCACGGATATAATTTAGTCCTTTTTAGGTTGAATATTTGACGAGTTTCTGGCTAATATAGAAGAAGGTGTTCTAGAAAATGAAGGGACAAGTTTCAAGGATACATTATGCAAAGTGGAACTACGATGACAAAATGAGTTTTATTTTTGTAAATTTTATAATATATAATTATTTGATTTTCTAATGAAATTTAATTAGTTTTATAAGTAACTTTAAAAATGATTTCTGAAGGGACATAAAAAACTTATCGCTATCATGCTTTTTTACAACCGCGACTAATTTATGGCGACTTTTATTTATATAGTTTAATTGCTTAGCGTATCGCAGGCGCCGCGCCGAGCGAAACCCGAGCGCTTCCGAAATTTAAGCCTTCGGGTTTCACTCGGGCGTCGTAAGCCGCAGCGCCTGCGATACGCTAATGATATACACCGCATTAATATATTCAAGATGGCGCTGCCAAATCGCATTCTGGCGTGCTCCCTTGCACAGAGCAAGTTAGTTCACTTTCAATAGCTCGGATGACTTCGTTCATGTCTGCCGGATCGTTTCTTCTTTTACATCCGAGACGTTTAAGGATCCGCTTCAGTTGCTTTAGGCTTAGTACATAACCATTTACATGTATTATGCATGCACATGAAAAATATTTCTTTACAGCCTCATCTCTGGTAATAACCTGCCTAGGCAGAACTGTACTGACTGTACCAAAAGTCAGGTAAAAAAGGAAAAATACTTTAAAGATCATGTCGCCACTAGAAAGGTTGTAAAAAACGTAGCGAGTTTTGATGTCCCTTCAGAACCACCGTATTGTTATAATGCTCCTAAATCTTTAAATCTTTAAATCACTTTATTAAACCATGTAAATGATAAAAACGTCATCATCGGTTCTATGAGGGTATAAATAGGGATCCTAATTTTACAATCATCGCGATTCAATGGGGCGTGGGCGCTATTGATATCCTAACTTTACAACGATCACCCCTGATGAAGACACTAGATTGGAGTGTCGAAACGTTGGGTCATGGACAATAACTTATGTTCAAAAGACTTTTTAAGCCAGAGTAGCGTCGAACTATGTCTGATATCACCAAATAAGATTTTTGCTTTACGATACCTATATGGCCGTTAAATTAATCTATATCCATATTGATACCAACCTGGTCTTGTGTTTCAGATCTCTTACAGAAACCTCATCAGGTGTTTTAAAATTATGATCCTCGTTGGAAAAAGATGTGCCTAAAAATACGGCAGAAAAGCACATTTGACAACGCTATACAGTGAAGTCGCTTTTTGAAACGAAAATAAGGAGTTGATTACCAAGGGGAATTAATGGTCTCGCTTAATCAATATTATAAAATATTTGAATAACAACACAAATGTATCTCGATAAAGCAAATACCGTAGAATCTCGAAAGTAACCGGGCGGCTACTTTCAGAGGGGCGGTTACTTTCAGAGGGGCGGTTACTTTGGGGTTGGTAGTTTTTGTATCGGCAGTGGCATAGTGGTAATACCATCCCCGTTCGCGACCATATTTATTATTGAACTGTGAATATCTATGGATCTACAAGTCTCTGGAATGTTAGCATGGTTCCCTCAACGTCGACGGAGAATCCATCCATCAGCCAAGGTGCAGTGTGCATTTTATTTGAACCACTCTTTTAATAATTATCGCACAACGTTTCATTTATTAATTGGTTTTTCTTTCACAACATAAATCTCAGTTCAACCTTAAGTTTTTCTTTAAAAAAATATTGCAACAAAAAAATATTGCAACAAAAAAATATTGCAAGCGGCTACTTTCGAGCCGTTACTTTAAGAAGGGCGGCTACGTTCGATTTTTCATCGTAATTGTTAAAAAAAGGCGGCTACTTTCGAAGGGGCGGTTACTATCGGAAGGCGGCTACTTTCGATATTCTACGGTATCTAAAAAGTTCGTCTTGTGCACGCGTCTGATCGTCTCTCGAGCGTCTCTCTAACTTGGTGACTGCAAAAACTTCAGTCAACCAAAAAGACATGGTGTTATAGTTGCCCTCTTCAACACGTTGTTGTACCTAGTTACTAACCTTCACTAAAAGAAGATAAAAATTCCATTGATGCGAATTCGTCTCTTGGTTTCGACCTATGTAAATGAAGAGCAAGTTTATATTAGGAAGATTTGAAGCTACGACTATGAAAATCGACATTTTTGGCGCCAATTCTTGCGTCATGTCTTGCTAAGGTGGATAAAATCGTAATAAACAAACTCTGGAAAAACTATTACTATTTCAAAAACTATTTGAATATTCTTGTTCAAACTATTAAGGAAAAACAAGTTTTTATATTTCTGTACCCAAGCACATTTTCGTCGCTGGCGGACGTGTAAACGTTTTCTGAGTTTGTTTGGCAAAGGACATTGGCAACATAAATTACAATTTCAAATTTTTTACTTTCTGATTAACAAACAGGCTTACGAAGGTAACCCAAGTAAACAAAACTACTCTTGTACAAAACAACAACACTAATTTTGACCAAAGACAATCCTGTCATCCGCCATCTCGTTGTAATACTTTGCCTAATTAACGTCACACCTGGGGTAAACCTGGTGAAACTACTCTGTGGGTAGCCGAGTTTCCGCGGAATGCTTTTTAAAATGGTGTGGTTCAATCAAAAAAGGAAGACATTCACAAAAATCGAGTTTCAAACTTATAAAGACATGAGTATGGCTAGATAAAAATTTCTCTTTACCCATGGTTGTGACGTCACACGTATATCTAAAATACATCCAAGATGGCGGACAATGATTCAGGTTAGCAACTTTGACAGTGCAATTAATACGCTTTACGAGCATTTTTACAACCTCAAACTACTATATTCCGGCTATTTAAGTTACGTACTTTGATCGAAAAGTACTTATAGTGGCTATATTACCTCGACACAGAGTTTAACTTTTCTCTTGTTCGCTTCCCAGATGAGATTGGACCTGACAATTGATTTAGACTCTGAAATAAAATACGAAAAGAGATGAACAAACGCCTAGGACCCCCCCTCTAACTATATCCTTTATCAGGAGCCACTAAATATACAACTGTTAATGTCGTGATGTCACACGAACATTACCGAACGACGTCCGTACGAGCCCGAATGACGGTCATGGAATATGGCAATTGTAGCCTAGTATGTACTGTATGATACGGTGGAAGAACTTAGCTGAGATATTCTTTGGTATAGTTTAGTACTTTAGTTAATAATACAATAGTAAAAAGGCAAAACTCACCTCTAAAAGTCTTGCAGACAGGTTACCAGCATCCTTAGTGTCTTGCTGAAATGGAAAACACGCTGACTAACGACGGTGATATAATGTATATTATAATGTATTTGATTTGTATTCGCATTGGCTAATTATATCATTAATTATATCAATAATGGTTGGGTGCGTTAATGTACGATAATCTAATTAACAAATAGATTCCATTTTGCCGTTGTCTGTTCAGTTATAGATGCACAGATGACGTCAGAACTTGGTAAGAACAAAAAAGTGGCCCACGAGACGATAGTCGAGTGGGTCACTGATGTCACGAATTGAAAACAAACCAAAAGGCTTATTAGCTCTTTGGCGATTTTTGGGGCATGGAAAAAGATAAAAGCAGTCATCTGACGTGATTTGACGTGATTCGTGCATCTGTCCTCTAATTGATCATGGCTAACAACCAATTAGAATGCACATAGTAAACAGGTTGTTGTATAAATCTTTATATATTTACCTTTAATCCTTCAGCATGTGTTTTGGCGTCACTCAATTCCCGTTTCAGTGAACCAACTTGCTCTTGACACCTACCACGATCGGGAAATAAATTCCAAAATTTATATGAGTTGAATACCGTTGAAGGAGGTTTTCATTCGTCCCAGGGAAGAAAGAAAAAGAAAACGACAATAATCACGCGGCCAACATTCTCCTACCCGCGCACTGACAAAACTTCAAAACTCACCTGACATATTTGTTTCGCATTCGGTCGCGTTCTTCCTGATCACCCTGGGAACAAGCCAAGGAAAAGGCAAGCTTATTCATACAACTATTTCACTATTTCGGGTTAAACAACTACTAGCTGCGACGAGAGTTTCATTAGATTTACCCCTGGTGTGACTTCACCAACTTCCCAGTTAATTAGACAAAGTATTACAACAAGATCGCGAATGACAAGACTTTGGTTAATTAATATAAGTGTTGTTTTGTTTTTTATTTACTTGGATTACCTTCGTAAGTCTGTTTGTTTATCATAAAGTCAAAAAATTGAAATTATGATTTTCGTTGACAATGACTTTTAAATTTATTATTCTGCTGTGCTTCGATATTTACTATGAAAAAATCATTATGTCAATCCACACAGCATGTAATCTTACCCTTAAACTATCCATATCGTCTAAAACCTTTTGTTTCTCCTCCAATGCAGTAATACTAGCCTGCAATGCTTTGGTGCTCTACATGAAAAAGAACAACATATACAAATTATTACGTATAAACAAGACGTCCACAGTTAAGAATTTCGAAAAAGAATTCGTCTGTTTATAATATTAATTGCGTTTACCATCTCGAGATAGTTAGTCAGTTTGGTTATCTTTTTCTGTGATAAAAAAAGAGAAAAATTACTTGGTTTAAGGAAGTTAACATAATTTGTATCGCAATTGGGGTTTGCATTTAAAAGATGCTTTTCTGTATGATTAGTAAGTGTTTACACCAAGCCACAACTAATTGGCCACCAAGCCACGCTTTGGCTGGCTGGCTGGAAGGGACGACCCATTTTATTTTTGAGGAAAGAGTTAGGAAAATACCTAAAAAATCACACACAATAAACCAACAGACCAAAAACAATATATATTTAATATAATTCAAAAACTCATTAATATTCATTAACCAAATTGTCCAATCACATTTCCGTATTTAGTCACGCGCAAGGCTTTTATACCTGATAAAATCCATGAATACTAATCAGCATGAAAATTATATAAAGTCTATACGAACTTTATATAAAATTCCTGCTAATTTGCATTTCATACATCAACCCAATTTACCTCTAATAGAAAATAAAAACCAGTACACTCCCTAGTGATTATACAATCAATTGTTTTTGAAGCTATTAAAAACACTCGAACTCGCGTTTTATCATATCTAAAATGCTCGCGCTGCGCGCTCGCATTTTAAATATGATAAAACGCTCCTTCTCGTGTTTTAAATACTACTTCAAACACTCATTAATAATTCATGAGGAAAAGACAAAAGAAAATCACTACCGTATCGTGTCTTTAAATGTGATAAAGATTCGTCCTGATTTACATAAACTTTATCTTTGATTTTCTCGGCTTAGACAACATCGATTTTCAAAATTACTACGCCAATGAACTTATCAAATGGGTCGTGTTTGAAGCATAAAACACTGCTGCTCGTTTATTAAACAATACTTAATACAACAGCAATATATATTTGAATTTTGGTGAACATATTTCCTGAAAAGAATGCTGATATAATTTCAAAAAAATTATAAATTTATAATCACACTGCATTGAATATCTTTGCGATTATTTAATAAAATCACTTACACTGTGCATGTGATACACACACACTGTCACACACACTCACTGTCTGTGTGTTTGTGTGTGTATCCCATGGAAATTAATAATCTCGATAATTTGTTATATATATACTTTGACATATTAGATTCTGCTTTAATTCACACAGCCGCCTCGCAGGAAAAGCCTCACAGGAAACTGCCGTTTCGCAAAGTACCATTTTGCAAAGTACCATTTCACAAAGTACCATTTTGTAAAGTACCATTTCGTTTCGTTTCGCAAAGTAGCATTTTGCAAAGTACCATTTCGTTTCGTTTCACAAAGTACCATTTTGCAAAGTACCATTTCGTTTAGTTTCGCAAAGTACCATTTTGCAAAGTACCATTTCGTTTCGTTTCACAAAGTACCATTTTGCAAAGTACCATTTTGCAAAGTACCATTTCGTTTCGTTTCACAAAGTACCATTTTGCAAAGTACCATTTCGTTTCGTTTCACAAAGTACCATTTTGTAAAGTACCATTTCGTTTCGTTTCGCAAAGTACCATTTTGCAAAGTACCATTTCGTTTCGTTTCACAAAGTACCATTTTGCAAAGTACCATTTCGTTTCGTTTCGCAAAGTACCATTTTGCAAAGTACCATTTCGTTTCGTTTCACAAAGTACCATTTTGCAAAGTACCATTTTGCAAAGTACCATTTCGTTTCGTTTCGCAAAGTACCATTTTGCAAAGTACCATTTCGTTTCGTTTCACAAAGTACCATTTTGCAAAGTACCATTTCGTTTCGTTTCACAAAGTACCATTTCGTTTCGTTTCGCAAAGTACCATTTTGCAAAGTACCATTTCGTTTCGTTTCACAAAGTACCATTTTGCAAAGTACCATTTCGTTTCGTTTCACAAAGTACCATTTTGCAAAGTACCATTTCGTTTCGTTTCGCAAAGTACCATTTTGCAAAGTACCATTTCGTTTCGTTTCACAATGTACCATTTTGCAAAGTACCATTTCGTTTCGTTTCACAAAGTACCATTTTGCAAAGTACCATTTCGTTTCGTATCACAAAGTACCATTTTGCAAAGTACCATTTCGTTTCGTTTCACAAAGTACCATTTTGCAAAGTACCATTTCGTTTCGTTTCGCAAAGTACCATTTTGCAAAGTACCATTTCGTTTCGTTTCACAAAGTACCATTTTGCAAAGTACCATTTTGCAAAGTACCATTTCGTTTCGCAAAGTACCGTTTTGCAAAGTACCATTTTGCAAAGTACCATTTCGTTTCGCAAAGTACCGTTTTGCAAAGTACCATTTTGCAAAGTACCATTTCCTTTCGCAAAGTACCGTTTTGCAAAGTACCATTTTGCAAAGTACCATTTCGTTTCGTTTCGCAAAGTACAATAAGCCGGAAACTACCATATTTGGAATAAAAAATCTAACCTCAAGAGTAACAATGATGTTTTGGTTATCTTTCTCTTTCTTTTCCAGTTCTACAAGTAACATCAAGGATTAACACTGTAAGATCTTTGTTTCCTTAAGAATACTAATATAGATTTTCTATCACCTCTCTTTTCTCGAGCCATCTCTTTTAAAACTGCATTCTGTTTCTCGAGCTCGGACATGAAATAAACTTTATCAGTATCTGCTTTCTTGAAAGCATCCTGAAACAAAATACACATGAAGTAACCACGAATAAGCGATTTCTTCCTAAAAGAAGTTTGATTATATAGCTTCCTGTAAAAGATAAAGAAAGTGCGCGACCATCATGAGGCTTGGACTAAGGGGCCCGTCTATGCTTTTTAACATTTCAGAACATAAGGAGTTGTTCCATTTCCGAGGACTTTGACGCAAGTTTTTGATACACTGCCTCGTTATCAACAGCCTTCAGTAAATCAACTTCTACAGAACAAATAATTACTGCTTCCAAATGGTGTTGACTAAGCAGAGATCTCAGTCGATTCTTGATGAATGGCAACTTTGAGAATGTTCTCTCGCAGGACTCAACTGTGCATGGGAGGGTGGGCGCGGTTCTTATAGACATTGGGTGTGTGACATTATGGGTGTGTCTCGCCAGACCCCAGGGGCCCATTTTGATGGTAGGAAGGTAAAGGTAGGTAAATCTTTATTTAAAAAATAACACGCTAGCCCCAACAACAATAGCTGATTTCCATGAGGGGCGTGTTCACACAAAAAAAATACTATAACACAAGTAGAAATTATAGGTATAAAAAACTAAACTAAAAACTACATTAACTAACTATATACAAGATAAGAGCAAGAAGAGGAAGTGAAACACGAATCAAGGCCTAATATGGTTTTTAAAAGAGTAAAGAGTCTCCGCAGTCTAAGCTTCACAAGATAGTTTATTCCATAGCATAGCACCACTATATTTAAATGTCTTTTTAAAAAATTCTTTTCTAGGTTTTGGAATCTGATAAATTATTGCGAAGATTATAAGTATCTTGACTAATACTTGTTGATCTCCCCGAAAGGGGCAGTCCAAGCCTCATACGTGCGTCCTGCAATATCTTTACAAAGAGATTAATGATTCACCTCAACTTTTTCCTGATAAGAATTCACTTGATTTTTGTAGCTATGATCCGTCAACAGACGCTCGTTAATATCATCTTCGAGCCATTTAAGTTTCGCCTTTCAAAAAAATCACGAAGAGAAAACATTTATATGAGATAGACTGATAAGCATTCGTATACCCATGCACTGTGTCGCAGCCCTGCCACTCGAAACTGATGAAGTGAATATATTATGTAATGCATATTACCGTGATCTCGGTAGCCCAGTTTTGGGGATCAACAAGTAACTTTCGGTTTGATAATGTAGACTAAAAAACAAAATGTATATGTCGCAGATGTACTTTTAAAATCTCTATAATCTCTAGATAATCACTGCATAAATATTTAACGAAATGGATAGATGGATGGATGAATGATTATGAAGGATGGATAGTGCAGTGAAGTGATATGTTAAGTGGTTTATGTTCCAAATTGGTATACCAACTTTGTAATGTAAGACGCTGTTTGTAGTTTGTGTTAAAGGCGATACATCTGGCCGAGTCCCAGTCAATATCGTGTTTTGTTTGTACGTGGTGTTCAGCTATGTGATTAGTCCTGTCCCCGTTTCTATAGTAGCTTGTTTGTGTTCAGCAAGTCTGATTTTTAGGTTTCTGTCGGTTTCACCAATATAAGTGTCCTGGCAGTCGGCGCATTTGATCATGTAAACTGCACCTTGTCTTTTGTGAGGCTGTTTTTTGTCTTTCACGTTAGTCAGTATGTGTCGCAAAGTAGTCATAGGTTTGTGGGCTACACGTATGTTGTAAGGTCGTAAAATACGTGCAATAGTCTCTGATGTACCTTTAATGTATGGTATTGTTGCTGTTGTTACGGTTGTGCTGCTGTTGGTCTCGTTGATATTGTAGTTGTTCCGTTCAATAAAGTTAGTATGGATGGGTCAATGAATGGATGGATTGGATGGATGAATTGATACATGGATGCATGAATGGGTAAATGGCACTGATCTCTACATAAAGACTGGATCGAGCAACTATTGTTTGGATGCTACGAAAAAATAAAGCCGGGAATATTTGGCGGCGGCCATCTTGAAGGGACAACGCTATATAGTTTTACTGTAGGCAAAAGAGTCTCTGATTAATATGATTATTTAAGATGCTAAAATGAATCAGTTGTCGAAGGTTTTCCCGTAATTTAGAACACAAACTAAGGCTACATTACAGTAACTATGAAGCCGGGATTAGCGCGTGGCGGCCATATTGGAGTGGTCCCAACAAGATGGCCGCCACGAGATACTTCCGGCTTGGATGGATGAATGGAAAGGAACAATATTCATCACTCACAGGTCGAGATAAAGAACTTTCTTCACAGAATTTTTCGATCAGGTCCTCGATGGTTTCATTCACCTTCTGAAACCCATGCTAAAAAGCGGAAAATACTGTAAGATATTTTTGTGTAGCGTCCTTGTTTAACACGCAGCTAAAGTATAACAGGGGTCCAAAGGGGGTACTGCAATAGTCGCGAGCAAGTATGAAAGTTAAAATACCTCAAGGATGGATCTTAAAAAACATATATCTTCTTCAATTATGACTTGCCTCACCTTTTGTTCCTCTGTGGCGCGATTCAAAGAGCGATGACACCTTCGAACTTCCGTCTCCAACTCGCTGATTCTGTAAAAACAATTACTTTATCGAAAGTGTACAATATTTTTTGAGCTCATGGTCTGAGGAGAGGGGACAGATAGATAAACATTACATAGTTCTATTCAAATCCACAGCTCCCTAAAATCAGTTAACAAGTATTACCTAAAACTCACGTCCACCAGACCGCTTAGCGACGTATAAACATGCGAATATATCCATATATATTAAATGTAAATATTTACTAAAGCGAAAAGAAACTGCCAACATTTTTAGGAACGAAATACTGACGTTTCGAGCGGAGCCCTTCATTTGTCGTACTCTGATGAAGGGCTTCGCTTGAAACATCAGTATTTCGTTACTAAAAATCTTGGCAGTTCACCACCTTTTCACTTTGCTAAATATCCAAAACACGGCGCTTTCTCGATATATGAACAAACCGAAATTCAAATAATCGCTAACCCTAACCCTAAAACTGACTTGGGTTGATGTTATAATAATTTTAAATTTCGGTTGCTCATAAACACTGTCTACGCAGCTAGGGCCGCCGAGAGGCAGGACGGGCTCGGGGATTATGGACGGGCCCGGGGATTATGGACGGGCCACAGGGCAGTTGCCCCGGCTACCCTCCCCTCTCGGCGGGCCTGTACGCAGCACTCTACTTTTTTTAATATTTACTATTCGTTTATCTGACCCCACCTGTAATTCAGTGCTTACTGCAAGAGGTGTGAATAAACTAGATATTTTTATTACTATTTAATATATGAGTCGTTAATATAGTAAAGCCTTGATCAAGCGAGAGTTGGCATGAGTTTTTCATAAACGAGATTGCTCGGTCAAACGAGCATGAGGGTTGATGAGAGTTTAAAAAGCGCGCGAAGCACAGCCTTTGTCACTTGTCGTAGATATGTAATAATATTTTCTTTTTTTCTTTTTATTATGGGTAATGACTTCAACGTCGTTTGTTTCTGGTTTTTCCTGAGGCTGAGTTTCACTGGAAAAACGCTCAGAAACATCAGCCATTTTGTTGAGCCTGCCACTGCAAAGTGCAAACCGCTAGCCGTTTATAACTCTCATATCGTCTCTCGTGCACCGGTCAAACGAACTAAAACTCTCATCAAAATTTGAAGCAGCTCAAAGTGGATGAAAGTTGACGAGAGTGCATGAAAGTTGATGAAAGTTGGCGGTCAAACGCAAGCGTAAGTTTCAACTCTCATCAACTCTCATCCACGTTTGACCAGGTCTTAAGACGAAGCGTAAATGTTTATCCGACTTGTCCCACGGCACATTACCTTTTTGGTGACATTATTAAAGGAATGTTACTTCAATGTTTTACTTCTTTTCAACTCAGGTTGTTTTATAAAAGAAATAGAAAACGTGCTTTTTCGTTATACCTCGTTTTGTTTTCATCTCTAATTTCGTCCTACAAAACGTAGAAAGAGATAAAACAAATTTCACTGTTAATTTACAAACAACACAACTCCTACAACCTTCTTCTGTCCAGAGTTCGCCACACACAGTTATTTTAGTATGATACCTGTATCTTCAAAACTTCAAACATTTTATATTACCTTGTCTTCAGCTTCGCGTTGCACATCTTCGTGTTTTTGTTTGAGATGAATTTTTTCCTCCGTCATTCTACCATAAAATACGAGTAAATAAACATCTTTATAGAAACGAGGAACAAATAAACATCTCCATGGAAACGAGGAACAAATAAACATCTCCATAGAAACGAGAAACAAATGAACATCTCCATAGAGACGAGGGAAAAATAAACATCTCCATGGAAATTCTCGCTAATGAAATGTCAATAATTTGTTCACGCTATCTCACCAGTTAACTCCCCTAAAAATTGAAGTTATATTTAAAATAGTTCGTATATATATATATATATATATCTCACCTTGTTAACTCAGATCTCGTGTTTTCAATTTCCAGTCCATCTTTTTCTTGTTGTTTACGTAACGCTTTCACAGTAGCCTTCTCGTCAGCCAGTTGTAACTGAAAATATCAGAAAATATTTCACAATGTTAACATCAACAACATCAACAATACCAAAAGCAACAACGACGACGACAACAACAACAGCAACGACGACAACAGCAACGACGACAACGACAACAGCAACGACAACAACAACAACGACGACGACGACGACGACGACGACGACAACAACAACAACAACAACAACAACAACAACAACAACAACAACAACAACAACAACAACAACGCATTATACAGCATTAAATGGTAATGATGATACCTTCATGTCCTCTAACTTTTCTTCGAATTCTTCCTTTTGCATCTCTAGACGTTTTTGTCCCTCTTGATTTTCCTCTATCGATTGCTCCTAGGAGACGAAAACAGTTTGAAATGGAAATGAATGCACAGCAGAACACATAGTACGCGCAAGTATCAGAGCTGAGTCTGGGAATATACGTACTCGTAATTTTTGCATTTTAACTTTTGCATCCTTCACCGACAGGTTACAGCTGTCTCTTTCCTGGCAACGGAAAAACAACCAATGTTAGAACAAGTAACAACGATAGAGGTTCTATAGCTCTAGGGTTGTAGGTTCTTTTGCTTAATGGTTCTAGGTTATATAGTTCTAGGTTCTATAGTTAGAGGTTATATAGTTAGAGGTTCTATAGTTAGAGGTTCTATAGTTGGAGGTTCTATAGTTAGAGGTTCTATAGTTGGAGGTTCTATAGTTAGAGGTTCTATAGTTCTATAGTTCTACTGTGTGTTGTCGAATTAACAATGTTTAATTATAGTAAGTTTTGGATACACTACATTTATTATTTATTGCTGAGCTTTCGACCTGTTGATTCTGGTCTTCTCCAGACCAGATGCCAACATCCAGCTGTTGGCTCACACCCACAAATCATTTCAGCTGACATTCGGCCCCATTAATCGCAGTATGTAAAGGTGTCTTTAGTTAATACTTGCCCGTTGTAGTTGACGATATAAGGACGCAACTTCTTCTTTCGCTTTCGCTTGTTCTTCCTTCGCCTCGCCAAGAGAGTTCACTAATTCCTTTAACATAAATATTTATTTTCATACAATTACATTAAGTTACAAACTGGCTCACTATAAATCAATTTCCTCCAGCTCCACATTCTTTTATCTAAAGCGCTAGTCTTTAACAGACACAACAGACGTATGACTTTACAAGTGTTTAGCTCGAACGTGGCCGAGTCGAAGGTATATGTCCAAGGCGCCGTAGGCTACCACCATATAGTCCGGCGGTTAAGCCCGAAATTTTGCCTTAATCGTTCGTTTTGTGATAAAAGCATGAAACTTGGCAAGTAGATATAGTTACTAGTGCTGATAACTTTCTGATATAGGGCCAATGCAGATTTCTTCCTGGTTGCCACAAAATCGAGTTTTTCTTCCAATTTACCTATCAAAGTATATATATTATAAAAAAGTGAAAATTCAAAGTTCAGTTTTAGCGAATATCACCTATATCATTCGAAAGTTCGCGAAAAACTATATGAAGGACATTCAAGCGGGTTGTACGATTTTCTAAGCCTATTTTGAGTTATTAACGCTCAAAAATGTGGAAAATGCCGCAAAATGCTACAAAATTCTTGTTTTTAGTGGGTTTAGCCTTCTGTAACTCAAAATGAGCTTGGAAAATCGTACAACCCACTTGAATGTCCTTCATATATTTTTTTGCGAACTTTCTAATGATATGGGTGATATTCGCTGAAAATGAACTTTGAATTTTCACTTTTTTATAATATATATTATATACTTTGATAGGTAAATTGGAAGAAAAACTCGATTTTGTGGCAACCAGGAAGAAATCTGCATTGGCCCTATATCCGAAAGTCATCAGCAGTAGTAACTCTATCTACTTGCCAAGTTTAATGCTTGTATCATAAAACGCACAATTCACCCCCTTAACAGCTGGACTAATAGTACGACCCATGTCTGACCACGGAGCACAGCTAAGATCTAAGTGTTGATTTTACTGAGGGAGGAAAACCAGAGATCCCGGAGAAAAACCTTCGAAGCACGGAAGAGATCAACTAATAACTCTA
Source organism: Chrysogorgia sp. JL179-B06 (assembly GCA_035772405.1). NCBI lineage: Eukaryota > Metazoa > Cnidaria > Anthozoa > Scleralcyonacea > Chrysogorgiidae > Chrysogorgia > Chrysogorgia sp. JL179-B06. The sequence goes on from JAYKKM010000358.1 coordinate 404,384, forward strand.
CTAACATAAGTTCAAGCACGCGAATCAACACAAGGTTATTCCCAGATGGTCATCCAATCCAAGTCCCGTCCGACCGGGCTTGGCTTAGCGGTGTGCTCTCTCATTTCCCTCCAGTGGCGGCACTACGGGTGTGCAAACGGTGCGCCGTACCTGCATGGCCCATGGGAACTGCCTCTTTATTAATGGTGCTATTATTAATAATATTTTCTAAAAAATAATGGATACACTACAAAAAAGTGATTTGTGGTCTTTAGATTTTACTCCAAGTACTCTCAAATGCAAGAAATGCCATTTCAGAGACCCTAAATTCAAACATTTTCTGGCGGAAAATGCCCCGGACCCCTACATATGTAGTCACTTTGTGGGAGGGGGCCTAATTTTTTTCTCGCACACCCACGTAGTGCCGCTACTGTTTCCCTCGTCATTCCTTCCCATATTTCCACCATCCTTTCTCCACTTGTCTCCACTCTTCTATTCCCATAAAATCAGTCCTCAATTCCAATCTCACTTATTTTACTTTCCATATCCTATCCTGTCTACTTTGCACAGCCCATTTATACCTCACGCAATGACTGTTCCTCTTTTAGTTTAACTTCTAGGCGAGATTTCTTTCCAAATATGTCTCGGATTCCCTCCTATACATCAGACGTTTAAAGTACATCTTAAACCATAATTCAATCGAGAATCATTTACTATAATTTCCAGTGAAAAGATATTGGTGTATTTTATAGTATACACCACCTTGTACCTTAAGTTCTGTTACTTCCTCATTCAAACGCGAGATTTCTGCTTCGAACTTCCTCTCGATCACCTAATTCAAACGAGATCAATAATTCAGTCGCTAACTTCACAAAACTTCTTTCTTGCATTTAAGCCTATCTTGATATACAATTCAATACAATACAATACAATACAATACATTTAACGTCATCACACTCAGCTAATTTACACGTACTGCCACGAAAATCTTAATATAAATAAAATATAAAATAGATTTTAATGTATGTTTTTACTGTAGAAGTTGTAAACTATTTCTACACACCTCATTTCTTTCGGTTAGTTGCTTATTTTCGTCCTTTAGCGAAGCGAGTTTCTAACGAAAATAGATAAATGATGATTATTTTACATTACTTTCAATATAGTATGTCTATTTACAATGGTGTGTCGTCCATCTGACCTGAAGGAGGACACATCGTCCGAAACGTAGAGTATGAGAAAAGTATGAGAATAATTAATAGTTAAGTCGTCTGTGGCAGTCGTTTATTCGCGCTCGGATCAGTCGTCTACAGGTGGACTGGACGATCTGTATAGCCTCTTTAGTGTTCAGCGTGGATCTAATTCTAAGTCCTACTGGTGCGAGACCATAATCCTTGCAGCGGTGGTTGAACCAGAGTTGTTGGTGTTGTTGCTAACAATTACATCCGTTACACAAGCAACGTCAGACGTATACGCCAACAACTCTGGTTCAACCACCGCTGCATGGATCTTAGAATTAGGTCCACGCTGAACACTAAAGAGGATATACAGATCGTCCAGTCCACCTATAGACGACTGATCCGAGCGCGGATAAACGACTGCCACAGACGACTTATCTATTAATTATGACACAAACAAACTATGACGTAATGAACCAGACGTATATATAGGCAAACTCTGACAAACACGCTTTACTTGACTCTGAATATGACCGCCGCTGAGGCCGTCGAAACGTCAGTCACCAACAATAGTCTTTCTCAAGACTACAACAACCTGGACGATCAACTTCACACATCTATTTTTCGACATGTTGAAGTTCTCTTATTTCTCTAAAAAGTCTTTCTTTTTTCTTCATAAATATTTCGATATCGAGGACAATACCTTTTCTAAGTTCAAGTTTTCCTCAAGAGCAGAATGCAAATGTTTCTTGGCGTTTTTTAAATCAACATCGACCTTAAAGAAAATAATGGATAAAGGAATAATCAAAGATCATTGCTTGGGTTATTCAAGTTACTTCTTGATGTTCTTTAAGGTGGCTTTCCCCCCATTAGATTACTTTTCGAAAACTTTTGTCATTTCTAACACTCATATCCTTTAATAAAAACCGTTTAAACTAAGGTTGTGGGTTTGTAACGGTGCGCGCAGTGTTGATTTTATGACGTCTTTAGGATTTTCGAGATTTACACAACGAACCTCTTTTGATCTTTTTCCAATCTCATCCTTAAGACGATCACGGTCATTCTTAAAAAGAAAACAATGTAGTCGATATAAATAATGCTCTTTAGATACAAGTTATAATAATGGTAAATGTTCCTGCAAATGTCTGTCTGTCATTCTGTCTGTCTGTTTGAGTCTCTGTCTGTCTTTCTGCGTCTGTCTGTCTGTCTGTCTGTCATCATGTCTGTCTGTCTGTCTGTCATCCTGTCTGTGTGTGTCTCTCTCTTTCTGTCTCTGTGGGTGTCTGTCTGTCTGTCTGTCTGTCTGTCTGTCTAACTGTGTCTGTGTGTCTGTGTGTCTATCTGTCTGTCTATCTGTCTGTCTATCTGTCTGTCTATCTGTCTGTCTATCTGTCTCTGTCTGTCTGTAGTACATTTTTCTGTACTACAGACAGACAGACAGACAGACAGACAGACAGACAGACAGACAGACAGACAGACAGACAGACAGACAGACAGACAGACAGACAGACAGATTACTAAACAAAGCAAATCTATTGGCATCCAACTCCACCGCAACTCTTACCACAACTTCTTTTAATTCCTTCTCTAAAGCCAAAGATCTACTAGACTCTACAAAATTAAACCAACATAAAAAATAATTAACTTTATCCAGACATTGGAATAAAGTATTTAACTTAGTCCTGTACCTCCGTCCGTGTGACGTCGAAGCTTCCTTATCTCTTCCTATGTGTTAAATAAAAAAATAAAAAATAAAATAACACATCGCTTTTAAAGAGCCATTGCAGTAATATATCGTCTTCAGTTCTATATACCTTCAATTCCTCACTATCGTTCTTGTATCGCTCTACATCTTTTTCGCCCTGTTTGCACTTAATTTTATACCTGGATGAGAACAAACGGCTTTATTATTCAAATATCCTCAATAACAAAAATACCTAATTCTTATTTATTCGCACTCAAATCAACTCCGATATTTTTCCCGCCAAAAGCTGCCAGAACCAATACAAGAAGCATTTATTAAGTATAAGTTGTTTCTTATGCAAGCTATCATTGGCTCGTAGCCGTATTTAGACAAGAATACATAAACACGGAATTTTCCCTCCCTTTGTTAAAGTCTGTTTGTTTATATAGAGCGTGTATCTCAACAACAGATTTTTAAGCAGCTTGTTTTACTAGGTACACCAACATGGCCGTCATGATATCTGTCATTTGAATCTCTGGATGAAACGCTCTACACTATCCAATATAATACACTGAGCAATATAATAGGACAAACCTATTTTCAAATCTATTTCATGAAACTTTGTGAATAAAAACAATATTAAAAGGTAGACATATTCGTGTATTACGTACTCTTTTATGGTCTCCAGGGCCCTGCTTTTCAACTCTTCTTTCTTCGCTTCACTTTCTTTAGCGATCTTCTCCTGTTCTTGGGCATATAATATTTTCTCAGCAAGCTCTCGGCTCTTGTCTCGGAGCTTCAGATATAATAAAATAGCAATGAGAACATAAAAGGATAGAGTGCTGCGGAGGCAGTTTAAATTGTTGTCAACTAAGGCAAAACTCCAGATTTATAAAACTGCTATTCTACCTCATTTGACCTACTGCAGTCTGGCATGGCATTTTTGCAAAGCCACAGATAAAAAGAAGCTCGAACGCGTAAATGAAAGGGCTGTCTACTGTAATTGGAAATTACCATATGAGGATCTCCTAAAAAGGGCTAAGATGAACAATCTTTACCAAAAACGCCTACAGGATATAGATATCTTTGTGTTTAAGGTTAAACACAAACTACTGCCAAAGAATATTTTAAACTTATTCCAAAATTCATCCTCATCTTATAACTTATAAGGAACGCAGACTTTTACATTCCCAGCTTCAATACCGTCCGTTGCAAGACAAGTTGCACGAACCATTACAAAGTGTAACATACCTTGCGACGGCGAAAATTGTTGTGACACAAGTTGCTGCAATCGTTGCAGAAAGAAGAAGCTATGTTGTTCTACTTTCTGTAATGATTGCAGCAACTATTTTCAGCGTTGCACAGTGTAACTCTGCAACTTGTCTCGCAGTTTTCCTCCTTGCAACTGGATGTGCACGCGTTTGCAAGTCAAGTTGCACGAAACGTTGCCTGGTGTAACACCTCCTTTCATGCAACTGCAACGTAACAGATTAAGCCGTTGAGAGACAAGTTACCGTCGACATCGAGTTTTAGCGTAACAATTTTATGCCAAAAATCGTCATTAAATATCGTCCCGTATAACATCAGCTCCAACACACGCGGGCTAAGCAAATCAATAATGATTTTAAACGAAACCTGATTGGTGTAAAGCTAACCGTTATAGCTAACCTTCTCAGTCAAACGCTCTACTTTCTGAACAAGGGTTCCTCTTTCATCCTCTTCATTTTCGTATCGTCTACTTAAACTGTCCATTCGACTTGTTAAGCGTTCTCTTAATAACTCACTCTCTTCCAGTTTTCCCTTATAATCACGTAAACTCGAAGAAATAAATGCCTTTTCTTCGCTGAAATTCTTCAGTTCATTGTTTAACTCGTCGACCTAAAGACAAGTGGTTCACATTTCAGGGACCGGTTATTCAAATTATTATTTGAAACTAATCTGTTTGTAAAAGCTATAATTTATACCTGTTTCAGTAAAGTACTTCGTCCACCTTCCGACCATTCTACTCTTTGCACGGCAGTTTCCAAATCCTGTTCCATCTGCGAAAAACAAACACAAACTCGTTAACAGAACATATTTTAGGGAATGCAATTTAAGAAAGAAGACAAAGAAAACCTTTTTTCTTTCTTGTTCACAGTCTTCCAGTTTATCTTCCAATGTCTGTAGTTTCTTCAAAAGACGTCTTTCTCGTTCTGTTCTTTCAATTTCATCTTCGTCACTAGAAACGAACAACATAATAGAATACGTTTGATCGGGTCTCTATAATGTTATTGAAACCACTAGTGATGTCATAAAAAGCGAGAGAAGCGTAGGGGGAAGCACGAGCCGCCTTGGTGAGTGGTTTCCCAACTTCTGAAGGGGAGACCCTGCTGTGAGCTTGGCCACAAGTTCGTTATACAGTATGTATTATAATGGTAAGTTTATTTAGTTTAGTTTATTAGTTTATTTTAGGTGAACGGAATACCCCAACAGGCTAGAAGCCCAAATGATAGGGGTTCCGAGGGCCTACGATTTAAGGTCGTTTTCCGAGAAGACCCGAAAGTCTTACCATTTGCTGGTATTGTTAATATACACACTGCTGTAGTGAATGTGGGAGAGCTTGGAGTAGACAGATGATACATGGACTATCGTCAAGCTTGTATCCTCAGAAAAATGATTCTGAGTCCCGTACAGGAGTCGAACCTTTAACCGACAATCAGAAAAAGGTTACATGAGGTTCGATTCCTGTCCGGGACTCAGAATCATTTGTATCATTTGCTGGTATATTATTGTAAAGGCAGCACTTTCTCCTCAATTATTTTTAAGACCCTGAGTGAAGGTTCGACCCAGGATTTGAACCTGTGTCTCCCAGCTCATAGACATGTGTGGTAACCACTAGACCACTAGACGAGAAACGATAGGGTATAATGGTAAATTTAATTGAATATTTGGCATTTACACTTTTGCATTTACATGCGGTTTGTATTCACTTATCTTCACCTTTTTATTCTTTGCATTTGTTCTTTCATTTTCTTCTCGCTGGCAGTTTCACTCATCAGATTCTGCAAACCAATTCAGCAGAAACTCTGAGTCCCACAACTAAACACTTGTTGCCTATTAGTTCAATTAAATCATGTCTGTCTGTCTGTCTGTCTCTGTCTGTCTGTCTGTCTGTCTGTCTGTCTGTCTGTCTGTCTGTCTGTCTGTCTGTCTGTCTGTCTGTCTGTCATCCAGTCAGTTTCCAAATTCCTTAAAATCTGATGAACTTGAAATAGTTCGTCACAACAAGAAACTAGACTCATAAAAAAGAAACTAAAAAAAACCCGTGAGTTTCATGGCAAATTTCCACCGTGAAGACAGGACACCTATTTATGGGTTGAGTACTGGGTGTAAACGGGATTCATCAAGGCCCTACTTCAGATTAAAATCATATCTACCTTGACGCTCTTCAGTTCCTCGATAAGTTTACCGACTTCTTTTTTCTCTTTGTTCGCCAATCTTTCCTAAAAAGTGAATTATGGTAATTAGCAGAAAGAAACCACTATAGCATTGTCGTAACACTAGAGATATCCAACCTGCTGACCTGATCATATATCCGTCGTACTTTGGATTCGATTTCTGGGTTAGTACTTTGGTCTTGAGAACTTCTCTGAGACTCACGAAGCTTCAGAAAATAAGAAAACAATATTGGAAGATTAGAAATTAAAATCAGTTAAAATCCATATAAAAATGGATAAGAACGTAGTTGCTACAGCAACAATAAAAACAACTCCATAACAACAAAAACGACAGCAACGACGACGGCAACAACAATGACAGCAGCGACGACGACGACTATATACACTAACATCAAGTCAACCATAGAATGTCCAGGACTCGGACTCGAAAGAGATGGACTTGAAAGAGATGGACTTGAAAGAGGTGGACTTGAAAGAGATGGACTTGAAAGAGATGGACTTGAAAGAGATGGACTCGAATGAGATGGACTTGAAAGAGATGGACTCGAATGAGATGAACTCGAAAGAGGTGGACATGAAAGAGGTGGACTTGAAAGAGATGGACTCGGAATGCCCAGAACCCGGACTTGAAAGAGATGGATTCGAAAGAGGTTGACTTGAACTTGGAATCTGAATCGATGGCTTAATTACTTGGACTCGAAAGAGATGGACTCGAAAGAGATGGACTCGAAAGAGATGGACTCGAAAGAGATGGACTCGAAAGAGATGGACTCGAAAGAGATGGACTCGAAAGAGATGGATTCGAAAGAGGTGGACTTGAAAAAGGTGGACTCGGACTCAGAATGCCCAGGTCCCGGACTCGAAAGAAATGGACTTGAAAGAGGAGGACCTCAACTTGGACTCGGAATCGATGGCTGACTCAGACTCGGTGGACTTGACTACAACACTGACACCAACACCACCAACAACAGAGACGAAGACGACAACAACAACCACCATTTATTTAGTACCTACACCTGTAGTCTTTACCTGATAACGAAGTTCTTTAATCTCACGTTCTTTCTCCATGGCAAGCTTCACACTTTCTGACAAAGTTTCTTTTCCTTTGTCAATTCCTTTGGAACGCATTAGTTCGCTTAAAGCACAAAACAGATAAAAACAAAATGTTACCCACTGCACCAGCATGGCACAAACATAGATATAATATATTATATAATAACAATCTAATTATATATATAGTTATATTTATATAACCAACCTTTCACGCCAAGAATCATGGAGACCTGAAAATCAGAGAGAAAAGCTAAGTAAGCTCCCATGTGAAAATATTGTCAAGATATCGTATGATCTTGTAGAATCTTGTAAAATCTTATAAGATCTTTTATGATCTTGTAAGATCTTGTATAATGTTCCATGATCTTGTAAGATCTTATAACATCTTATAAGACCTTGTAAAATCTTTTAAGATTTTGTGTGATCTTATAACATCTTATAAGATCTTGTAAAATCTTGTATGATCTTGTAAAATCTTGTAAGATCTTGTATAATGTTGGATGATCTTGCAAGTTAATCTTATAACATCTTATAAGATCTTGTAAAATCTTTTCTAAGACCTTTTCTAAGATCTTGTACTGTATGATCTTGTAAGATCTTATTAGATCTTGTAAGATGTAACAAGATCTTGCAAGATCTTACGTAAGATCTTGCAATATACATAATTACATACAGTACTGCTCAGAAATAACCTAACAAAAACCGCGGTTGAACCTAAGTCGAACCTAGGTCGAACCTAGGTCGAACCTAAGTCGAACCTAAGTCGAACCTAAGTCGAACCTAAGTCGAACCTAAGTCGAACCTAGGTCGAACCTAGGTCGAACCTAAGTCGAACCTAAGTCGAACCTAAGTCGAACCTAAGTCGAACCTAAGTCGAACCTAAGTCGAACCTACGTCGAACCTAAGTCGAACCTAAGTCGAACCTAGGTCGAACCTAAGTCGAACCTAAGTCGAACCTAAGTCGAACCTAAGTCGAACCTAAGTCGAACCTAAGTCGAACCTAAGTCGAACCTAAGTCGAACCTAAGTCGAACCTAAGTCGAACCTAAGTCGAACCTAGGTTAGGTCGAATCTAGAGACTGTTCGCCTTCGCCATTCGCCAACGTCGTTTGTAAAATGGGAAAGCTGTCTCTTTACGCAAGGAATCGCCTTATTTCGCTGCAATCTTCTGGAATAGATGTCACAAAAATTACAAATATTCTTCGAGAAGAAGGATTAAGCACATCTAGATCGGCTGTTAGCCTATTTCTGTCTCGTTGAAAGCAAATTTTAACCGAACAACATTGCCAATACATCAACGATAAGATGACAGAGAACGACGAATTAACATCAGCAGAGTTGAAAACTAAACTGATGGAAGAATGCGGTGTGAATGTTTCCAATCCTACTGTTCGTCGAATCAGACGAAAGAAGCTGGGTTGGAAGGTGGAGAAGGCACGCTACTGTCAATTCGTACGGGAGCCAAACAAACTTAAGAGATTGGCATTCTGCCTCAAAACTTTGGCGAAACAAACAAGCGTCCAAATTTATCATACTTGATAAACGCGTTATATCTTTGCCATATTTGTGCGTATTTGCCCACGCACTGGCCGTCATTAATATTTGGGTCATTAAATGCGGTAAAATGATACGTTTCCGTTGGGGTTTCGACGTTGCTTGAAAGGTCGGCTATGACACCTCACTCTGACAATGATTATATTGTAATTTGTCAAATCGCTCAAGCCGCCATTCCCGTTATAGTTCATACGACACTTCTATTACACTTTCAGATACTAATATCTGTCTTAATAACTGTCCTAATATCTGTCTTGCTTACAAATTTCACATTATCTTAAAGGTTGCCTGCTTCTTGTAATTGAAATTGAAACGCGCGTTGAATTTAATTTTAACTCGAATCCTAACTCGAATCCTAACTCGAGTCCTAACTCGAATCCTAACTCGAATACTAACTCGAATCCTAACTCGAGTCCTAACTGGGGTTCTTGCTGTCCTCTGGTCTAAAATAGAACTGACCGATTCGGTCGAAAAGAGAATGTATCACCTTTTATATAATGCCTAATTGAATATTGATCAAAGACTACGAAATCATATATTATGAATATGTATACCATTTTTTCGTTTGTGAATTGCAAAGGATTGTTGACATAAGATCAAGGAAAACTTGTCATTCGTTTTGCTCCCTTGTTTTGTTTACATGAAGGAAGCGGAATGAAAGTTTTCGATCAAAACGCATGGATGAAGTGATTTAACTTGACATTCAATCATGAATCGGTTCCAGAAATTTTTCGAACCGATCGAGATTAACTTCATATTTATTTGTATATTTATGCGTGTCGGAATTTTAATACGCACATGAAGCAGAGAGTTAAACGTCAGTAAACGCACATAAACATTACGTATCAGTGGAAAACAACACGACGTATTAAAATAATAAAGTTGAAGCAAGCTTTTTTTACGCAAGCTCCCCACTTCGATCGAAGCATGAATAGATTCGCGCTTTACCCTAATACGCTTTTAATACCGGCTACCGACGTCGTTCACTACGTTGCCACGAAACATAAGGAGTTTGGCAGAGCGATCTTTCTCGATATGTGAGCAACCGAAATGTAAAATTATTATAGCATCAAGTACACATCAACCTAAGTCAGTTTTAGGGTTAGGATTAGGGATTGGTTTGTATTTCGGTTTGTATATCGAGAAAGCGCCAACTTTATTTGAAATCCCTAATGTGAATGGCGAGACATGAGATCAATGAAGACATGAAGAATGAAGACATGAAGCGATAACAAACCGAACCGAACCGAAAACCGAACCGCAACCTAACCGGAACCGAACCCCAACCTAACCGAACCTGAACCGAACCCGAACCGCAACCTAACCGCAACCTAACCGAAACCGAACCCCAACCTAACCGAACCTGAACCGAACCCGAACCGCAACCTAACCGGAACCGAACCGCAAACGCAGTGTTAGGTTATTTCTGAGCAGTACTGTACATGTAGGAAAACTTGCAAGTACTTGCAAGATTCTTGTAAGATCCTCATATGGGATCTTACAAGATTCTTGCAAGATCTTACAAGATCCTATGTAAGATTTTTACATGGGCTAATCCCTATAGCTTTTGACTGCAACTTGCAATCTGGCCATACACATAGCCTACTATACTGCCTAGATTTCCTCTGCTATGTCATGCTAACTGTATAATTCTCTCTTCTCCTGCCATATACCCAATTTTTGCCTGTTAGGTCCCTAAGGGTACTTGGTGTCTTCCCACCTGCTGAGCTGAACTGACCTAAAATTATATCATGATTTTTAATTTTACCATCCTCGACTCTTTGAAAGGACTCCTCGAGCCGTCGCACAGTATGTCGATTGTCAGCATCAACCCTGTTTAGAACAAATACATCCTGCTTTAGTGATTAGATTACTAATACAGTATTATTACTATTACAGTACAGTATTACAGTACTGTCAAGATAATATATAATTAGAACCATGGCATTGATTAATTAATGGTAATGGTTAATAGGAGAAATATATTTAGCTGAAGTCAATAAACACCTTGCCCTTTCGTCTCGATCTTTGCTGATCTCCTTGGTCAGTCTGCGATGTTCACTTTCCAGATCTCTTAATGATACTTGAAGATTGTCTGTGGGATTTGCCTAAAATGCAATAAGTTTAATGTAAGGCCATTATGACAGCACTGATCGGTTTCCTAAACCTACAGTAGCATACCTCTGAGCTGATTTCATCTGCAAATTTTACCTAGTAATTGCAACAAATAAATAGTGTCAGAAATTGAAATTAAAGAAAGACAATGCAACTACTAAAATAAACATTTAACAGCTCAGAAAGAATATCTGAATACCTGTGAATGTGTGCGGTTGTGTTGTTGACTTCTGCGTTGCCTTAGAAACTCAGTAGAGTGATCAAGCTCTGACCTTAGCTAAATATGTTCAAAGGAAAAAAGGTTGAATCTATGTAAATCAGATTGATGATACCAGTTGGGTACGTAATTGAAATACTTTATGGTTTTCTTTAATACAACTGTCCCCGGGTGGTGGGGTGTGGGGGTGCAACACCCCCCCCCAAAAAAAAAGTTTCCCCTTTTTACAAGTTTCAGTCAGCATAATTAAGTTATATTTTAGTCAGCAGACGTGTTCGATTTAACACGGACAAGTAGAATCATTAACTTTTAGCACTTATCAGTTTAAATTAATTTCAAACTACCAAATTTAAGACTCACAAATCTAATGTTGATGTTAAATGTTTTGTTTATATGTAAATGTAATCAACGTGAGAACAACAAAGACAAATTTATTAAAATGTCAACGTATTTTCATTTCGTATTGAGAGTGCGTAATTAACGTAGGACATTTTACCAGCTGACCAGGTCATTTTAGTAGGCACCCAATGGAAAGACAATAGTTTGACAAGCTTTGATGCAGTCGGTACAAGCTCATAAGCATCAGTTGGTTGAAGTGAGCTTAAACAACCTGTAAAATTTTCTGAGTACGGGCCTGCTACATATTTCTAATGATGGTGGAAGCATGGTTTAAATGGTAAAAGCGTGGTTATTAATGGTAGAAGCAATGGTCAATGGTGAATACTTAGGGAACCATTGCACACTGGCAAGAATACCAACTATTATTCACCTACCCTATTGATTTCCTCATCCTGGTCATCATTTATGCAACGATAGTGTTCTAACATGCGATCTGCAGTCGAAAGAACCTCAGAGGTTGCTCTCAAAGAGGATGTCAAATCCTGCACCTTTTCACCAACATCGTCATCACCAAATCTCGATCTCCTAGATGGACCAACATGTCCCCTTGGTGACCTGAGATGGCTCGTCCTCAATGATCGCTGCGGTCTCCTTGACAATCGCGAAGCTTTGTGTTGATTGCCGTCATCCCAAGCACCAGAATCTGCCATCAGAACCTGGTCACCTCATTCGCAGATGTCAAAGTGAAACCTGTGAACAAATGAACTACTACATGAACACCAGAGGGTATAAAACTCAGACAAACTGAATTTGACTCTGAAAAATTCCCAAAGGGTATAAAACTCAGACAAACTGAATTTGACTCTGAAAAATTCCCAAATGACCAATTTCCTGTTGCTTAGGACTTGAATAAGACTCAAACAAATAATTTACCAACATAACCAGGAGATAAATCAGACATATAAAAAAGGTTTTTGAACGTAACTTTACTTTAAAAGTTACTGTCCATGACCCAACATTTCAACACTCCAATCTAGTGTCTTCATCAGGAGTGATCATTGTAAAGTTAGGATCCCTATTTATACCTTCATAGAACGGACGATGACGTTATCTATTAACAAGATGCAAATAAGCTTCTGGTAATAAACCACCATCATCGTGATTCAATGGGGTGTGGGCGTCTATTGATATACCAAAGCCTCCAGACAACGTCTCTGATGGTACCGGTACCGTGGATACTTGTGCTTGCTCTTTAGAACAATCACTCTTCTGATGAAGACACCAGATTTGAGTGTTGAAATGTTGGGTCATGTACAGTAACTAACTTTAAAAGATACGTTCAAAAAAGCTGTTGTGATCTAGTGGTTACCACACATGTCTATGAGCTGAGAGGGTCTTAAAATAATTGAGAAGTTACTGCCTTTGCAACAACATCAGTAAATGGTAAGACTTTTGGGTCTGCATGCTCCATAAAAATGACCTTAAATCGTAGGCCCTTGGAGAACCCCGATCAGTTGGGTTTTCTGTTCACCTAAGAGTGCTAAACTGAATAGTTGAGTGCTTAAAACATGGCTGATCGGATAAATATAGGGCAACCGTATATGTAGTACAGTACTTGTAGGATTGTCACTAATTGCTACACAAATGTAGCAATTTTCCGCATGGCCTCCCCAGAACTGCTTTGGTCATTTGAGCCATCAAGTGTCAAAACACACATTATAATTAAACAGGAATTAGGAAGCAATATCACCGGCTAAAAACAAGACTTTCGTAACAGGATGTTACACTTCAAAAACTAAGCAATGTCCGTCGCAATTATGTCGCATAACAATAGAAGTTTAATAGGGTGCCAGTCCAATATAGTTTACTTAAATTGACAAGGTCAAGGGTACAGTAATAACTCATAATAGGAAGTGTTAATATACAGGTCGAAAACACTATTAAAGGTTGGTGTATTTGCCGAAATTGTGTGTAGCCGGTAGGTCTACCCTTGGAAACTCAATGGACCGCCTACGGTGATACACGCGAATTCCGTAGTACACCAACCTTTGAGATTTTTCAAGTGGTACAGACACATAAACCTGGTTGTTACACTAACCTTGGTCCACTTTGAGTCTGAATAACGCTTGCAATATCATTGGTTGAACAATCAATACTATACATGTGTTTTCAATCGACAAAACCAACGGCAACGGCTTGCACATGCAATTGAAGCTCTACAGTCCTTCGGGGCCGACTATGACAAAACACTTGATTTCACTCGTTAATCTCCCATCGATCATCCCAAGCCACGGGGTCTAAATAACCGTTGAAGAACATGCATTGTTTACAATACATTTATATAATAATTCATCAATACAAAATTGAAAACGCCGCTCGATTATTTTGACCCTTACTGCGCGTGCGTGGGCATTGTAATAGTTCCCAGAGCCTGCGTTCCTTGCGGACTGCGTGTGCGCGAAAAATTTCTTCACACATACATCTTCAAGTTTGTTCCACAAATGACAAATTTACTTGAAAATGTGCGTATAATAACTCCTCATGATAATGAACGTTGTAAACTTAGCAATCACTGAGATATAAGACATTTTTTAATGAGTGAAAATTCTCTACCCTGATCAAACAAACTGAAATATTTCAAAAACGAAGTAAAATACGGAAAAGTTGTAAAAGGTGTTACTCTATCATTTTACGAGTTCTTTCACATTAGGCAAACCTAATTTTTGTTGCCAATGTCCTTTCAGTGTAACATAAATACATTATTACTAAAGATATATATATCAAAGATTAATGTGAAGGACCCATAGCTATGGCGTCCTCGTTCTCGTGCAACGCCATCAGAACGACGTCGTCAAGGCAACGAGTACGTGGTGAAATTAAACTGTTATTTACAATTAACTTCCAAACAATTAATAATTCTTTTAGAAACATTTCAAATTTTTGGAAGTCGTAAAGTTCCCTAGAAGTCGTAAAGATCCCTAAAGTTCCCTAGAAATCGTAAAGTTCCCTGAAAGTCGTAAAGATCCCTAAAGTTCCCTAGAAGTCGTAAAGTTCCGTAGAAGTCGTAAATATCCCTAAAGTTCCCTAGAAATCGTAAAGTTCCCTAGAAGTCGCAAAGATCCCAAAAGTTCCCTAGAGGTCGTAAAGTTCCCTAGAAGTCGTAAAGATCCCTAAAGTTCCCCATTCTTTATTTCCATGATACTTTTAGTTGCAAATTTTGCGATTTCTTTAACTGAATCATTGCATTTTTCGCATCTCTCAGAAGTCGTCGATTTTACAGTAACAATGGTATGGTGACCACCACCTTCTCGATCTCGCTTCTCACACTTAAGTTTCCAAACAGAGCTCGTGCCAAAGTCTAAAGTAATTTCAATGGAACGACCACAAATGTTTTTTACTTCATAGGGTAAAATCTCCTGTAGTTTTTCAATGACCTTGTTTTCAATGTCTTCGTATCGAAGTTTGTTATCCAAAGAGATATTTCCATGGTCGTGAAATACAACTGGTTGCGTCGTTTCTTCTAACTCTAACTGCAGACTCGGATATTTATTTGTCGTTGAAAGGCTGTCTTCTCCATCTCCTCTGTCTGCTGGCTGTTCACTTGTAACCTCGAGTGTTTGCGGAGAACTCAATACCATTGACACATCAGCTTTACCCGCAGCCGCCGTTTCTTCATTCTCTGGTTCGTTGTCAGTCCCCTGCTTGGAGTCGCAATAATTTTGGTGACATACAGCTCCCTCAGGTTGAACCTCCCCCTCTCCTGTTGCATCCTCTTCGCTCTTAGAAAACCTCTTTAATTCATCAAGCCCTGTACTATCAGTACCTAGTTCATTATTGTCTAGTTCATCATCGCGTTCCACAGATTCTGCTCGAGGTCGTGCAGATAATGACGCATCATCGACGCTATTGCTACATTCATCACGAACTTCATCTTTGTTGTCGGCTTGTGCACTATCTTCCGTATTGACTCCAGGAATATCATCTGCAAGATTTACTTCTTCTTGTTCTAGACCAACTGAATCCAAAATCTGCAGTTGACCTGCGTTATCTTCATCCGTTGTCTCGGGTTCTGCGGAAATACAACCCATGGACGTTTCAGGTTCCTCAACGCCGACACACACGGACGTTTCAGGTTCCTCAACACCGGCACCCACGGACGTTTGACCTTCCTCAACGCCGACACCCACGGACATTTGACCTTCCTCAACACCGACACCCACGGACGTTTGACCTTCCTCAACGCCGACACCCACGGACATTTGACCTTCCTCAACGCCGACACCCACGGACATTTGACCTTCCTCAATGCCGACACCCACGGACATTTGACCTTCCTCAATTACACCGACACCCACGGACATTTGAGCTTTCTCAGTGCCAACACCCACGGACATTTGACCTTCCTCAACGCCGA
This sequence comes from Chrysogorgia sp. JL179-B06, assembly GCA_035772405.1. NCBI lineage: Eukaryota > Metazoa > Cnidaria > Anthozoa > Scleralcyonacea > Chrysogorgiidae > Chrysogorgia > Chrysogorgia sp. JL179-B06. Next base: position 420,350 of record JAYKKM010000358.1, read on the forward strand.
CACCCACGGACATTTGACCTTCCTCAACACCGACACCCACGGACATTTGAGCTTTCTCTACGCCAACACCCACGGACATTTGACCTTCCTCAACACCGACACCCACGGACGTTTGACCTTCCTCAATGTCGACACCCACGGACATTTGAGCTTCCTCAACGCCGACACCCACGGACATTTGACCTTCCTCAACACCGACACCCACGGACGTTTGACCTTCCTCAACGCCGACACCCACGGACGTTTGACCTTCCTCAACGCCGACACCCACGGACGTTTGACCTTCCTCAACGCCGACACCCACGGACGTTTGGCCTTCCTCAACACCGACACCCACGGACGTTTCAGGTTCCTCAACGCCGACACCCACGGACGTTTGACCTTCCTCAACGCCGACACCCACGGACGTTTGACCTTCCTCAACGCCGACACCCACGGACGTTTGACCTTCCTCAACACCGACACCCACGGACGTTTGACCTTCCTCAACACCGACACCCACGGACGTTTGACCTTCCTCAACACCGACACCCACGGACGTTTGACCTTCCTCAACGCCGACACCCACGGACGTTTGACCTTCCTCAACACCGACACCCACGGACGTTTGACCTTCCTCAACGCCGACACCCACGGACGTTTGACCTTCCTCAACACCGACACCCACGGACGTTTGACCTTCCTCAACGCCGACACCCACGGACGTTTGACCTTCCTCAACGCCGACACCCACGGACGTTTGACCTTCCTCAACACCGACACCCACGGACGTTTGACCTTCCTCAACACCGACACCCACGGACGTTTGACCTTCCTCAACGCCGACACCCACGGACGTTTGACCTTCCTCAACGCCTACACCCACGGACGTTTGACCTTCCTCAACGCCTACACCCACGGACATTTGACCTTCCTCAGCGCTGACATCCACGGACATTTGACCTTCCTCAGCGCTAACATCCACGGACATTTGACCTGCCTCGACGCTGATATTCCTGTGAACGTTCGCTGAGCTACCTTCTTCTGCATTGGTTTCAATCTCTTTCTTGTTTGCAAAGTTCTCTGCAATTTTCTCACTTTCTGTTCCATTCTGTGGCTCTGTTGTCTTGGACAGATTGTTGGTGTGATTCACTTTCTCTTCAATTTGTGATTGGATCTGCAGCATTTCATGTTGTTCCATGTCATTACAAGTTTTCGAAGCACGAAATTCGTTCGTATAACATCCGTTCGTACGATAAGTAATTAACTCAGTCGGCTCAAACTGACCTGTCTTGTGTTTTTGGTTTGACTCGTCTATCGGCTCTTTTCCAACGATATATGCTGCGTCATCCTCGCTAGACACACATTTGAAGCTCGCGAACAGATCCTTGTCAAACCTGAACGGACTCTCTTGTTCGAGAATCTTAGTGCTATCCACCTCGCAAATATATCCACTGTCTTTCAAGAAAAACGTCCGAGGAACCATTTTACAATTAGTATCGTCTACTATCATCAAAAACATGGTTTGATGTCGCTTTTCCGTCAATTTCAACTCCAAGAATTCTTGCAGAGAGTACCCCATATGCGTCAGCCGAAACCATTCGCCTACGAAGTCAAGGCGATAATCTTTTAGTGGGGAACTACACGGTGGAAACATGGGTTTACCGCGCTCAATCTTCTGGAGACTTGTGAAATGAATCACTGGACAGCCAGTGTGTGTATTCAAACCGTACAATTCACCATATGTAATCATGCTTGTGTTTTCAGCTATAAACGATCGAACTTTTTTCAATTCCCCTCTAAAGAGGTACAGCATGACAGCAAGGGTGCCCATCTTTTCACAACTGATACGCAGAAATCAAACCAGACATATATGTATTCTTTTGTTTACATCTTAACATATTGTGACATAATCAGGCTATATATGCATCGCATAATCTCGTCTGACTTCTAAGAAATAGTTCGCGCCACATGTGTTAGTAACGGAAGTAATTAAAACCACTCGACTCATGTTTCACTTTCAAATATAACATTCAAAAGAAAAAGCTATGAAATCCGGTTAACAGAACAAAAAGTAACTGAGGTAATAGAAATATCAAATGAAACATGGACAGGTAAGATTGGCATATTAACTGCAAAGGATTTAGTTTAAACCTTCCCTAAACCAAGTTCTGGGAATTTGCATAGCCGAGAGAAAGTGAAAGTCGTTACAAGAATTAGTGGAATTATTTCAATAGGACTCGCTTTACTATCTTGACATACGTGGGATCATGAGTATTATATAAACGTTGCTGAATGTCTCGACTTTTGTGACAGACGAAATCCAAGGCTAGATTGCTTTGTACTGCCCCAAAATAGACTACAAAACATGCCACTCCGATGAAGGGTTGATATGCATAATCAAAAACTATACATGTATATACGTGCATGAATATTGTCTTCAATTATCAACCACGCGCATATTAGAATAATACAGGAATATATAGTAACATGTTTTACTACTTGTACATAGACATAGTGTATAGTACATACAACATAGAACAATCCTGAGAATGAAATTATAAAAATATAAAATATTCACTTTAGCTCTAGTTATGACTAGATAAAACTAATTATTTTCATAACTGATATGTTTACATCTTAAGGTTATATTATATGCGCATAATCTACTCTTTCTTCTAAGAAATAGTTCGCACCACATTAATAACGGAAGTAATTAAATCCACTCGACTCGTGTTTCACTTTCAAATTCCCAACTACGACAACAACATTCAAAAGATCGGCTAACAAATCAAAAAGTAACTGAGGTAATATCAAAAGATAAAGAGGCTAAGTGCATATTTGTGACTGCATGTTCTCTGTGTTCGGTCCAACATGGTTATCACCATGCATGAGTAATCAATCCTTACTGCTGCTGTCCCTTATAATCAGAAGTACAAAAGCTCTAGCTATCTTCAGGCTTATTTATTCTCCACAGATGACTCACAATTAACTGTGAGCAACACTTGTCGTTTCTTGTGCTTGCTCCATCATTTGTAGCTACATCATTTGCGGCAATCACCGATTAAGAGGAACCGCGTTTGGGGATGCTCCATGATAAGTTCATCTTGTTTACCCATCCTTCTTTACTTTTGTCTCCTTTTTCTTGGTTTTTGCTCTTCTTTTTTCTCCTTCGTTGCATACCACAGTACTTTGATTTCGACGGAATATGCATGACATAATACACAGCATGCACGGACGGAAGTGAGTGTGTGACTGCTTCCAGCTTGTTTCAAAGAATACGGAAATGGAGTCATTCTTGGAACCCTGCACTTGATTAAAGCATAGATAGTATCATGTTAATGTTGTATAGAAAGCTGTTTTGTTACTTTCAATGCATGGGAATTAATACTAACTTAACTTCTTAGTCTGATGAAGGGCTCTACTCGAAACGTCAGTATTTCGTCACTAAAAATATTGGCAGTTTACCACCTTTTCACTTTGCTATATATCTAAAACACTGACACGCCGATTTGGTTTTCAGCGTGCTCATTATAATAATAATAACAACTTTATTTCACGAGCGTTTACACAACAGCATAGCTAATAAACTTGTGCTCCTCAACAACATAAATAGAATAGTTTTAAGTTAAAATATATAAAATACATATATATAATATATATATATATATATAGAAAGATGAAATATGAAATGTTATCACATTTAAAACCACGGACATGGTACTGATTTCCTTTGTGTTTCCTCATGAACAATTAATACCTTTTTGAAATGTTGAATAAAACTATTCCTATACTTACCCCCGCCCCGTTTTAACGTTAAGTTACATTCTGACTTCCGTCCGTGTCGGTGTACTATCGTGCGGCGGTATCCGTCGAAATCGAAACACTGTCGTACTGTAGTAAAGATGGGGACAGAACGTTTCACTGTGTTGATATACGAAGAGGATGCAAAACTGATTAACCAGTGGACGTTAAAGTATCCACACATTGAAACTGGGGGTGATTTGTTTGGTCTTTGGCAAAACGAAAGCGAGGTAGTCGTTCAGCTTGCAACTGGAGCTGGTGAAAATTGCAGACGAACTACGACTAGTTTCTTCCAAGATGAACGCTATCTTGGAAACATAGGCAGTTATTTAACATCCACCGAAGGCTTGTGTAACATCGGGGAATGGCATTCTCATCATTCATTGGACTTGTGCGAGCCAAGCTACGGAGATAAACAAACCATATGGCGTCATCTACCAGAATATAAAATCGATCGGTTTCTGCTCTTTATTGCTACAATCAGTTCAGAAAATGGTCTTCCAGGCTTTCATAGTTTCATGTTCACATCGCCAGAGAACGCGAACAGGCATGGAGAGATGTTTCCTGTGAGATTCAAGACTCTTCCAGGTCCAAATCCATATCGTATGCAAAGGGAAATCATGCAGAAGTTGTCACAAGGTGCTGAAGTCGGCATAGGGGTTGACGGTGGAGGGTTTATTAAAATGAATAAAAAAGAGTTAAAGAAGGAGAAAGAAAGAATAAAGAAAGAAGAGAAAGAAGAGAAAGAAAAGAAAAGGAAAGAAAAGAAAAAGATCAAGGAGGAGGAAAAAGCGAAGAAAAAGGAGACTAAAGGAATGAAGAACAAGAACAAGAACAAGAACAAGAAGACGATATTCAATCCTTCCTCTTATAATTCGCCGAATGCCGAAAATGATGACATAGAGCAACAACAAAAAACGGAAATTGATGCTCACAACCCTCGATATAGCCCAAGCGTTTATACTTCTGATCATAAGGGACAGCAACATCAAGAATGGATTACTCATGGTAATAACCGTGTTGGACCGGACACGGAAAACACCACTCCGATTCGCGCTTCTTATGTCTAGCTCTTGTTAACTTTAGCTTTAGTTATGACAACATAAAACCACTCAACATGTTCTTAAAGAGAGTTAGTATATTTATAAAATTTCATTTAACACAAGCCCCCACAACTCATTATAGTGGTTTTGGAATTGAACATTGTTACTAAGGATTGTTTATTTATAGTTGTACTATACACTATGTACAACATGTTACTATATATTCCTGTATTATCCTAATATGCGCGTGGTTAGTAGCGTGTTAAGAAAAATATAATATAAACGTTGTTGATTGTCTCGACTTTGGTGATGCAGAGACGGAATCCAAGGCTAGATTGCTGTGTACTGTCCCAAAATAGAAAAACATTCCACTGTTGATATGCATAATCGAAAACTATATATGTATATACGGGTATGAATATTGTCTTCAATTATTGAGTCCTATTGAAATGACTCTGCTTATTCTTGTAACGACTTTCACTTTCCCTCGGCTATGCAAATTCCAGAACTTGGTTTCGGGAAGGTATAAACTAAATCCTTTTCAGTTAATGCCAATCTTGCGTCTTTATCTTTCGTTTTTATCACCTCAGTTACTTTTTGTTTTGTTAACCGGATTTGATAGCTTTTTTCCTTTTGAATGTTGTTGTCGTAGTTGTGAATTCGAAAGTGAAACATGAGGTCGAGTGGTTTTAATTACTTCCGTTATTAACACATGTGGCGCGAACTATCAGTACCCACAAAAATCATTCACCTGTAAAATGCATAGTTATCGTTGCAGGCTTTCTCGCAACCCTACTTTACCTAATTTTGTTTTGTACTTTCCTACTTTTTCACTTAAAATTCTAGTGAAATCAGTTTTCTTTTGTCTTGATACTGCCAGCATAACGTAGCATTTTCTCATTGCTGAAGACAATGAACCACTGAATTTTATTTTTCAACCATATACAGTATTGATAAGATGGAGAATAAATAAATAAAGACTGGATCGAGCAACTATTGTTTAGAAAATAAAGCCGGAAGTAGCTTGTGGCGGCCATCTTGTTGGGACCGTTATACAGGGTGTATAAAAAAAACGAGACCTTTAGAAATTAACCTATTGTTGTTAAGCACAAGATTTTATGCTCCTGGGAATTTAAAATAGATTCTAATCGTATGAAGGAGCATAACTGCATAACAAATTGTCAAAGTACTAATTAGTCATATCATCAGAATAAAAATGGTTCAACTGACCACAGAGCAACGAGTTTTTACTCAAAGTACTTTGAGTCTCGGTATAATGTAAAACAGTAACAACTCGTTGCTCTGTGGTCAGTTGAACCATTTTTATTCGAACTGATGATATGACTAATTAGTACTTTGACAATTTGTTATGCAGTTACGCTCCTTCATACGATTAGAAGCTATTTTAAATTCCCAGGAGCATAAAATCTTGTGCTTAACAACAATAGGTTAATTTCTAAAGGTCTCGTTTTTTTTATACACCCTGTACAGGGTGTATAAAAAAAAGCGCAACCTCGGAATTTCCCAAGAAATCCACTTTGTTTTTATTAGCACAAAAGATTTTAGGCCTCTGGGAATTTAAAATAGCTTCTAATCGTATTCCAAGGGCATAACTGTCGAATTGCTAATAAATAAACAACTTACCATTAAATAAATGCATAAATTTCGATTCAATTCTGCTTTACGTGCTCGAGTTTGTAGTAATTAGACAGTTATGCCCCTGGAATACGATTACAAGCTATTTTAAATTCCCAGGGGCGAAAATCTTTTGTATTTAAGAACACAGTGGATTTCTTGGGAAATTCCGAGGTTGCGCTTTTTTTGATACACCCTGTATATGAAAAACAATACGAACAATCTAAACATCCAAAATTTGAATACGGAGTTGAACTGGTGAACAGTAGGAAAACCCAAGACACCGGCTATTATCATTCTGAATATTCCACATTAATTCACAGTTTTTTTGACATAAAAACGCCTTGAAAGAAACTCAGCTCACACTACGTTTAAAAAATACAAAATTATTTTCAGAGTACCTCACCAATGGTGATATAAGGATGTTATATACCTTAGACCTCGGTGTTTAAGCGATATATGATCAATCCTCGGGTCGCCCTCGGCTTGATATATCGCTTAAACAGCTCGGTCACGGTATATAACATATACATAACAGCTGATTTTAATTTCGAATTTTACTAAAATAGGGTGTTTGGTGAAATGATTATGTGATAGAACACTGGATAGAGAACAGAACGTTTCTTTCCAGTTATAAGGGAAATACCCATATGTTCGGAGATTCGTGCAGTGAATGAATGTATTTCGTGATACGTGTTTTGCAAGATATCCTTACGTAATCGTTCTGGGCTCTCTCAGGTCCGACACCAAAGTGAGGAAATCATCCCTTGTATCGGTATCCACGTCTTGACAGACATGACAGCATGACTTGTAGCACAAGACTCGTGCGAGGAAAACTAAAAGCAAGATACATTGTAGTTATTTTGGCGTTCTGCACCTTAATACTTCTTCATTCTCAATCATTTTTGGTGAAATATTTCAAGACTAGTTACATGATTAGCAAACGCCATGAAAGTGATACACCAACAGAACGACGGGAATCTTGTCCTCGGAACAAATACAAGAATACATTCGCGGCCTTGCTCCGCCACTGGCATTTCCTCTCGAAATATAACAACATTCCTTATGTCATCGGTTTGGGCTCTCTCTTAGGTCAGCACCGAACACAAGACATCATCCCTTGGGACAACGATGTTGACGTCTTGGTTGATGTTCAATATTTCAAAATACTAAAGTCCATGGCAAACGAACGCGGCTTCCAGCAGTGGGATAGTCATTTCCATATGGTCATCCAACCTGATTTCGAGACGAGGGAAGAAAGAATGCGCAGGCGTTGGTCGTGTACTGGCAAGGTAGTCCGTGCTGGAGCGAGTTATCATACTAGTCTAAATATCTCAAGAACGACGTGAGATATGAAAGAGCTCTAAATTACCATTCCTAATAATTTTCGGACTTCATTTAAATAAGACAAACTTAATTTTCGTTTCATAGGGACGACTTTAACTCTATAGGCCCGGGTCAAACGTCGAACATTTCATGAGTCGAACTCAATGCAATTTACATTGAGTTCGACTCATGAAAAGTTCGACGTTTGACCTGGGCCTAAGAATACCTATAGTAAACCTCTTTCAATCATAATGGCGATAAATATTCCTTTATGTCCATCTTAATTGGCCTTTAGGGCCTCGTAATGTAGTCGTTACAGACACCCCAGATCATATTTCAAAGTAGAACTAGCTTTTAGTTTGGCTTTAGGGGCCCCATTTCGCCGGGCAGATTCTCATAACGAAGTTCTTATGGTACTAAATACACCAACAATTATATTTTAAAGTAGAACTCATGGCTTAGTTTGACTGTAGGAAGATCATAAAGTTAATACAAATGATCTTGGTCGAGGACATATTTTCGTGACAAAACTCATCGTCGAACTGGGCTGTGTTGTGTCACGAAAGTCTTTCCTTGCTCTTCTTACAGCCTAAGCTATGGTCAGAGTATTCGCCTTAGGCTACTCTTATGTAAACAATGCTACAAAGCTAGCAGCTAGCTATATAGCTATAGCTAGCTATATTTATGTCTTTATCTGCGAATGTACTTCGTATATTAAGTAATATGTAACTCTAAGCAAGCAAATGGTCACGATAATTTTCGCCCCTAACGTCAACTCATAACCGGTAGTTTTAAGTTGACATAATGATATCCCCAAAAAGAAACACTTGAACCTTGTCAGTTACGGGTCAAGCTTCAAATGAATTACCCATGATTCAGACTCGTTTCAGGAATGATGCCAGCTAAAAGAGATGCCTCGAAAGGGCCTTTCTGTTTCTGTCTGCTCTTTATTTTTGATTAGGTTAGGGTTAGACTAATTCTTGAAAATCAAATTAATTCCCTCAAACGTAGATGCGTGCTGCATTTTTAAGAAAAACATGCGCGGCATGCAAATGAAATAACCTATGACGTATAGAGCTTTAAACATTTTTAGAAAATCAAGAAATTAGAAATAGTAAATTAATTTGGCATCACTATTTCGATGTAATAATGTTAGGTTTCACGAAGTGTCGTAATGTGCAAAGTTTCAAGTGGTGTCGTGGAATAATTTCAAAGATATACTTGATTTTCTAAAAATATGTAAAGCTCTTTATGTCAGGTTACATTTGCATATCACATTAAGTCTAAATATCTCAAGAACGACTTGAGATATGAAAGAGCTCTAAATTACCATTCCTAATAATTTTCAGAGTTCATTTAGACAAACTTAATTTTCGTTTCATAGGCATGCACCTTACGGTTTTGACGTCCGAGTATTTAAGCCCCGCGACATTTGAAGAATGTAAACGAATGGTGCATGCAGAATTCCACGGACTCTCCGTAAATAAAGTATGTTGTTATATAGTTAGTGTCAAAGTTCAATTTTTCTGTTTTCCGATTGGACAAAAGCGTATCACGTGCCGGTCCGCAAAACGTCGTGTTTACTGCATTGCCCTGGCAACGAGGCAACCGGTACAGGTCCACAATAGAATGGGTGCAGTGCGCATGCGCGTCAACCGTGATAGTTCCAAAGTTCATTTTATAGTTTTTCAAAGTTCACTCCAATAACCGGTGAATTATTCATACTTTGACACTAATATACTATATAACAAAACACTTATTTACTGAGACCTCGTTAAAGCAGTGTGTTTTATGGCCCCTCGGGTCCACAAAACACACCGTTTCCCTCGGTCTCAGTAAATAAGTGATAAATAGTATTTTGAATTTTTGTGTGTCCGATAAATTTTGCCCTTTCTAATAAAGAAATATCCAAAAGTCAGACATAGTTTCACGCTACTTTGGTTTAAAATGTTTTTTGAATGTAACTTTAAAAGTTACTGTCTATGACCCAACGTTTCGACACTCCAATCTAGTGTCTTCATCAGGGGTGATCGTTGTAAAGTTAGGATCCCTATTTACACCCTCATAGAACTGATGATGATGTTATCTATTAACAAGATGCAAATAAGCTTCTGGTAATATATAAACCACCGTCATTGCGATTAAATGGGGCGTGGGCATAAATAGGGATCCTAACCTTACAACGATCACCCCATGATGAAGAAGACTGGAGAGTTGTAACGTTATGTCATGGACAGTAACTTTTAAAATTACGTTCAAAAAACGAGAGTAGCGTCAAACTATGCCATTCGTGACTAGGCTCTTGGCAACTGCCTCCGTAGCTCAGAGCACTGCATTAGCATTGCGGGGTTCAATTCCAGCCGGAAGGCCTTGATGTTGCATTTTTTGCAACTGGTCCCCGGTTTGGTCTTAAAATGTATATATTCTGAATTTTCCTTCACCATAAAATCCTAAGAACATGCAGTTTAATCGAGTGAAATGCCAAATATTCAGTTTAATTATTTATACTTGTTTTTTTCGTCTTATCTCGTAGCTAGTGTCTTTCCAAGTCGATAGATGTTCATTTATCACTCCAATGGCGCGAGTCATTCTGGGATACCAAGCTTTGGATATATTCGCGTATGTTAAAAAAGAAAGCGTTGTACACGATGTTGAGATGAAAAAGGATTACAACAGGACAGATTTCTTTCCATTTCAAATATGTTCACTTATGAATGTATCAACTTGGTGTCCTAAAAATGTTCAAGCAATTCTCGAAACAGCATATGGAGATTTGGCGCCAGAATACGTATGCCGAAATGGCGAATGGATATTTCTTAGAAAGCACAAGATCTTGGAAATAATGAATCAGCGTTAGATTATCTAAAAAGATTGACCACAAGACAATTGAAACCTTATATACGTGTAGAAGACGGTGGGAATTGAATTGGCATTCGTTAGGCTTAAAATTGCCAATTTAAAGAACATTGGCATGGTCATGGAAGAAAGAGAAAATCAGACGCTTGCATCAAAGAGACTATTAAATCCTTTAAAAACTCTAAAAGTGTTTATACTTTCTGGTATAGTCACTATATTCAATAACCAATGGCGTCTCTTGTGATATTCAGAAAACTCTTTACATCTCGCTGGTTAGATCACATCTCATCTATGCCAGCCAGGTATGGTCACCTTGTCTACGTGGATCTATTTATTTGATGCGAAGTTTGGAGAGAGTACAAAGGAGGGCCACACGTTTCATCCTTCGTGGTTTTGAACTCGACTATAAGTGCCGGCTCATTCAACTTAATCTTCTACCTCTATCCTTGATCTCCTTTTTCTCTTCTGTTGTATAAATGGCGAACTACGTCAGTTGACATATCCGAATTTGTGCAGTTTTCACACTCTAAGACACGTCGTGGATCCTCCGGGATGGATCTTCGCCTTAATTCTGCTCGCACATTTACATTTCGTGAATAATTTATTGTCCGTATCTGTCCTCTGTGGAACGCGCTACCTCTTACTATTCGTACCTCCGAGCGTACATCAGTCTTCAAGACTCGTCTGAAAACTTTACTTAAAGTTCGCCTTCAATCCATCTTGGACTCTTTGAAAATATCCGTTCATGGCGCATTATCTGTCCTATCTGCAGAAGCCCAAATGTGGCTTCCGCCTGTAGTTGCTAATTTGAACAACTATTATTAGATCTATGTACATTAATATTAGTTCGTACTTTATGTTTGTAAGTTTTTGTATTTATATTTTGTATTTTTATGTGGAGACATGAGCTTTTGTAAGGGACCTGCAGTGTCCTATTGCTTCGTTTCCTGTTGGCTTTTTTTGTCACAAATGTCTTAAATAAAATAAATAAAAAATAACCATGAAACCTTTTGGAGTTTTTATTACACAGTACTCATTTATTTAGAATAAAAGGCACAATACACTTTATTTATAAAATAATTTGGAAAGATTTCTATGTATTCTGGAATTTTGTCTTTATTAAAATTTTCAAATTTCTTGTTGTTCTTACATTGTTGTTATATTATTTCTTGAATTTCATATTTTAAACTTTGTATTTTTTAAACTTTAAATTTCTTTAAACTTTAAATTTTTTATACTGTAGTTAATATTTCAGGGCCCTACTGAAAATCGCTTCGGCGAGTTAGGCCCGCTGGTTAAATTTTATTAAAATTCAAATATACAAAGTACAAACGCTAGGTGAGCGTCACGTCACGTTGGAAAACCTCCTCAATCATGAACTAAATCAGTTAGATCCCTCGAATGTCGGGCTTTATGCTATATATATAAAGCCCTCGGATCTAACTCTTACTTTTCTATTGTTGGGAATGCAAGAATAAACAAGAATAAATTATAGACTCAGACAAACATTGGACTTGAGTCGCGGACAGAATGACTTGTGACTTGGACTTGCAAAAAATGACTTGTTACCAATACAAGTCAAAAGTAAAGTTCTCCTATTCCTATATCTCTATGGTACTGACTATTGACAAATGTATGCACTTCGGAGAATTCATCGCGGCTTCCTCGCTGGGCCCTGAGTATGAGACTTGTAAACTCTCGTCCCCACAGCTTTTACGTGGCCACTGCGGCATGTTAACAAAGATGGCGGTAGTAAGTACAACATTGAATCCGTCAATACAACTTAGAGACGGTATAGTAACACAAGTAATTATACAAATGACTTGACTTGAACATAATGACTTGTGACTTGACTTGAACATAATGACTTGTGACTTGACTTGAACATAATGACTTGTGACTTGACTTGAGCAGAATGACTTGTGACTTGACTTGAACAGAATGACTTGTGACTAGACTTGAACAGAATGACTTGTGACTTGACTTGAACATAATGACTTGTGACTTGACTTGAACATAATGACTTGTGACTTGACTTGAACAGAATGACTTGTGACTTGACTTGAACATAATGACTTGTGACTTGACTTGAACAGAATGACTTGTGACTTGACTTGAACATAATGACTTGTGACTTGACTTGAACATAATGACTTGTGACTTGACTTGAGCAGAATGACTTGTGACTTGACTTGAACATAATGACTTGTGACTGGACTTGAACAGAATGACTTGTGACTTGACTTGAACAGAATGACTTGTGACTTGACTTGAACAGAATGACTTGTGACTTGACTTGAACATAATGACTTGTGACTTGACTTGAACATAATGACTTGTGACTTGACTTGAACATAATGACTTGTGACTTGACTTGAACATAATGACTTGTGACTTGACTTGAACATAATGACTTGTGACTTGACTTGAACAGCATGACTTGACTTGAACAGAATGACTTGTGACTTGACTTGAACAGAATGACTTGTGACTTGGACTTGCAAAAAATGACTTGTTACCAATACAAGTCAAAAGTAAAGTTCTCCTAGTCCTATAATTCTATGGTACTGACTACTGACAAACGCAGGGAATTCATCGCGGCTTCCTCGCTTGGTCCTGAGTATGAGACTTGTGAACTCTCGTCCCCAGAGGCCTCTGCGGAATGTTGACAAAGATGGCGTCAACTTAGAGACGGCACAGTAACACAAGTAATTATACAAATGACTTGTGACTTGGACAAAATAACTTGTGACTTGACTTTGAACAGAATGACTTGTGACTTGAACACGAATAAAATGACTTGTGACTTGACTTGGACTCGAATAAAATGACTTGACTTGAATAAAATGACTTGTGACTTGACTTGAACTCGAATAAAATGACTTGTGACTTGACTTGAACTTGAATAAAATGACTTGTGACTTGACTTGGACTTGAATAAAATGACTTGTGACTTGACTTGAACTCGAATAAAATGACTTGTGACTTGACTTGAACTCGAATAAAATAACTTGTGACTTGACTTGAACTTGAATAAAATGACTTGTGACTTGACTTGGACTTGAATAAAATGACTTGTGACTTGACTTGAACTCGAATAAAATGACTTGTGACTTGACTTGAACTCTAATAAAATAACTTGTGACTTGACTTGAACTCTAATAAAATAACTTGTGACTTGACTTGAACTTGAATAAAATGACTTGTGACTTGACTTGAACTCGAATAAAATGACTTGTGACTTGACTTGAACTCTAATAAAATAACTTGTGACTTGACTTGAACTTGAATAAAATGACTTGTGACTTGACTTGGACTTGAATAAAATGACTTGTGACTTGACTTGGACTTGAATAAAATAACTTGTGACTTGACTTGAACTCGAATAAAATGACTTGTGACTTGACTTGAACTCTAATAAAATAACTTGTGACTTGACTTGAACTTGAATAAAATGACTTGTGACTTGACTTGAACTCTAATAAAATAACTTGTGACTTGACTTGAACTCTAAAATAACTTGTGACTTGACTTGAACTCTAATAAAATAACTTGTGACTTGACTTGAACTCTAAAATGACTTGTGACTTGACTTGAACTCTAAAATAACTTGTGACTTGACTTGGACTCTAATAAAATAACTTGTGACTTGACTTGGACTCTAATAAAATAACTTGTGACTTGACTTGAACTCTAATAAAATGACTTGTGACTTGACTTGAACTCTAACATGACTTGTGACTTGACTTGAACTCTAAAATAACTTGTGACTTGACTTGAACTCTAATAAAATAACTTGTGGCTTGACTTGAACTCTAATAAAATGACTTGTGACGTGACTTGAACTCTAAAATAACTTGTGATCTGACTTGAACTCTAATAAAATGACTTGTGACTTGACTTGAACTCTAATAAAATGACTTGTGACGTGACTTGGACTTGCAAAAGGTGACTTGTTACCATCTCTGGCGAGGGGTTATTGTGGAACGTATTTCTAGTATACATATGGATAACACATAAGTGTTAACCATCAACAGAAGGAAATTGTGAATTTGACAACAGTATTATGTAATTTTTAATTAAAATTAGTTATTTCTCCGAAAACTGGGCATTCAACCAAGCCAATCCCCATTTTAGGTTAGTCAGCATGAACTTTAAAGCTTTGGTCCAGTGTTCTTCTGAATTAAATTGTATCCTAAAAGAATGAAAACAAAAATATCAAAAGCCAGGTTTACTTTCTAGCAACAGTGAATGAAAAATGTACCCTACTTTATTGAATAAGATCCACCATTTCCTCCCGAGTCAAAGATCTTTCCATTGTCCATTCTAAAGACAAGCAAAGTAAAATTTGAACAAAACATTAGTCTTATTCAGGGCGCGAAATAACGGCCGGATAACGGACAATGTCCGGCCAAATTGAGGCGCTGTCCGGTCAAACTCTCACCTTGCCGTTCATTTTGACCGGTGACATTATGACATTAAGCAAAAGA
The DNA here is from genome assembly GCA_035772405.1 of Chrysogorgia sp. JL179-B06. Classification (NCBI taxonomy): domain Eukaryota; kingdom Metazoa; phylum Cnidaria; class Anthozoa; order Scleralcyonacea; family Chrysogorgiidae; genus Chrysogorgia; species Chrysogorgia sp. JL179-B06. The sequence continues at coordinate 435,483 of JAYKKM010000358.1, forward strand.
ACAAACTAATTGCTCAAAAGACGAGTGGAAATAAATTCAATTGCGAGCGACTGCAACTGTCAAAACCAGCATTTTTATGTTGTTTCTTTTACTATATCAATCAAATGACGCGATCGCCTGCACGCAACGAACTTGTTTGAATTTATATTGACGACAGACGGATTTCATTAACAAGCGTTGCGTAACTCCGAAACTTTCCAGAAAGGAGTCGACAAAGGACATTTTATAGAATAAAATGAATCTAGACTGCTAATTAAATAAATTAAAGCTGAAAAGTATCGGTATTTCATGTGTTGTCACGATCCACCGCTTAGAAATGATTTTCAAATTGCTCCAGATAATTAGGTGACGGTTTCGCACACTTTCAGTCTTGTATCGCGTGTAAACGCAACGGCTAACAAAAGCGCGATGTATTTTACGTGGAGGAGTTTACCGATGGCTATTACGGAATTAAGGCTTTTTTCAGGCTTTAGCTGAATAATTTGTCCGGTCATAAAAGCGGCATGTCCGAGCCAAAATTGACTTGCCGGGCTAGCTTCAAGAGTTCTTTCAAACAAAAGGGTTATTTTACAACTGGATTTTTCATTGCATAGATACTTGAAAGAATGTACTTTTTTACCTGTAGGGTAAACAAAACCGTTTATCAACTTTCTCAACCTCTTCTTTAAACTAAAATATAAGGATAATAATTGATTGGTGGGGGGATTTTAGAAAGCCCTAATCTTCCAAAAACGTACAGTGGAACCCCGCCTTATGGCCACGTCGTTAATACGGTCACCTCGTTATTACGGCCACTTTTTTTGTCCCGGCAAAACGCCAATACATTTCCTTATAAAAATACCCCGTTAATACGGCCAAAATCCCAACGTTAACAATCGCCCCGTTTATACGGCCACTCCAACCAAACATGCATTCTAAAATCTAAAGGACAGATAAGTGACAAACGGAAATATATCTTGAGACAAAAGACTTACACCTCGAGACTTAATTTTAATTGAAAGAGTCTGTGACATGTCATATTATAAAGTTTCAGATAAGCAGCAGCGTTTTCAACATGGTTTACTTTTCTTCTTACTATTTCCTTCTTGCTTTGTGTGTCTTTTTCTTGTTTCATCTCTTATAGAAAGATTATTTTCAATGTCCAAAAGGTTCTTTAGCAGTTTCATGTATCTTTCCTGTCCCCAAAATCTGTAAATTGTATCTGAAAATCTTTAAATTGGGTCCGTTTAAATAAAATTGTTGTTTAGAAGTGCGATTGTAATAAACAGCCATGAAATTTGACCCGCGTTGGTGATCGTATTAAAGTGTTTATGAAACGAAAATTGAGGTGACTTTTTTATTGATTTATTTGAGAGAACTCCTCAAACAATAAAGAATGGCGTTTGTAGTTCTTTAATATCTTATTTCGTTCTCGAGTTATTCAAGATTGTGTAATATGACCTATGACGTCACTAGTTGTACCCACCATTATGATGAATCAGAAAATGAAGCATATCTTCAAAAATATTGAGAAAAATTGTTTGAAACTTTACACAAGTATACAGATCACTAAATTGAATATCTCTACATCAACTTTATCGTTACCATAGCAATATATATTAGTTCCCAGACCTTTCATCCTGCAGCAAACATTTTCTATTTTCCACCATGCCCTACAAAGATTTTGACTCGAAGTTGCTCTGTTTTGCCAGAATATAAACAAGTTCGTGAGAGGAATAAAGGAGTCTGGGAACTAATCTGTTACCATGGTAATGATAAAGTTTACATGGGTTATTCAATTTAGTGACCTGTATACTTGTGCAAAGTTTCAAGGAATTTTGTTCAATAGTTTTGAAGACATGCTCCATTTTCTGATTCGTCATAATGGTGGGTACAACTAATGACGTCATAGGTCATATTTTAGAATCTTGAATAACTCGAGAACGAGATAATGTATGGGAGAACTACAAACGCCATTCCTTATCGTTTGAGGAGCTCTTTCAAATAAATCAATAAAAAAGTCACCTCAATTTTCGTTTCATAAACACTTTTCGGGATTCCACTGTAATTTGCATTGCAAATTTCATATTAAATATTTCTTTAGCACATAGAACGATCTGATCTAAATGTTTATAACTTTGTCTCGTTTGTTAGTCATAGTCGTACCCGCATCTGTAAAAATCCTACCCTTATGCTTAAAGCACCATCCTGTAAAACTAGTACTTTCCAAGTCTCCTACTTTAACAGAATTGTTCCTCTCTGGAATTCTATTTGTAAAATAGCACCACCCAATAGTCTCTGCAGTCTTGCAACATTCAAAAGATTTTTACTCAATACTTATTTATCATTACTAACATCTACTTTTGACGTCGATATGACTTGTACATGGTCATTATACCGTAACTGCTCCTGTCACTGATAGTTTTCCAATGTACCAACTGCTTGGATTCCACGGAGCATCGTTGTACATGTACTGTATGTGTGCAGCTTCAACCTCGTTCTTCTGAATTCCACTCAGTTTTATTCATTTTGATCTTTCAGTGGAGTTCGGAAGAATGGGGTTGGGGCTGCGCGTGTGTGTTGGTGCATCGTGAATTCCAAGCAGTTGATCTATGAATTATGTCTTTTTAATTTCAACGGGAAGGCGCCTCGCATGGGTCCTCGAGTCCCGTTCGCACTCGTTCCGTTTGGGTATTTTTTGTATTTACATTAATATCTAATAAAATCAACCAAAAAAAAAAAGAAAAAAAAAGAACAATTAGAAACCTCTTGAAGGCAGTCCAGGAATGCTACCATGCCATGGTCAAATCTAGACAAAAAAAATTACTTTTCTTAAAAACTAACTTAAAGAACATTGGCAACAAAAATTAAGTTTGTCTAATATGAAAGAACTCGTAAAATTATAGAGCAACACCTTTTACAACTTTTCCGTATTTTACTTCGTTTTTGAAATATTTCAGTTTGTTTGATATGTAAATGAGATGGTCTCTGACGTCATGTGCAGGGAAGAGAATTTTCACTCATTAAAATATTAGTTCCATCTTCAAGTTTGTTCCACAAATGTACTTGAAAATGTGCGTATAATAACTCCTGGTGATAATGAACGTTGTAAACATAGCAATCACTGAGATATAAGACATTTTTAATGAGTGAAAATTCTCTACCCTGCACCTGACATCAGAGACCATCTCATTTACATACCAAACAAACTGAAATATTTCAAAAACGAAGTAAAACACGGAAAAGTTATAAAAGGTGTTACTCTATCATTTTACAAGTTCTTTCATATTAGACAAACTTAATTTTTGTTGCCAATGTCCTTTAAAGTGTCCTTTAGGGTCCTCAACAAGGGGGAAGCCTTGAGATTGAAGGATCATGGGAAAGTTAGGGGTACCCTGGGTGCCAGTGGTTCTTCTTCGCTCGTTGGGGGATAAGTTAGGGGAAGAACTGTAAGCATTTACTGAGTCATGAAACCACTTACTTAGTATCCCAAAAGAAACGAAATCCTCCTGAAGCGTATCTGAAACAAAAATAAGGAGACAAAGGACATAAATTCTATCTATCTATGGTCCCCCAAGCAGAGTCTTAGCTAGAAGGCCGTGTTGGCCGTGTTTTCACGGCAAAATAGATCGACCACGGCTTGTTTTTTTCCGTATAAAGCCGTGTCGGTTACTCAGTTTATTAAAAAGAATGTTCGTACTTTACTCCAATTTATGTCAGCGGCTGAAATTCAGGCTACAATTTATGTCGTGAAAAATATGAATACTTGTTGAATGTTGACGTTTTTACATTCAAATTTCGTAAACTGATCCTTGAATGTGCGCCAGCGATCGCAAATGTGAGTCCGCGCACATACCATCCACTACTTTAGTTGCAACTTCATGTAACCCTGTATTCATTCAATGGCGGAAAGCACGGGAACTCGGGAAGAATTTTAAAATAGAAATACGGCGACACAGAATATGAACATAAGAGGTTTTTTCACTTTAAAGTGCACCATTTTAAAGGTCTTTTACAAGACAAATTGCACCATTTTAAAGGTCTTTTACAAGACAAATTTCTCCCCGAAAATGTGTTCTCAGAACGCAAATCAAAATTTTCCAGGGGGTGCATGCCCCCCGGACCCCCCTAAAAATCTCGTGCATTCGGCACTCGAAACGTACACTCCCTAATTATTAAAAACACGGCCACATTGACAAATCCTAGCTAAGACCCTGCCCCCAAGTGTTACAACTTGCTTAAAATATTTACGACATAGTTTGACGCTACTCTGGCTTTAAAAAGTTTTTTGAATGTAACTTTAACAGTTACTGTCCATGACCCAACGTTTCAACACTCCAATCTAGTGTCTTCATCAGGGGTGATTGTTGTACAGTTTAATAAATAATGTCATCATTGGGTATAAATAGGGATCCGAACTTTACAACGATCACCCCTGATGAAGACACTAGATTGGAGTGTCAAAACGTTGGGTCATGGACAGTAACTTTTAAAGTTACGTTCAAAAAAACTCTTTAAAGCCAGAGTAGCGTCAAACTATGTCTGAGAAATTCATAGTTTGATGATACATCGCCATCGGACTATCGTCATTAATCTACAGGCCTTCCCAGGAGCCTGTATTGCAGGCTAGATCGCCCAGTCCCCAACTTGGCGATGCCTGCCTGTAACCCTAAGTACCACTGAACTACAGACCGAAGATTATAATTTCGTCACATGAACCCCGCTATCTTGAACTCTCAAAGGAAACGAACAACTGTTCGAGATACAACGTTATACAATAACACTGTCATTGTAGTTTAAAGTGTCTATCTCACGTTTGGGGATTTTACATCCGTAATATTTGGGTCTTCCTGAGCAAAATCATAATATATAATATATGTATAGGATAAACACCGAGAACGAGGGATGTATGCTATATACAACCCCGAGGACGCGCAGCGTCCGAGGGCTGTATATTGCATACATCGCGACGTTCGAGGTGTTTATCTGACTTATTACATGATTAAGGAGGTTTTCTAACGAAGTTTTGTCCATTTTTCCACCTTGGACAAAGATTTTCCTATTTTTTTCTTCGTTTCTTATCTAATTAGTATTCATAGGGATGTATCCCGCGGTACATCAAAGAAAACGGACTCAATCATGTAATAAGTCTTATTTATCACCTGGTTGCATTGGGAGATTATTTGTTTATATTTATGGATGATAATCATGATATAATATGGTAGTAATATGGTAGTAAAGACTCTTACAATGGAAGTTCTTTTGATTTATCATCCAGACTTTCCAGATATGAATGATTACCAAATGGTACCAGACGATACCTGCAAAAGGAATATCATGTTTAATATATTGCAAAAGAAACGTATACCCACAAAAAATAAGGCCCAAGATCTTAGACGCAATTTCCCTTGTGCATCTCAATTTCATATTGTTACCTTTTAAAAGTGAGATTCATCTTTCTTGCTAATGCGTTTAAAAGAAGTACAGTCTGTCCCCAAGCAGCATTGATTTCTGACCACTCCACCTGAACAAAAAAACATCACATCTTGTACAATTTAGTCACTATTAACTACCATATTTACTCCAATGGATGCCCAATTTCAAATAAATGCCCCTTTCCAATGTTTGCCTCCTTTACTCAAGAAAATATCAAATAAATGCCCCCTACAATGAACGCCCCCATCCCATAAGCACCTAGTAAACATGAAGTAGGCTCTCATATATATATATATCAATGACTTACTGGAACACTGGGTAATCGGCCAAGTCGGAAATTATTAATAGTTCCAAAGTGTCCTTTATACCTAAAATACATGTAAATTATCAAACATTGTGTTCATGATGATTGTTCTCCAATAAACAATTCTTACCAAACAAACAACTCTTACCAAATATTAAATGTACTGTTAAAGACATTGGTTTTCTCGAGTTTATCCAACTGCATTTGGGCATAATGAAGTTGATTGTCAACACTAACAGAAAAATGACATTAAAGAGAAGACCTGTCAGTTATGCTACTGCACTACCACCACTGTTTGCTATTAGCTTGTGTAACAAAATAGGTACGCAAATGCGTACGTGTATATACGTTTTAAAAATTGCGAATTTGCAAAAGGAGTTTGTAGTTTTAAACGTTTTTTGCATGTAAAAAAGGGAACTTTATAGTTCGTTTTTGCTTTTTAATGTTAGTACAGCTATATTATTAAATAAATTTAAAAATAGGTTTCCATGTGTCACAGTATAATGTGAAATAAACATGTGAGATGTTGTGAGTCTTGAGAAAGGATAAAACATAACAAAAACACGAGTTGTTAATAGTATAGGAAAGTATTTTTAGCTTTTGGAAAGTCTTGTAATATCCCACTCAATACCCCATATATAAAACTATGCCAATGAGCAATTGCATAAAAGGCTTTGCTACTTAAAATCACTTTGTTTAAAATCCTGATAAAGCGTTACCACTTGTTCTTTAAATAGTACATGTACATATAAAATTATATTTGTATATATACTGTACGAAACATCAAATGCAAGCCTGGAAAGAATTATTTTAGTTGTAATTGTCAGAATGACCAGCGCAAATAAATTTGTAGTGGACACAGAAAAATTGTACCTGTCAACGTACAATTTAGCGTAACGTCTCCAAACTTAGCGTATGAATGTCTGTCTCACAACTTAGTGCAATGTCTCACAACTTAGCGCAATGTCTCACAACTTAGCACAATGTCTCACAACTTAGCGCAATGTCTAACTAACTTAGCGCAATGTCTCACAACTTAGTGCAATATCTCCAGGCTTACCGTAACATCTCCAAACTTAGTGTAAGGCCACACCAATTTTATTTTGTGTTTCACGGGCAGAAACCCATTTTTTTCAGGATCGGAGGCGGGGAAAAAAATAAAAATAAAATTGTATTGATGAGTCATGAATGTTCAAATTCATCAGAAGAAATTTATATATCACAAGTAAAGACTAAACACAATATAATATTGATATACATTTGCCTAATTAATTCAGATCAATAAAGACACAAGAGTTACTTAGCAAGAGGAATTTTGCAGTGTCTACAGGATCTGTTTGCTTTCAATAAATATAAATGTACCTGACATGTATTCGAAAAAATGTAGTACACTATATAAAATAACCATAAAATTCATGTTCTGGCCACGCTAAAAGAAATCTAAACAATTACAAGTTACTTCAATATACTACAGACGCATTCTGAGCACTATTGAATAGATCATTACAGGCATATATACAATATTAAATGTCACTTTAAAAGAGCGAGTGCAACTTGAAAGCCATTGCTTGAGAGCACACAGATCGTCTTGCAGAACAGTGTGCATGTGCACGCTATAATTGTAAAGAGGACTGGAGCCTACAGCCCACCGTTCCGGACTTCTGGTTCATGAATATTGCTCAATGCTGTGGTCAATGCGATCCAAAAAAGATGTGCAAAACCTCAGGATTTTTAGCGTGTCTTTACAATTCGAATTTGCCATAAAAATGAGCTTCAGCAAACACGGAACTATAGATTTTTATTATTTTGGACTCTTGACTTATTTATTCTTTTATTTTAAAAATAAAAGGATAAGATTTCAATTTTATTTTTATTCTGTTTTTCGGATTTTTAGCGTCGGCGGGCCCGTGAAACACAAAATAAAATTGGTGTGGCCTAACGTCACATAACGCAATGTCTCCAAACTTAGCATAACATCTCATAACGTAACAATGCAATCTCTCCAAACTTAGCGTAATGTCTCCAGATTTAGTGCAATGTCTCAAAATGTAGCATAATGTCTCTCATCTGAGGTTGTACAATACGAAATCTAAAAATAATCTAAAAATCTAAAAAGGTGTTACTTTTTGGTGATAATATTATGAGCATCAAACAAAATGACAGACATAATCTTGTAACTGTCAAATCTCTAGAAATGGGATATTTGTACCAGACAATGTCCGTGACCGGCCACTAATATCCAGGCATGCAAATGAAATGAATGTTTTAATGAAATTAACCTCTGCTGTTCTTCTTCAAACTCAAGAAGTTGCTGCTGGCATTCATTGTATTGAACCCAATACTTATCTTCTTCCTCATCCAACCTTTCTGCTTCCTGTTTCTGTTGTTTAATTGACGTTTCAACCTTTGTGCATTCAAGTTCAATTTTTTCCAGTTCATTAATAAGTTCAGATTCTTCAAGTTTAAGAGCTTCCAGTTCCGTGGCCAATGATTCACCGTCTTCATTGTCGTCCGAGACAAACTTATCCAAAAACTCCTTATAATCGTTCAACTCTTCTGTTGTTACTTTAAGTTGATGATCAAGCTGGTCGAGCAAAGTATCTGTACATTCTTCACATAATGGATGGTCGATATCAGATTGTGCTGACATTATGTCAAACAACTGACTTGTCACCTTTAGCAACAAAAATAAATCAAGACAATTACAGAATGCAGATACAGATATTAACATTGCTAAGTCGGTGTTCAGTCACATGCCGGCCTGTAGGCTATACCACCCCTTTGGATATAGGTAAAGTCGTTGGAAGGTCAAACTCATTTGGAGGGTCGCAGTCCCTGAAGGGATACCTCGGGCAAGGGAATCATACCAACCAAGTAGGGAGTCGCCAGGGCCTGGCAGTGCGGTGAGATGCCTAGCAGTCCAATGTGGCCCTGGCATGCAATCCGTTATTATTAAGCTAGAACCCTGTAGTGATTCCCTGCGCAGCCGAGAAATCCCTCTCAACCCGGGAACTACGAGTCACACTAGCAACTCTAGTGGAGAATAAACGAAAGCCCGAAAAATTAAATCACTAAAAAAGTAAATTATGGAGGTACTTAAGAACAAGGAGCAGACCCACACAGTTTCCATTTACATTGCTAGGTAGAATATCATTATTAGAATATTGGTATCATCTTAATTACCTTTAGCCTGTAACTGAGATTGTCTGATCTCACACTTTGAGCATTAATCAATGTGAATCCATTGCCATCAACATTACTTGAACTGTAATTTTAACAAAATTCATATTTCTATTACTATTCTACAATATATCTATATTTCTTTACAATAACCTATGCACAATTGGTAATTATGGCCATGATCTATTAGAGGACAGATGCACGGCTAACGTCAGTTCACACCAGATCACGTTAGCCAACTGCTTTTGTCTTTTTCCATGCCACAGAAATCCCAAGAGCTTCAATAAACATTTTCAATGGTTTGTCTTTGATTTTTATTGTATAAAACAAATAGATTCCATTTTTCCATTGTCTGTTCAGTTATAGATGCACAAAAGACGTCAGAATGTGGTAAGAACATCAGTGTCGACCCACTCGACTATCATCTGGTGGGCCACTTTTTGTTCTTACCACACTCTGACCATCATCTGTGCATCTATAACTGAACAGACAATGGCAAAATGGAATCTATTTGTTAAATGTCTCTAATTATACACAAGCTCACACAAAATTATTATCACAACCCAGCTTGTCAAAATTCAGCAAAATATGTGTATGGTCCCTGACAAAGGTGATCACATTGTGATCTACATCCCTCATTCACCCCCTTTTCTCTCTCACCTACAGGAGCCAACTGTTCTCCTTACAACTTTATCATTTCCATCTCCTGCATTAACCTGCAAAGGAATCAATATTATTATAATGTAAATGTAGTTCTTTGGAATATGGATATCATTATGTATCATGAATTAAATTAGCCTAAATTACTTTGAAACATGGTCACCTATCCAACTACCTGTTATACTATAACCCTCTCCAACATGGCTTAACGTCTAACCAGTGGTGAATTGGGGAAGGCTAAAAGGGATGACTCAAAAGGAGCTTTCTGTTTTTTATTCTTCGTTAGGTTATGAATAGCTACGGTTAGGGTTAAGTTTAAGGTTAGGATCAAGGTTAGGGTTGAGATTAGGGTTAGGATTAGTAGTTCTAAAAAATGTGAAGGTCCTTTTGAGTCATCCCTCTTAGGCTTCACCTGGTAAGTTGAGGTTACCAGGTAAAATCTACCTTATATGGCAAATCGAAAGTATTGTAAAATGTCATATGCAAACAAGGGAGCACATTACGACGATATATATCTAAGTTCATCCACACAAATATCACAACAAATATGCGTAAATCAGTAACTAATTTTGTAATTTTTGGGCGTCTATTACTTCATGTATGCCAATCATTTTTGTGTTGTGTTCAACAACCACTGTCCACTACATCAGAGTGCTCACCCGTGGGTAGGCCGACACCCTGCAGGTACGCAGTCGGTGAATGCTAGTTGAACACAACACAAAATGATAGGCATACATGAAGTAATAGATGCCCAAAAATGACAAAAAAAATGACAAATTTGTACGAATGAACTTAATGGCATATCTCATTGTAACGTGCTCCTGTGACGCAAACTGTCTATTTGATTTGAATAGTCATGTAATAAATAGTCCATTGAGTGGTTTTACTGATAATAAAGTTGGGCATTTCATTTCTTTCTCGTATTAGCATTAAAACCATTCAATAAGATGTATATGTTTCTCTGTCAAGGGCTCAGAAACATTTTCCAAGGATTTGAGCTTAACCATCATCCATGTATCGTCTCCAAGCTCCCACATTCACTGCATCGGTGTACAGTATATATATACATGTACATGTACAACCAAAGCATTATTGATATAGTAACTGCTGCATAGCCAGTTCATATATCAATCGAAACAAGATTGAGTCTTGGTACGTCCCCAATCCCCGGAAAGGGATTGAATCTGTATTAAACCTTTCGATTGCCAGGGAGATGCTTTACCGACGGTAGCTCAACATTGGTTAAGAGCGTGTCCCTGGCAGTCACATCAGTGTACAGTATGTATAGACCTCTTTCATAATGGCAGCCAATTTAAATATTCCTTTACATGCATCTAACGCTTTTGTGTCAGCAATTCAAAAGAATCTTTGCTTCCTAACAAAAGAATATTTAAAATGGCAGCCATTATGAAAGAGGTCTATAATTATTATATACAGTAGCTACTAGTAAAACTAGTAGCATATTTGATATAAATAATATATACCTCATCAATGGTTCCCTTGTCCAATGACAACGAAGTTTTACTTTCATGTTTTTCTGTTTCAACAGCTGGTAAACTCGGAAGAGGAACTTCAAATTAAGAGAATATGTTATCTACCTCATATTTATCCATATTACTATATCGAAATGAACAAAAACCTACGCGTTAGCTCTGTTAAAGTTTCTTCATCAATGGTACTAAACGAACTCTGGTCTAGACGCAGTGGTTGGCAACATCGTTGACAAACAAAACTAACTCTGGTAGTCCCTCTTGAATTACTGGTCATCTTGAATGGCCCACAGACGATTTCAATCAGTTTTCACTTTAAAACAATAACATCGTATTCGTCCGCCATTTTGTACTTCCGCGCTCGCAACCCGCCCGCCCGCTCGCTCACCCCTTAAGCCTCTTTTCCAGTCTTGCATGTAATTAAAAAGAACTCGCAGTGCTTGTTTGCTCGTTGCGAGTTGTTTTTAATCAGATGCAAGTACTCGCAGCGAGCTGCGAACCAGTTTTTGCGATGACTGGAAAAGAGGCTTTACCCGCCCATTAGAATTAGGCAGTCAATGATTATGTATGTCTGGTGTAATCATATAAATTGTGCAGATTGAAAAAAAAACACAGGAAACTTCATTTGAAAAACATTACATTCTGAAGTTGTGAACTTGGTTATACACTTCTATTATTAGGTCAAGTTTGTTTGGTTGATTTTTCAAATGCAGTCTGACAACAAGGAATAAAACTTGAAGTTGTCCAACTGCTTAAAAAGTTAACTTTACTGTTGCAATAAGCTGACCATTTTTTGTCGTTAAATGTATAAATTAGTATGAAACCACACTACACTTTACGGATGGAAATACTTTTTCTATAAAGAGCCAAACCAAACAGTTTCAGTTTGGTATGATTGAAAAATAACATAATAATGGTATTGTAAAATATTGGTGGTACAATCAAACAGAAAACAATTGAATGGAATTTTGCCTAATTCCATTTATCTTTTTTATCGCTTAGGTGTTTCATCTTTTCCACTATTTGATTTGTCCTTCTCTTTTCCTTCAGCCACATCCTTTTCTTTTGTATCTTTTTCTTTTGTATCCTTTTCTTTTTCCTTTTCCTTATTTTTATCCTCTTTCTTTCCACTTTCCTCTCGTTCAGCGTCACGGTTAGAGACCTTGTTGTTTATGAGATTATGCAGTGCAATAATCACACGCACAATGGATGCCGTATAAATCATAAGCATTTGATCATTTGTTTTAACTGAAGTAGCTTTTACAAACTCTTCAATATTCAGATCAGGGAGAAGGTTAAATACATCTTGAAGCTGGTAGATTATCATATGGTTCACCGGTAGTTTACCACTAGCGACTTTCTCGAGATAGTTACGGATATCTTGTAAATGCTTATTTAGACCTTTAAGTGACATTAGTTGACTAGTTATGCGTTGCGATAGAGTACCAGCTGTTAAATTCCTTATATCTCTAAAAAGAGGAAAAGAAATAATTTAATTATGTGAGATTTGAGCTTCGGAATACCCAAAAACAAAACATAGAATTCAACATTTTGTTTAATATCTGGTAATTTTCGAAATATTAATAAGCAAATAAAATGCCACCATGAATATTGGTAGGGTGTAGTTTTACGAAGCAGAACAACCAGTATCTTTCAGGGCTCGAAAAAACGCCGATCACCGATCAATGATCGGCAAGAAATTGTTTATGATCGGTGGAAAAGCAGGGTTGGCGATCATCGTGATCGGCAAGAAATATATTGGACCATTCAAAAAGATACACACGCGTACAGTTCAAAGACAAATAAAACAGTCAGAAACACGCGAAAAGCGTTGTTTAGCTTAAAATAAGTACATGTACTGTACATTGCAATTACACCATCATTAAATGACGGTTTGCACACTTTGATTACTGTTTTAGGATTCATATTACAATTTATGCGAAGCTATTTCTGATACATCCTCGTAACGGCTTATAGTCTGAACGAGCGTGAGATTTTCAGCAGTGGTTTTCCACTGTATAATGTATTATCTTTTGGAGAAATCAAAAGGCATTTCAAGAAGAAAGAAAATTATCTCAGTCATCACATCTAGAATCAAAAGAGTGTGAAAATAGATGGTGATCGCAAATTTAAGTAGTGACAGTCATAGTGTACTGTAGTTCCCGATCGGCCAGATTTTCATTTGATCGGCGGAAAATCATGACTGACGATCGCCATGATCGGGAACTTTGGGAAAGTGATTTTGAGCGCTGATCTTTATAATATTGATAATACCGTAATAAATGTTCTACTCCGACTTCTTCTGCTTCTTCAGCTCCAATTTCACTGGGGACATGTTCAAATGTTTTACTAGTTGGTGTTCCATCCTGATAAAAACAATAATTACCATAAATAACAGTACCTTTATTGCAACTAGAAAATTATGTGAAGTGTTCTTGAAATAATAAGGAATAATAGGAGTAACATAGTCACGATATATGGACAATCGTCAAGCTCAAATCTTCAGAAAATGTCCAAAACTGGTATCAAACCTTCAATCTTCTGATTGCCAGTGAGACACTCTAATCAATGAGTTACTGAGACTCAAAAGTTACAATGATGAGAGTGAAGGTTACAGGTTTGCAATGGAGAGTGAAGGTCACAATGATGTAGTGGTTCAACTGATATATTTCGATCGGCAGCCACTATAATTACAGTATTAGTAATGCTTGCATGGTGTGTTGAGCTTGACGATCGTCCATGTATCTTCTGTCTACTCCAAGTGCATCATAACATTAAATTGAGAAGACAGGTCCAATTGTGATGGCATTAGTTTCACACCTCTAGCTCAATATACAGTACAGGTAGTACATTTATATTCTACATATATTATACAGTATTTTATAGCACTACTGTACATTATCGTTGTAAACTTGTGCAAGGATATACTAACATCATGAACTTCTTCATATGCTACATATGCTTCAGTAGGTAGTCCAAGGTCTTTAGGTTTAGCATCAATTATAACCAAAACCTGAATAGAAACAAATTGTGCAGCAATTAATAATTGAGTAATCCATTGAGTAATACATGTCACATCTAGGGAATAAAATACAGGTACAGTGTGTTTCTTGTCATTGTTTATTAATACATACATTCAACTTTTTAGAAACGATGTGATATCATAATAGCCAAAACAAAATAAAAATGGAGATTAAATAATATGATGGCTGTTAAAACTAGAAAATGGCTGTTAAACCTGAATAATAATAAACCGATATACTTTTAATTAATTTTATTATTATTTTATAACTTTTTAATTGTTGAGAATCTTGCCAAGATCTCTGAATACTCTTATCTGTAAATTCACTAAATGGCATCCACATCAGGAGGACAGTGTGTAAAACAAACATAGTGTTATAGAAACTCTTCAAAGTACTACTTCACTTACTGAATTGTTACAGTATCTTTGTATCAATGAATTAACCTTTATGTCATTTTGATGTAATTTTGGTCCAGTGTGGTACCATCCTACTACCTTTTCACGTGCTGAAATGAAACAAAATCACCATAAAGGAATGGTACACAATAGCAATCTCGTACCCAGAGCCTGCGTTCCTTTTGGCCTGCAGCCAAAAAACAGAGGCTCTGGGGAACTCCGATGAAACTCGTCATTTGATTGGTTGATGGCGAGCTCTCGCACCAGTTTCTTAGGAGCTATTGCTCGCGAAGTTTTGCATTTTCGAATTCGAATTTCGAATCGCGGTAAAATTAAACAGTTCTTTTCAGAACTATGGCTGGTAAAGATTTATTCGATACACCTGCAACACATAATTATACACGACAGACCCAAAATACAATTGAATACATGAAATAAGTTAAAACTTAAAACTATTATTAATATTATTCTCGCTTCGTCGCCAAACAAACATCCATCGTCTGACTCGTCTCGTAATTCTTCAGAGTTTCGCCTCAGAACTTTAAAATTATATTAGAGACTACAAGGTCGATGTAGTTTAGCCAAAGTTCTTGACAGAAAGTACAATTCCTTACCTGAGCGGTGGCTCGATCACTGCTGACGGGCCGACGGCTACGCGGACATATAAAACACTCTCGTTAAATCGTCCGGTTGACGATTTAGAGAAAAGCTAAGAAAGACCATTTGTATCGCAACGCTTTGTCAAAAGCTTTGTAAAACATACTGGGCCATTCTTTATCGGTAAACAAATATTTTCCTTGGTCTTCAAACAAGCTAAACATCGTCAATGACAGTAGCAAATTATAGGGAACTGGGAACCAGAGGACTGGGAACAAAAACCCAATTTTGGGAACTTTTTCATCGGAGTTCCCCAGAGCCTCTGTTTTTTGGCTGCAGGCCAAAAGGAACGCAGGCTCTGGGTACGAGATTGACACAATAGATGAAGAGATACAAGGCCATTAATATAGCATCCTTAACATTTTAAGTGCCCCTGTGATCAAATTTTGGTATCCCGAATATTTACATATTTGTAAAGAGCATGGGAAGTTGCCTTTTCATACTGTTTTTATACGGGATTATACGGCCGCCATTACTCGAACATGTTTCGGACGCTTAGGTTACGATTAGAGGAAGTGATGTGAAAGACTGAACACGTGGCTAGTTGTGTATGAATATAAAGCTATTTGGGGAAAACGTTCTATTGTAACTTGTTGTATAATTTCCATAAAGCTGTGTCACGTATTGAGTCTCTGCTCGTCTGGAACATGTTTTGAGCTATGGTGGACAAAATGGTGACTTTGGAGGTTAAAATACTTGTGACAGAATGTTTGTTGTTCATTTTTTTGGCAAATGTGAACATTTATTAACCTAAAATGATGTTCTGTAACAAAAAATGCCAGGAAACATAATGTGATATTTCGTCGCAAGGACACTCGTATGCCATCACACCCAAAACAATGAAGTGATTAATTAAAATAACATTACCAACAAATATTAGCAAACTAACCATTGACTTTCTTAAACATCGTGTACATATTTTCTAAGTAGTCATGATCCAAAAACCAGACATCTATGTCACGCTCATCTTCATCAAAAGGAACTAAAAATATCCATGATTATTTATTAGTTAGCTATGGTTAGATACAATTTGGATTAGATAATCAAGTTTTAAACACAAGACTCTTGCTCAGATGAAAAGAGCAACTTTGGGAGAGCTTGGAGTAGACAGACGATTGTTAAGCTCATATCCTCAGAAAAATGATTCTGAGTCCCGGACAGTAATCGAACCTGTAACCTTCTGATTGCCGGTGAGATGCTCTAACCATCAAGCTACCAAGACTCAGATGGTGAGTGAAGGTTTCAATGATGTACTGGTTCGATTGATATATGTACATATAGTATTCATACAGTATACATGTAGTGACTGCCACATACAGTAGGCAGTACATTATATCAATTGAACCAATACATCATCGTAGCCTTCATTGTCCATCTGAGTTTCAATAGCTCAATGGTTTATAGAGCATCTCACCGGCAATCAAAAAAGGTCACAGGTTCGATTCCTGTGACTTTTATCAAATTTTGTGACTACATGACTACATGCATAGCACTTGACTTGGCATGTAGCCACAATATTTGATTTATAGAAGAAAGAAAGGATTTTATTGAGCCAACGTATTGGAGCAATAATATTTTTAACATTCTAGGATTTAAATATTTTACATAAGATGCCATAGAGTGTTGTCACACTTACCAGCAAAACTATTTGACACATCTAGTACACCTTTACGGTTGGCACCAAGTAAAACACCCACCACTCTCCTTTGACTTGCGGCAGTACTAACACGATTGAAATGGTCTACAACGCTAAGAAGAACAAGAGGATGAACAACTACTTTGGAAATAGCTTCTAGAGGCGGCGACATAGCAAAAGAAAACCCAAAAACTATTATTTCAGAGCGATATCTTTTACACTAAAACTTTTTCATCTTTTCATGTTCAAGCACCGGACACGCATGGTGAGAAAGATCCCACGCGCGATATGCGCGAACCATCCTTAAACTCGCGTGTGGTAAACGAAAGGTTGTAGCAAGCTGCAAACATATTGTATTTCTCTTTACACTTTGAACTGCCTATGAAAACTAGCTTTTTCTCGTTGTCTTTTGCCAATTATGGGTAAGAAGTCGAGTAAGCTGTCAGACCATATCGAAACAGCAAAGAAAACCCGAGTATTTTCTTTGACTGGACAGAAATTGAGGGAGGTTTGTAGAGCAGTGAGGCATATATTATTAATTAAAAATAAATATATTATATTATATTATATTATCAATTTACTTTATTGTTTTTTAATATCTACAATAATTATATTCAACAGATTAGTTGTTCTTTTATACTAGGTTCCTGTTGAGGTGATGGATCTTGCTACAACTGCAAGAACAGTAGATCTCTCAAATAACAAGCTCGTAATAATTCCTATAGCAATGCAAAATTTTGTTGAACTCAAACAGCTAAATATTGATACAAATAATCTTGGTAGGTATAAATATTAATACCTTTAAATTATGTTTAGATATATATCACAGTAATTGGCGATTGCTGTTGCGGCCACCCTACCATGATATGTACTGTACTAGTTTTGTAATATAACCTGTCTTATATTAATCTTATTCGTAATCATTACAAATTCCAATATTTGTGGCAAAACCAAATAAATAAATAAATATATTAAATATATATATATACTGCACTATATATATCTCATATACATATACATGTCATATACATATACATGTCATATACATATATAGCAAAGTACGAGATACTGACGTTTCGAGCGGAGCCCTTCATCAGAGTAAGACGAGATGAAATTCATATACATGTCATGTACATATAATTCAATCCACAAACACATATTTTACTATACCACAGCTCATCAGTGTACCTTGGAACAATCTGGATGAGTTAACCAGATACACATGCGATCGTCAGTGACAACCACATGTAGGACAGCACTGGCAATTAGCACATCCAGATAGCATGAAGTACATATAGATATAGATTTAGATACGGTATATACATATTATATGTATATACATATTATATGTATATACATATTATATGTATATACATATACATCTGTATGGCTATATATATAATATATCTTGTTATAAATAATTTATCAAAACCTTGAATCTAAGTCTTCTTGCCTGTATACTATGTCTATAAGTTAGTAGCAGCCCTACCAAGATTGGGGGTAACTGGAGCAACTGCCGCAGGACCCGGGCCAAATAAGGGGCCCAAAATGATAACCATTATGCAAATCTTACACATAGAATGAAGCTTCTAGGGCATTTAGGTGTCTGTGAAAGACCATGACCCCACCTTTCCCTGGGCCTATATTGGCTCTCGGCAGGCGTGGCCCACTGGGAGATTTCCCGGTGGGCCTCCGAAAATCTGGTGATGGTGATCCCCAAACAATGACACACCCTGCTCTCCCGCTCTGAGCAGTGGGGCCCTATCGAATAGTTTCCCGGGCCCTATTTTTGAGCCACGCCGCCCCTGGAGTGATTCTTATATTTTGCTAGCTGCCTTACATTTATTAATGGTATATGTTATTTAGATGAGATTCCAAAAGAGTTTGGATCTCTCAAGAAGTTAGAAGTATTACATGCTGGGCACAACTCCATTGAAACGATCCCATCGTCATTTTCAAAATTGGCAAACTTGAAGGAGTTTTATTGTCAGTCTAACAAACTGACATATTTTCCAAAATGCCTTTGTGCTCTGAAAAATCTCAATATTGTCGACTTATCTGAAAATGAAATCGAAGAGCTCCCTGAACATCTGGGGACGATGCAAGTGATGGAGTTGAATATGAACAAGAACAAGCTCAAGAGCTTGCCTGGATCACTTGGAGCGTGTCCTCGTCTCAAGGTGCTACGAGTGGAAGAAAACCTGCTGGAGCTGACTGCTATAACGAGTGAATTTTTGATAAATTCACAAGTTTCACTTTTGGCTGTTGATGGCAACTTGTTTGAGATTAAAGAACTTAGTGATATGGATGGATATGATCAGGTCAGTATGACAATAATACCCTAAGTGGAGCCTCGCTATAGTGCGGTAGTTAGCATCCATAGTTATTGGGCAAATCTCGTTCCCAGTACTTCTGCCACTCAGTCCTGATGCAATATTGTGGAAAAAGCACTGGGAACAAGCTTGGATACTGCTAGAAGCACTTTCTGTTGGATCCTTATAACATCTGTAATAAAATCAACATGCATTTTCTGTTATGTTATTCAATATTACCTAGTGAATTCATGTATCAGACTATGTGAGTGAAATTTTTGGGGTCCAAGGGAAAACCGCGTTATAACGATGTGCGCTATAACGAGACTCCACTGTACAGAGTTTTTACTAAATTAAGCTTTATTATAAATCAATAAATGAACAGTTGAAAGCTAATGTTCCCATTATATATAGCCTTCTTTGCAGAGAACTAAAATAGAAAACTCTAAAAGTTGTAAAAAAGTTGCACTGCGAAAATGTTGTGGATAATAATAATAATAAAGATGTTTTAGGAGCATTATAATAGTCTCAATGCTCTTACAACAATACATTCTTAAAGTTTAAACTTTAATACTTAAGTTACTGTACTTATAAAACTAATCATGGCTTAGCTTGTAATAGCTCTTAACACAACTTTTCTGCAATATTATTGGTTCCTGAGCAGTCTTTAAAAACCGTCAATGACCTGTCATTACAAAACAACTGAAAAGGCTTAAAAAATTGCCAAAAATTGAGGAAATGTGAGAATTTAAAAATAAGCTCTCATGTTTACGTAGTCAATATTTTCTAATATTACTGTTATTTATTTAATCTGCCATTGCCTTCTTTTAGTACATGGAACGATACACAGCGACAAAGAAGAAATATGTAAATTGATGAATTTGGACATGAATAAATGAACAACATTGTAACATCCCTGACAGTGGTCAATATATACTGTGTATATAGTAAAGTGAAAAGGTGGTGAACTGTTAAGATTTTACGTACAAAATACTGACGTGTTTTGAGCAACGAAGGGCTCCACTCGAAACGTCAGTATTTTGTTCCTAAAATCTAGGCAGTTCACCAACTTTTCACTTTGCTATATATCCAAAATACTGCATAGTACGAAGTATTTTACTTTTACTACTGTGTGTATAGATGTATAAATAAACCAACTCTAGAATTTATTGTGCACCAACTTCCAATAAGAATAAATATGAAAGCTGCTAAGTTCTCAAAAGAACTGGATATAATATGAGAAAAAGAAATAAGAGAAAGAGAACCGTTTTTTCATATTATATCTTACTACCATGAATAGTCTGTATGATGTCGTTTTGGGGTCTTATATGGAAATACATTATTTCTAAAATTGACTAAAGCATTATTGTGAGCTACATTTAGAAGCCAGGATATCTATATGAAACTGTAAGCCGATTCATTGGCGTTTTAGTCATGTAAATTAAATATGAAATAATAAATGTAAGTATATCGTAAATGAACTGTGTCGTTTTATGAACTATTCTGGAAGAACATTATTAAAGATTTAAAGGACATTCACATTGGTAACATAAATCACAATTTCAAATTTTTGAATTTATGATTAACAAACAAGCTTACGAAGGTAATCCAAGTAAACAAAATTACTTTGTACAAAACAACAGCACTGATTACATTTTGACCAAAGACAATCCTGTCATCCGCCATCTTGTTGTAATACTGGAAACTGGAAAGTAGTTAACCTAGAACACTAAGACGGCTCGACCCTCGGTAACCAGGCCACAACCGGAAAGCTATTCAGCAACCACGCATCAAAATGACGCGTTCTGCGTCGGGATAAAACTTATTTCAATTCATAACATCAGGCTGGGGAATTTGCAAGTGTAAATAATGTCTATTGTGGTTTTAGCTTGATGTTATGAATTGAAATAAGTTTTATCCCGACGCAGAACACGTTGTTTTGACGCGCAGTCGACATTACGAACTGACTGGTAATCCTCAGTCTTATGCTCTTAGATTAACAATATTAAATGGATAAGTTTAATCCTATAATTCTAACCATAATCCTAATTACCCCCCACCTGCATGAATTTTCCCATTCTCTACAGGTAACATGTCCAACAATGTTGGTACCGGCAGTACCATGAAGTAAAAACACGAAACGACCTTTTTGAACCGAATCGGTCGATAACATGGCGAGAATATCATCTCGGTTACCCCGCGCGTGCTGAAATTTTCAGCCTAATCAACCGGGCACAAATTCTCCAAATATAATTATAATTTATCGCTAATAATTCACATGTACAGCTTGATTATCGAATTTATTGGGGGCAGAAATCCTCATAAAACACTACTTTTTACATGTGAAGAATTTTTTACGAAGTGTTAAAAATGAAAGTTACAAGTGAGAAAAGAAAGACAATAGACGCTAAGAAAGTAAAACAGACATGTATATCTAGACTTAGGCACTTAGACAACGAAACGCACTTCCTGTTTTATGCTGGGCTTTCATTTTTATTTCGACTGCCGCATGGGCAGAACATATATCAATATCGAACCAGTACATCATTGTAACCTTTGCTCTCCATCTAAGTCTTGGTAGCTCAATGGCTATAGCGTCTCACCGGCAATCAGAAGGTTACAGGTTCGATTCCTGTCCGGGACTCAGAAACATTTCCTGAGGATATGAGCTTGACGATTGTCCATGCAACAAAGTTACGCATCCCGCCCCAAGGTCTCTGGCTCTCATAACAATGATGTGCAAAAAACATGAAAAACGAGATTAGCTTTTCATAAATTAAATGTGACAATAGCAACTTGGTTGTTTTGAAGTAGCAAACAATTTACTATATTGAAATAGCTGCAACTCACATGATTTAATATATTCTGAAAAAAGATCGGATATAGGACTAGAGTTTTTATTTGGGTTATGGTTAGGGTTTTTGTTCTTGTAAAGCTTCTGAATCTTGAGAAAATAACCTTGATGTGTCACAC
The DNA here is from genome assembly GCA_035772405.1 of Chrysogorgia sp. JL179-B06. NCBI lineage: Eukaryota > Metazoa > Cnidaria > Anthozoa > Scleralcyonacea > Chrysogorgiidae > Chrysogorgia > Chrysogorgia sp. JL179-B06. Next base: position 457,528 of record JAYKKM010000358.1, read on the forward strand.
AAGCTTTACAAGAACAAAAACCCTAACCATAACCCAAATAAAAAATGTGTCTATGACGTAGTCTGTGTCCATTGTGTGTCCGGTACACGAAGGAGATGCCCTTCGCTCTGCCATCTGAGTTCTTGTAGCTCAATGGTTAGAGCGTCTAACCAGAGATCAGAAGGTTGCGGGTTCGATTCCCGTCCTCAAAAACATTTTTCTGAGTTTGCGACGAAATATTGACATTTCGGGAGCCCTTCTACATGATGAAGCACTCCGCTCGAAACGTCAGTATTTCGTTACTAAAAATCTTGGCTCAGTATTACGTTACTAAATTCTTGGCAGTTTACCACCTTTTCACTTTGCTATATATCCAAAATAGTACTGTCTACGCAGCACGCTATTTTTATATTAATTATTAGAAGTTATACTATCGCAAGGGAAGTGCTGCCTCAAAAGTCATGGGAAGCCTAATTTTTTATAAATTTTCAAAAATGAACCCACTGTAGTCACTGTAGTATGTACACATTTTTTCAATTCTTTTAATTATATTTAAATACAGCAGACTTAAATTACAAATGAGTAATGACTATCACTTATCTGAATATAATTGGCAAGGCTTTTGACTGCATACACAGTATATACATTATGACTACAATATGATAAATCATTATCACTGCTACTATAAATCATGCTTCTTACTGTGGCAAAGCTGTCAGTGGAATTGCGAGTGTCTGATATATTATGGCAAAGCATAGTATTAACTATGGACAAAGCAGACAGAGTCAGACAGACATATACCTTCCCAAGCAAGGGAATAGGCTTTGCAGAGCTAGGTTCTACAAAGATCACAGCGCATATAAAAACAAGTTATAAATTCAAGTCTATATTCAAGTCTATAATCATGTCCCTCCACTTTGCTTTGTCGAGAGCCATTTCGTGCCATTTGTCGACTTCTATGTTTGCTTTCTTCAGAGTTTTGTAAAGAGAGCGACCATACGTATATTGAGGTGCCCAGTTGTTGTTTGCAGATGTATGTGTTGATTGAACTGAACAAGCGCTAAACAAATAGGCACTGACTGTCATAATTTAACGGTTATACTGAAAATGTTGGCAGTTTACCAATTACCACCTTTTCACTTTGCACTGTCTACGCAGCACGCTACTTTTTTACTAATTATTAACATAGCAACATGATGTCGAGCGCCGATGACAAATTGACACACTGACAATCAAAATACAAGTGGTAGAATCTAAAGATGTGAACAGTGAACAGGTTGACGATTGTGACGTGTGCTTGTACATCGATCTAAATTCGAAACATGTCTTTGTTTCTATAAACAAAAGGACCGCAAATTATCTCCGTATAGGAAACCTTTAATGGCTTTGAAAAGGTGGAGGTTTGCGTTTATTCTAATTGGTATTGTATGGTTTGGAATTATTGCGTACATTGGATTCAGCGACTTCTTAGGTTCGACTATGAGCGGTGATGAACTGCATCTGCAGACTATTGGTTTGTCGAAGTCACAACAGTTCGTAAAGAAACTTAAAAATAATATCAAGATGTTAGAAGAGCGTGTTTATAAGCTCGAAGCGGAGAAATCGTTAGCCGAGGAAACGGGTGCGAAGGTTAAATACACGGAAGTCAAGCGACAAGGACATGCGGTTGACAAGAAAAGCGAGAGTAGTAAACACATTGCCGCTCCAAAACTGGAATACGAGTTGGCGCGAAGACGAGCCGCGAAAGAGCTGCGTGAAATGTGGTATTTCTTGAGCGCAGAGATCACGAAAATTAACAAAGATGTCGACGGCGCAACGAGGAAACGTCTCACGCAAATGCTCGACGAGTTTGCAGAAATGCACCGAGCGCTCGGCAACAACATGGAGAAAATAAACACGGAAAAACAACTGTCCACGTGGCGTCAACAAGAACACGGAAGTCTTAGCCGGTCGGTTCAGAGACGCCTGCATCGCCTGCAAAATCCTGCAGACTGCGCGAGCGCAAGAAAACTAGTTTGCGAATTAAATAAAGGCTGTGGGTACGGATGTCAGGTTCACCATTTGCTATACTGTTTTATAGTTGCATACGGTGCAAGGAGGACGCTTATTTTAGACTCGAAAAACTGGAGGTATTCCCCAGAAAAGGGCTGGGAGGGAGTTTTTTTACCAGTTAGTGACAAATGCACCACCACTAGTGGACCAGTAGAGGACTGGTCACCAGTATCCGAGAACAGCCAAAATGTTTTGTTGCCAATAGTTGATGGTCTCTACCCTAAACCAAAACACTTACCTTTGGCAGTTCCCGCAGACCTAGCTGACCGACTGAAGCTATTCCACGGCTTTCCATTTGTATGGTGGATTGGACAGTTTGCAAAGTATTTATTTAGATATCAGCCTGAGGTAATGAAGGAAATAAATGAGAGGAAAAAGAAATTAGGGTTCAAGCATCCGATTGTTGGGTAAGTGTGTTGGCCGTCACAACATGTTTACCATTTCCGCAACATGTTTACCATTTCAGCTAACGTTTCATAATTGTGGGGTGCCAACCCAAACTTTACAAATGAAATATTTTACCCCCCACAATACTTTGCCAACTGTCAAAACAACAAAGACAACAACCAAAAAAACATTTTGAAGGCATTCCACCTTAAAGTGTGTCTTTTTTGTGGCATAGTTGTTTATCAAACTAGCTTGTATAGTTGTATTAGTTGTTTATGTGAAAGAAACAAAGGGAATGTCAAAGTATGCTTTTGAGACCCGTGGGAACCTCGCATACTGGGAACGAGAATGGCGAATTTAGACAATTTTATTAATGTCCAAGTATTAAATTCAACTGACAAGTTTTCTATCACCAGTACATTTAATGTACATTTAATCAGTCCCAATTTTCTAAATAGACCTGAGAATTTTCCGAATATTGCAATACCCCCAATACCCCTCGCTACAGCCCTGGACACATCAGCCTCAACATGGCAAAACTCGAATAACACTAGCTTATGGTTGCAGCTACTACAATGTAGCAGCTCTTGCCCTCTAGGGTAGTATTTTGACAACTACTAGCAAGCTTATCACCAGCCAGCCATGTCAAGGTGGGCATTATGGTGGGTGTGTTCTTGAGACTTGGCTGTTGAGGCCCTCGCACCTCGGCTAGAAGCTTCCAAACGTTACCAATTTCAATTACATTCTTACAATGTTACCAAGAGTATAACCTGCAATATCACTTTAATATAGGGTGCATGTTCGTCGAACAGATAAAATCAACATGGAAGCGGCCTTCCATGGTATTGAAGAATACATGTACTGGGTTGACTTATACTACAAAAGACTTTCCAAACGTCAAAATGTTGACAAGAGACGTGTGTATTTAGCCTCAGATGATGCTTCAATCTTACAAGAAGCACAAAAAAAGTAAGTTTAAAAACTCATTCTCTCCAAGAAACAGCTCATCATACACCAGGCAAGACTTTTTTCTACAGTTTTGCAGTCATCCCAGTGCTGCATAACACATTGTGTACTAGTTTGTACATGTGACATACATACTCCTAAATCAGTAGTCTTGTTATGTCTTTCTCAAACTCATTAATAATTCGTGAGCAAATTATTCAATCAGATCTTCTAAATTGAACCGCGTGATGACACTAGAAATGCCAGTAAAGTACTGGGCAGAGGACTAGAAATAATATTTCCAGTCCGGTGCTGCGAATATGACGTCAAGAACTAATCGAGCATGAATACATACCGAAAGTTTAAGGCCGCAATGAACGCTAGCATGCTGTTATTCAAATAACTGAAGACATAAATTTTCTGCACCAAATTAAATCATCCATGTATCATTAATAATCCACTTAGGGATTACATTTATCATTAATAATCCACTTAGGGATTACACTTAGGGATTACACTAATTGATTTTGAGAAGTCATTCAAAGGCCTCGAAATGGGACTAGACCGGGTTTTCAAGTACTCGGATTTGTTCCAGTCCCCGGCTTCAAATCCTCGTACTTGAAAACCCGGTCTAGTCCTCTTTCTCGGCCTTTAAATATTACGTCTATTATATCACCGGCATTATTCACATCACCATACACATACTGAACTTGTGGCTAAGCTCATGGCAACGGCTTCTGTAGCTCCGTCAGTTAGAGTACTAAAATAAATGCCGGTCATTGGCCAGTAAATTAATTCAGTTTTTCCTGTGAATATCATTGCTTACCAGTCACCATTTTTTAATACCCTAGGCCCTAATACTGAATATCGTCATGCAATATTATCCTTCCAGATACCCAGATTATCATTTTGTAAGTGACAATGAAATTTCTAAATCCGCTGGTCTCCATGAAAGATATTCTGACAAGTCTCTCCGTGGAATTATTTTTGACATTCAGATGCTTTCAGAGTGCGACTTTATTGTTTGTACATTTTCTTCACAGGTAAACAACAGTCTTGAAATTTGTATGGTTTGACTACATGTAGTTTATTATACCTGTATGATAAACTACTTTACCATGTTAAGTTCTTTATCATGCTTGACTTTCAAAAAGTTCTTTATCATGCTTGACTTTTCTCAAGTCTCGCAACTTCCAGTGTATGGAAACCATTAGTATTTCCTTAATACAACCTGCCCCTGTTTAGTGTTGATTTTATGAAAGAGATGTAAATGGTTTTTATCCATATTTGCATAACCAGAGTTTATGAGAACTCTCAAACAGTTGTGTAAGTCCTTGACCTTCGGTCTTGGGCTCACACAATAGCTTTCAAGTTCTCCCAAATTCTGGCTGCTACTTTGTGTACCAGACACTAATATTACATCATTGAAATATTGAGTTTAAAAGTAAGGTTAGTATTCCTTTATTTCGGGGTTAGGACTAGAGTTTTTATTTGGGTTATGTTTAGGGTTTTTGTTCTTGTAAAGCTTCTGAATCCTGAGAAAATAACCGGTGTCTATGACGTAGTCTGTGTCCATTGTGTGTGCAGTACACAAAGAAGATGCCCGAATTCTTCTTGTATTTGCAGCAGGCTGTCTTAACATGGCAAAACATTATGTTTATATTTCTTAAATGTAGTAAGTAGGGTGGCACACAGCCCAAGGCGACCGTATGCTCCTTTTTCTTTTGCTACTACCCGAAGGACAAAGTCCACTTACTCCAGCAAGCTGGTACTCAAAGTCAAATGTACCTTTGCATTTACATTCTACAGGTGTGTCGTGTTGCATACGAGGTGATGCAACATCAGTTTCCAGATGCTTCTGATAACTTCCAATCTCTAGACGATGTTTATTACTTTGGTGGACAATCTATCAACAATGTTCAAGCTATTTACCCATATAAAGCAAAACATCATGGAGAAATTGATCTTAACCCAGGAGACTTGTTAAAAATTGCCGGGAACCATTGGGACGGCTACTCTAGGGCAACCAACAGAGTTAGTAGGAGACAAGGACTTTTTCCATCCTATTTGGTTGAAAAATCTGTACATGTAGAAGAATTTCCTGATTATTCAGAATTCGACAAAAACTCATAGCAGCCATTATGCATTCCATCATTCCATGTACTCAACACTGGAGATATTCAACATGTACTTGTGGAAATGATTGGCATACAGTACTATAACAATGTAAAAGATAAGCCAAATTCTAATGTACTGTAAGCTTCACACTGGAGATATTCTACGGTGGAATGCACCTTGGAGCAGTTGTTTAGTGCATTACTAAGGGGTGTTTATATGAGAGGCAAGCCAGCCCGTAATACTGGGCTAGCCCAGTAAGTGCCCAGTAAGTGAGATCTCTCCACATAGTTATATTCCTGTTAAAAATTCCAGTGCATTTATATGGCCAAACAGGTCAGTCCGGCTTGAGAGGCAAGATCTTGGTAAGCGGGCTGAAAAATTTCTCGTATAAACTCTCAGCCAGGCTGACCCACTTATAGCCTGTGGATACAGCTGCCTCAATACAGCCACCTCTAGGAGCATGGGATGCGAGGCAGGTGTATCCGCAAGCTAGTCCACTTACCGAGATGAATTTTCAAAGGGATGCCGACGCCATCTATTCATAGTCTATTGTTTGCCACTTGAAACACTTGAAATCATCTCGGTAAGCAGTATGAATTTTCCCCATATAAACGCGAGCCAGAAATCATCTTGATTACCAAGTTAGCCCGGTAACTGGGCTGGCTCGCCTCTCATTTTAACACCCCCTTAGACATTTTAGCAACTGAACTCATATTAGAGTATTAAATTAGGTATTGAAATTGAAATATATATACATATATATAATTATGTAAAAAAAATTGTGATTGTTGATACTTGGAGTTTCACACATGTAGAATCAAGGATTTATGGTGAAGGAAAATTTTGAGTGTTGGAATGGAATATAAACCTGCGACGCTGCGATCACGAGTTCTGTTTTATATGTGTGAAGGTGATCGTCCAGGTTGTTGTAGTTTTGAGAAAGACTATTGTTGGTGACTTGAGTCACTTGACTATAAGTCTACAACAACCTGGACGATCAACTTCACACATCTAATGATACTCCTAGGTTCAAACCATTTACTTTTATAGATTTATAGCCGTAGATTTTGAGATTTTCACCACATTTTATAAATATTACAATACAGACCTTAACCACACAAACTGTCAAACGGAACCATTGGCATAATTGCACTTTTATATAGTTATATTGAACAAAGATTTAACAGGTTAACTTACCATAATAAAAGACTTTTGAAGTTTCATGAAAAACGACACGTTGTATCCAACGTTTCAGTAATATTTAAATCTCAAGCGATACCCGCCATTTGGAAACCGCGTTAAAACGTACTGGGGCGAAAAATTTAGGATTGGATGGGATAACCAGGGATAATCAAGGAAGTATTAGAAGACTCTATGGCGTCAAAATCCGCAAATTTCAGTTAAATCTTCTTCATTAAATTGATAGGAATGCTGAAACTTTGGAAATAAACTAAAGTCAGTAATATCTTTCATGTGAACTACATTTGAATACTTAAGGCTTGATCATTTAAACTTTAAAAAATTTAAGAAGTCACTATTTTAATAAAGACTATATTATGCTCTATTACCTGTTATAATGTTGACGATCCTCGAACTTGAAAACTGTCTGCCTAAAGTGCAACACATCGCGAAGCCTCACTGAACCCATAACTTGCTGTTAATATTAGTTATTTTATTTTTGTAAGGGCCCACTGTAATTGGTGTTTAACTGTTGTGGTGATCCTGCTTCTTAGAGGCGAAGCTAAATTTTCTTTGATCTGGCCACGATTTTTCTGCAGTCTTGCGGCTTGCCACCAGTATCGCGTGCATGTAACCATCACAGATAATTGTTATCTGCCGCTTTCGCCATGCATATAGGTGTATTATTGTGGGCACATTACTTTAAAAAACAAAGTAAATTTGCTGTTTAAATATGGCTAATTATATGGGGCTGGCTGGGGCTCGCCGGGGCCGATTATTCCATGGATTAAAATCTCGCACCAGCCAAAACAAATGTAGGAAACGAGATTAGGCTTAGTTACGGGACGCGGCTCTCTTTCCCTCCGCCTAGTCGGCTCCTGTATTCAGCCCCTAAGGCCTGGTTCATTCACACTGTTTGCCTCGGTTGCAGCTAGGACTTGTTATTCTACAGTAAAAATAAATTGTTGTTACGAAATTGGCATGCGAGTTTAACAGCGCAAAGTTTTAACGTTGTCAAACAAGTTGCCTGAAGTTCCTGCAACGGCGGAAATTATTGCGACACAAGTTACTGCAATCGTTGCAGAAAGTAGAACCGAGATCTACTTTCTGCAATGATTTCAGCAACTTTTTTTCAGCGTTGCACAATGTAACACTCCCAATCACACTTGCAACAGCCCTGCCCTGCCCTGCCCAGCACATACTATACATAGCCGGCGAGAATTTCATTGTAAGGCGAGAATCGCCTTGTGGCGAAGAAAATGCATTTAATAGATGGATTTCTTATCTGTTTATTTTCATCATTACTCCATCAGTTAAAACAATAATTCATTTCTGACACCTTGCTCAATATATGAAATATATTCCCATGCCATGCACCAGAATTGCTTTGAACCGTATTTATACATCATGCAAAATTTCAACATAGTTTACCAGACAAAATACTGAAATAAGACGATTTTTAGTGAGAAATGATAGATTTTGGTGGGGCGTCAGCAATTCACACGCAACGCACAGAATGGCGCGAGATGGCGTCAGCATTCGTCATGTCATTTTGATGGTCTTGATTGGCGAGACTTCTCGTACACATGAATGTTTTTTCGTTTGTTTATAATACTTGTAAGTGTAGTTCAAGAACGCAATTCGCAACAACATAACGGAACAATTTGCACATTGCGCCGTGCTATTAAAAGAACAATTAAAGAACTATATTGCAACATTGCTAATTCTTCAATAAATAATACAACACCTGTCGGTTTTACAAGTGAAGCATGGTATTAATTAGCCACCGCAAAGGTCAATTATGCCACAAATATGTGCTAGCATTTGTTTAACAGTTGTCCACTATGATTTGGCGACCTCTCAGCTCTGGCCCATTGCTACAGGACCTTGACATTTTCAAGAATTAGTCTAATCCCAATAGCCTAGCTAACCCTAACCCTAACCTTGATCCTAATCTTAACCCTGACCTAACTAAAAATAAAGACCAAACAAAAACAGAAAGGTCCTTTTGAGTCATCCCTTTTAGCCTTCTCGGAGCTACAGAAGTCATTGCCGAGAGCACGGTCACGAGTTCGTTCACCATTTAATTACGTTTACTTTCCAAGTATTTAACGTGTTAATATTTCTTCTTCCTCGTTCGCCAGTCGCGACTTTATTCGCTCCCAATGAGGATGGCTCGATAGTCTAAATCATTAGAACTTGCATTTTTCCGTCTTCATCGTGGTTCATTGCATAGCTCTAGTGGTGGTCTTGTTTACTGAAAAGTTTTATACCCTCAACGTTTACCTGAGTGGAGAAATCGTGTTTCCAATAAACCAGTGAAAACAAATTTGCATAAATTCTGCCGCTTATCATAAACACAATTTCTCTAGATATACAAATGCTACAAGTGTGAAACGTTTCAATAATCAAGACCACCGCTAGAGCTATGCAATGAACTAAAATAAAGCTCAGATCTGCATTACAAAACTTTTTATGGGGAAAAATGCAATTTCTCATGATTTAGACCATCGAGCCACCTGAACACACAGGTGCATCCTTATCTTCCACAGTGGACATTAAATGAAGACCAACTCGTTGATAAGATTTGCACGAAATTAAAAAATGAAAACAAAACGGATTCTATATAATCTGTATGAACTGAAGGAAATAATTGTTTTTCTCAGTTTTTGACAACATTACCTCCTCAGTCTGTGTTATGAATTTGGGAGCTTGGGACAGGCGATACACGAGGGACAATCGTCAAGCTCAATGTCTCTATCTGCTGTTATGAAAATATTCTTTTGTCACAATTTTGTCAGCAGTAAATAATTTATATCATTTGTTTCTTGGGCTTGATTTCATCACGAATGGCGTTTTGCATGCACGTTTTGCATGTACGAAGGGCCTTCGCTCGAAACATTAGGCTACTTACACGCTATTTCGGCAGTGTACCAACCGACCCAACGTGAATTGAATCTCAAGCCGCATCCAATGTATAAACAACCAAAACACTACATCGAAACTAAAGTCATGAGTTCGACCTTAACTCGGGCTATAGCTTCATGTAAACACCTCCAAGCTAACCATTGACATATTTGTTTGGATTTAACCCCCAAACCTCTCACAGCAGTCGAGTAATACATGAATAGGACCTCGGTGTTTACGTTTCGTAGTCTGACGTATGTAAAACATATGAGAATTGACATTGTGCAGCAGTTGTTGGCGTATCATATAAACAGCATCCATGAGATGCACAGCTTAGATGAGTGCTGTGGCCTGAAATATAGTTTACGTTCGCTGATTACTACTGGCCAATTCTAACATTCTTCATTATTTATTGACTACCCGTCTTTATTGTTTGTACATTTTCTTCACAGGTAAACAACAGTCTTGAAATTTGTATGGTTTGACTACATGTAGTTTATTATACCTGTATGATAAACTACTTTACCATGTTAATACTTTATACTTGTTTATACCATGTTTATACCATGTTTTTTATGCTTATCTCAAGTCTCATAACTTCCAATGTATGGAAACCATTATGTATTTCTTTAATACAACCTGCCCCTGTTCAGTGTCGATTTTATGAAAAGAAATGTAAATGGTTTTTATCCATATTTGCATAACCAGAGTTTATGAGAACTCCCAAACAGTTGTTTAAGTCCTTGACCTTCAGTCTTGGGCTCACACAATAGCTTTCAAGTTCTCCCAAATTCTGGCTGCTACTTTGTGTACCAGACACAGAATATTACATCATTGAAATATTGAGTTTAAAAGTAAGGTTAGTAATTCCTTTATTTCAGGGTTAGGACTAGAGTTTTTATTTGGGTTATGTTTAGGGTTTTTGTTCTTGTAAAGCTTCTGAATCCTGAGAAAATAACCTCGATGTGTCTATGACGTAGTCTAGTGTGTCCATTGTGTGTCCAGTACACAAAGAAGATGCCCAAATTCTTCTTGTATTTGCAGCAGGCTGTCTTAACATGGCAAAGCATCTTAATGCAATTCTAACAATTCTAATCAATTCTAACATTCTTCATTATTTATTGACTACCCGTCCCTTTGATAGTAGCTGGGAAGTGTTAGTAGCTGTTTAAGAAATCGACGCTTTTCTTTGGTTTTTCTCGTATAATACAACAGAGGTGAGTAAATTAATGGTATAAAATGAGCCCATCATGGTGTATAATGAATTTGTGGATGGGAGGGACAGACTAGGGGACAACGACGGCAAAGTTCGCAGAGGGGACGATTGTATCTCCTTTTTTTGAGTGAGAGGAGAGTTAAGGACGTCAGTTTCAGTTCCTTGTGCTGCCTTGTTACTCACTCATCTCTTTGCTACCTTTCATGACCGTTGTTGTTTTAACTCGACTTTGAAAGCATAAAAATCCAAATTTCACAGTATTTGAAATGATTTATCGTAGTTTTCGATGTGAGACATCATTATTATACGTTGTTGTTGTTGCAGAGAAAGGGTTCTGCAACTTCTGGGGCAAAACGCGAACCCGCTTTTAAAACGCGACCCTGTTTTTTACACATGGTTGGCAAATACCCATTATCCGTGGTGGATGTAAATGAAATACCACGAGACAAACTTGCAGACTTTGTCAATAAGTTTTGTAAAATTTATATATTATTCATTGATGTATAGAAACGCCTCAGACTCGTGAAGCATATATAGCTGATGCTATTTCAAAATCCTCATCGGATTACCGGGATAACATGTTTCCCTTAATTCTTTAAATGTTTCCCTCAATTCTTTAGCGAGTAGCCTATTACTCTATTTGTATGTTTCCTTTGAATCTTGCGTCGGATTTGAGGTCAGAAAAGTGAAATAAACAATGATTATTTTTATAAATAATGCATGACCACCTTCGAGTAACAAGAGTTGCTCAATCACATTCATCAGAATGACGATAGTAGTAAGGCTAAGTCATCCAGCCCTCGCAACAACAAGAACAAAATGTGATTTTATAAACCCAATACTGGTGTTTCTATAACTGCATGTAAAAACAAGGTTGATAGTCAATGTAATCGTATTATCACAGATAGCCACATGGATATCGTAATTGTATCATGTTATCATGTTCCTCTCTGAGTACACCATCCCCCACGGCGCACTATAGTTACCATATTAAGTTGCACCGAAGTCGATGCACACCGCAGCATTTTACGGGCTAGACAACATATTTCGTTGCCTGCAGTTAGGGTGTTCGACTGATTTGTAACGACCACAGGATATTACAAAGGTATACTGAAAGGATAACGCAAAGGAAACAGTGTTATCAAGATTAATTAAGACATCAGTTACTTTGTTTTGGTTTTATGGTCATATAAATAAATGCAACGCTTATCTCTGATTAGATATATAAATGTGCCATTGTGCAGCTGTAGCTGCTCATATATTTGGTTGTTTCACAATTTAGCAAACTCATGGAGCTGGCATTGGTTCTTGAAATCGTTGCATACGCAGTCATCTTTCTGGGTGGAGTTATTGCGAATATTCTAGTTATTCGTGGCACCTACTTGATGCAGGCGAAGACAACTCCAGCATTGTTTAACCGACAGAACGAATGCAAGAACCTGCTGATCCTCAACCTGGCTGTAGCAGATCTCCTCATCTTACTTGTGAGCTTACCAACGGACGTAATTGTAGATTACGTAGGGTGGCCTTTTGGGGAATTTACATGCAAATTCATCAGTCCTATCCAAGATGTCTGCATGTGTTGCTCCGCATTGACATTCACTGCGCTCGCCATCGAGCGATATCTCCATGTTAGCAACGGGACATCACAACGCGGTGTCAAAAGTGGCAAAAGGGTACTGTTTGGAATATGGTTGGTGTCGTGGCTAACCATGGGTATCCCCTTAGCGAAATACAAGAAGATCATTGTGGATGAAGATCGACCAGAGTGTGACGTCATTTGGCCTAATATCTATATCGCTCGTTTCTTTCTCGTCTATATCATGCTTCTAGTTCTGGGTTGTGCGGTCACTGGCGCCGTATGCTACTGTAGTATACGAAGGAATCTCGCCACCATCTATAAAAGCTACGCAAAGGACAGCTCGAGCGGAAGCTCCGAATCATTCGTCGAGCAAACTCATAGAGTATCCAGAATGCTTTTCATACTGGTCACGGCGTTTGTCGTATGTGTCCTTCCTTTACCGCTATTCGGCGTGTTTTTAGAAATGGAATTGTTGACGGACCCGAAGGTGATCTATGCAACGTACATTGGAACATCATGTCTACTTTATAGCAACACCCTTGCGAATCCAATCATAGTACTACTCATGAGTAGAGAATGTAGGACAGCACTAGGCTCTATGAGAATATTTCCAAAGAAGGTGAAAAAAACCCAAGATATTGTGCTGGCACCGATGTGAGAGTAACCTAGTTATGCTGCTTAATGCCTGAAATTATACGATGTTGGTTTGCAATGACAATGCTACTGGTTTTCTTTGATGTTTTTAGCAACGAAAAAGCAACAATAATATAATACTGGGTTTTTTAACTTTTTTAAAAACATAAATGCATTTACATGCATGCTTTTCGAAGTGCTTCTAGCAAGGAAAAAACAGGAATGCTCGATTAGTGTTTTAGCAATAGTTTTACCCCATCGTTCGACTCGTTGTTCGCCGTTTCAACTGTGACAATATCTTCATTAAATAAGAAAAAACAAGTACACTAGTGGATGTCATGATTGTTTATATAATTCAATATTAAATTCATTTAAATTGTCCTAAAACGTAAATCAATAAAAGCTGATATCATTGATTCGAGTTATGCTACTATATAATGTGTCTGCAGGGTCGTGGCGAAGGCAATGCATTTGGGGGGAGCTTGGCCCAGTTTTGCCGACAAATTGGGCGTTCTTTAGCCGTGGTCATGATGATTTAAATATGAATTTATTACATTTGAAATTATGATCTGATCGATCAACATGTACCAAATAAACTTGCCTTTTTTCAATAAATATCCATGATACTTTTTGTTGTGTTGGTACTTTTTAATTTTGCGGGTTTTTTGTCGATTTTTCCTTACTTATCGGCACATTTTGCCGTTTCCGATAAAAAATTCGCCCAAACATATAGTTCGCAGGTCCAAATTTACCGACATAAATCCGAGTTGTGCCGACAAGAGCAACATTGAGTGCGACACCCCCCGCACCCCCTCACTATGCCCCTGTATAATAAAATAGATTTACTGAAATATAATTGTTTCTAAAATGTATGCGCGAGAATTCCTCTCGCGAGCACCGAAATTCATAGATTGTTCTTCTTTAATAAAAAATAAAGAAAGACGAAAAGTACGATATCTATAAATACATAAATGGAAAAGCTCATGAGAAACCCGAGTTAATTATCGCCTCATAGAAATTGAGAGAAAATAATCTAATTGTTTTAGTAGAAACTAATTTATCTTCATTATTTCTTCAAAATGATTACGACACGAAAATAAAAATTAAACTCGGTCTTCGATCACATTACTCGCCGCTACTCGATATCGATCGTTATACAATCACGTGACTTATATACGCATTTTCATTGGTTCTTGCCCATGATCTATTAAAAGACAGATACATGGATGGCGTTAAATCACGTCAGCAGCTGTGTTTTTCTTTTTTCATGCCCCAACAGCTTTGATAAACCTTTGGGGTTGTTTCTGATTGTATAAAACAAATAGATTCCATTTTTTGTTGTCTGTTCAGTTATAGATACACAGAGGACGTCAGAACGTGGTAAGAACATCAGTGACCCACTTGACTCCGTCTCGAGAGTCAATTTCTTGTTCTTACCACATTCTGATGTCATCTGTGCATCTATATAACTGAACAGACAACGGCAAAATGGAATCTATTTGTTAAATAGATAGCGATTAGCGTAGCCAATCAGATTACAGAATTTGCATTAGACTAAATTAGCTAAGTTTTTGTTTTTGAATTATTTTATAAAAATAATAGAATACGTTTTCCCAGGTCTCTATACTACGTGATCGAAACCCTCGTGAAGTAATAAAAACACTCGAGAAGTTGGGAAAGCACTCGTCTCGGTGGCTCGTGCTTCTCCCTGCACTTCTCTCGTGTTTTTATTACGTCACTCGGGTTTCGATAACGTTATAGAGATCCGGATAGAGATCCGGGCAAACATATTCTATTATTTAAACAGAAACCCAAGTGGGAGTTTGGGAGAGCGAGAAATGGGAACACTAGCCTGCCTGAAGAGCGAGTCGACTGCGACCTCGTGACCACCTCCAGACTCCATCTCGTCAGAGACCACCTCCATCGCGATTTTAAATTTCGTAAATTACAATACACAGTAGGAATGCTTGTTACCCTACCTTGAACTACTTCATGGGTGAGCTACACATTGTTACATAATTATTCTATTTACTTTACCTTGTCAATGTCCTTTATGATAAAGATTGAAAAGAGTTGCTAATGGAGCACTAAAGCAACCCCTTGAAGATGTCAGCGAGTATAAACATCATTAGTACCGCCACAATAAGTCCTACAGAAGATCCCTCTCGACTGCAAGTGTTGTAGGAACATTTTACATCGATATTCCGTAACTTTGGACACGTCTCCTTTCTCTTACTCGTTCTTGCCTCGTCGATATGTTTACAAGTTCCATTGACAATGCGATAAGCACCGGCATCGAAGACCTGGTTGCTGATTCGACAGTTGAAGTTGTAAAAGTAGGATTGACGATAACGAGTCCAGTTCTCGATCACGAGTAAGAGAAGGTTCGTCTTCGGTAGCGAGGTAAGAAAATAATTACCCGATGTACAAGGTCCAGAGGAATTACCAGTAAAAACATCGCCATCTGAAACGGAATTTTTAAAGAAGAATTCAGCAAATTGAAATTATTAAACTACCTATACCCCAACTACGATTTTACTAATATAGATTCTACATGTAGTGAATAGTTGAATGCCGAAATATTTTATGATTTGAGCTTTACGTTGATGCTCTAGAAAACGATTTGTTTTTCCGAAATGATAATGATTCTAAAGTCATATCAGAAAAGAGAAATCTGATCTAATTCAAATGTTGATGCAGGGTATACTTGAACGTACCACTCAAATCCTCAACCAGTCTATTCCTGATTTGACGTCACAATCGTAACACACACCATTAGTCAAATTTGGTTTGTTTGTCCGCTTTTTGAGCTATTAATAGCAGCCAGACTGAGTTAGTGTCAACCGTGACGCATTGCACGCTCGCGGTCGGCCATTTTTCGAAGCACGAAATTCACTTGGTGGACTCATCCGTAAATATCTTGTCAATCCTTGATATAAATTATTCATTTTGTCTTTGAATTGAAAGAAAACATACCTTATAGAAAGTAATTATTTCTGCATTTTTCACAAAACTCAACGTTTTCTTGACTTTCGTTTCGAATTATGTCAGCCTTGACTGACGCGAAGCATGAAAGACCAAGTGACGAGGTTCAAAATACGTATTTGGATTGTAGATAAATGAGAAAGCCTCTATAGGGTTTTTTGAGAAGACTCGCGAATTTCCGAAGTATTTACAACGTCAAGTTGGCAACGAAGCACTTCAAAACACTTTGTTATAATACAAAAAGATAAACACAAACGCGCAATGCACGACGGTTGAGGGCTAACAATTTTGTCTTGTAAATTGCAGCGTGCTGCACGTATAAATAATAACGAGAATTTTCCAAAATATTTTGTATACTCTTATATAAACACGGTTGCGGGCCAATGAGAGTTCGTGGAAGAAGCAGCTTATTTTATATCTTTATTTATCTGACCTACTTTGGAGCAAGGTAGCATTATATCCAATCACGTCTTGTACGCAACCATATTCATTTTGGAAAGGGGGAATGGGTCCCTTGTTGCGATAGTATTCATCTTCCTGTTCTGGAGTCTGGATGATTCCTTTGAGTGTCACCTATTGCACAGAGAAAAGCAACATTGCTAGAATAAAATGAGGTGCCCGCTAATACACTTCACTTTATGCTATTTCCTTGCGACATTTGGACACACAAAGACTCACCTTTGGGAAATACGGCGACACGCTACAAATGCCCTGATAATCAATCCTTCTTATTTGCTCAAAGATCTTCGTGTCTTGAACAAACTGCTTCATTATATCTCCTTCTTTACGACCTAAAGATACTCTCTGATACTCTCGCTCGTCTGTTATGTTGGCTTCCAAGAAATCGGGATCTGTTACCAAGTTCGCGGAATTGTCGAGCAAGTAACACCTGTGAAAAGACGGAAGACATAGCAATAACGAAAGGATAACAATGATGAGAGGAGTGGAGGGGAGGGAGTGGAGGTAATTGAGTTGGAAAAAGATTAACATTCGTTTCAAAAACTGAGGATTTGAGCTTAAAGTGCTTATAAACCCAAAATGGGTTTTTGGTGATTCGGATAGAGCATAAAAAGTTAGTTAATAAGTTCTGGATTAGTTTTTGCGTTAAACTTTTAGTTTCGGAGATATAACGGCTCAAACATGCAAATTATGCCATTTTTTGGAAAAAAGTAGCGCCACCAAAATAACACACAGGGACCTGGATCCGAGGAACCCATCTTCAACAACAACTAGGCTTTTGTATAGGAGAAGACAGCTATCTTAAGAGTTTTTATTGAAAAATGCCCAAACGATGTGTCTTTACGATGTTACCTTGTCTATTCGAATTGTAATATATTTTTATAAGTATTGAAACATAACACGTTCCTCGGATCCAGTCTCCCGGCCTGCGCTACTTTTTTCACAAATTGTGACTTTGAGCCCTTATATCTCCGAAACTAAAAGTTTAACGCAAAAACTAATCTAGAACTTATTAACTAACTTTTTATGCTCTATCCGAATCACCAAAAACCCATTTTGGGTTTATAAGCACATGTATCGTTTGTCCATTCGAAGCTCCACGTACGATGATGAAATTTTTTATAGACACATATTACCTCGTTAATTGGGAGAAATGGAGAAATGCACAGAGTACATTATTACCTCGTTTCACACATGTGTACGCCATCAGGACATAGATATTTCACACCACAAGATCTTTCTTCGTTTTTCGTTTTCAGCTGTTCGTAGATTCGCTGATGGAAGTCGGTGTATTTAATATCGAGAGCGACCACGGCCTCGACTCGGTCTCCTGTGCAGACACCCCGACGACAATAACGGGACAAACATTGGCTGTCACTGAAAAGGAAAAATAGATAAATTTACAGTTAACTACGAGATCTGTACCTTTTAAAATTTACATACGCCGCTTTCTTATGCTAAAACATTCTAGAAACCTCTAGAAATATATATATATCGCGCGCGTTGTCATCATTCTCCATCCGACCTGAAGAAGGACACATCGTCCGAAACGTCGTCCATTAATATACGTAAGTACTTAAAGGACATTAAAGTTTGTCTAATATGAAAGAACTCGTAAAATGATAGAGTAACACCTTTTACAACTTTTCCGTATTTTACTTCGTTTTTGAAATATTTCAGTTTGTTTGATATGTAAATGAGATGGTCTCTGACGTCAGGTGCTGGGTAGAGAATTTTCACTCATTAAAATATTAGTTACATCTTCAAGTTTGTTCCACAAATTTGCTTGAAAATGTGCGTATAACTCCTCATGATAATGAACGTTGTAAACTTAGCAATCACTGAGATATAATACTTTTTTAATATGTGAAAATTCTCTACCCAGCACCTGATGTCAGAGACCATCTCATTTACATGTCAAACGAACTGAAATATTTCAAAAACGAAGTAAAATACGGAAAAGTTGTAAAAGGTGTTACTCTATCATTTTACGAGTTCTTTCATATTAGACTAACTTAATTTTTGTTGCCAATGTCCTTTAAGTATTTTTCGACACATTGAAGTAAATTCTATTGTTGGTCATTTGCGGTTATTTTGCCCGGATCAGGAAGATGACATCAGAATGAGGCAGTCTGCGGTGGAAGGTCGGCGAAAATGGCCCTGGGATCGGCTGGTCACATGATACCCAGATTTGTGGTCTTTGTTCCATTTCCGTTGTCTACTTTGTTGACCTGAATAATTGAAAAATATTCAATGCTCTTCAGAGTTGTTCATGTCAACATTCGCAGGCATAAAAGCAGCTAACAAGCTTAATAATCCACCATACATCCATGGTTATCTCTTACAAAAGGTATGAAGAAGCATATATCCAATTTAGCGAAAGGTATCACTTCTAATTTGCTGTAAAATTTGAAGACAGCATTCAGATTTAGATGAATAAATTATACTCAATCGGATTATAGAATGGACCAGCCGATCCCAGGGCCATTTTCGCCGACCGTCCGCCGTGGAGGCAAAATGCCCTGGGAAAGAGGATGGCAGTCTGTGCGATATAACTCACCTCCGACAAGCACACCCCCCATCACGGGTGGCTCTCTGACAGCGTGGAGCATTGGAGATTCCTTCAAAAATAGCTTGTGAAATAGTTATGACTTTACCAATACCACTCACGTCAGTGTACGCATTAGACACAGAGATCTTGGACGGATTAACTATTGTTCTGTGATACCAACGACGTCTAGAAAATAATGATATATTCCATGGACATTTAATGTAAGATAATTGGCCAGTTTCAACTTCGTAAATACAGAAGCAAGATTGAGTAGAGTTCATTACCTCGTTGGATCTAAGTGTTTCGGCGTTCTGTGTCCAGGGTAATTTCTTAATGCGCCCCTGGTCGTTGCTACGTACGTCCAGCGGACATCTTTCACGATAGTTTGGTTACGTGCCTTCCAATACGTTTCGATAGGGGCTGTGATAAGAACATCAGATCTACAAAACGTGACGTCATGAGTGTGCCTCACAAGCGGATAACTCGGTAATAAAGCAATTTAGTAATGGGTTATTTTTCTTCCCTCTTTTCACTGCTCGTCTTTTTCCTCCATTCCTCCACCATCACCTTATCTTCCTCCACCACGACCATCTTATCTCATCTTATTCTCCACGACCATCTTATCTTTCTCCACTTTCTCCTCCTCCATCACGTTTACTTCCACCACCACCATCTTATCCTTCACCTCCTCCATCACCTTCACCTCCTCCAGTACCATCGTATCCTCCTCCTCCTCTTCTTCCTCCTCCTCTTCCTCCTCCTCTTCTTTCTCCTCCTCTTCTTCCTCCTCCTCTTCTTTCTCCTCCTCTTCTTCCTCCTCCTCTTCTTCCTCCTCCTCTTCCTCCTCCTCCTCTTCTTCCTCCTCCTCCTCTTCCTCCTCCTCTTCTTCCTCCTCCTCCTCCTCCTCCTCCTCCTCCTCCTCCTCCTCCTCCTCCTCCTCCTGTTAATAAACTAAACTAAACAAACTCCTCTTCCTCCTACTCCTCTTCTTCCTCCTACTCCTCCTCTTCCTCCTACTCCTACTCCTCCTCCTCCTCCTCCTCCACTTCCTTCATCTCCTCCACCACCATCTTATCCTCCACAACCACCTCATCCTCCCCACCACCTTCACCTCCTCCAGCACCACCTTATCCTACCACCTTACTCTCCCCACCACCATCCATTTCCTCCCTTTCCTTCCATCTCCTACACCTTTCCCAATCAATCTTAATTCTTACCTTACACTTCCCGGCATAAACGTACCAGAGCTATTACACTCAAGCGCATTATCCAGATCATTTATCAACTTATGAATAGTAACAGTGAGCTGCGATGAGTTGTCGTTGAGAAGATATTGATTAGCATCACAATAAGCTCTCGCAGCAATGAACACAGACGAATGATTTCTTGATATATATAAACCAGGGTAGTCATTGCTATTGTACTCCAGGTCCAGCGTGTCAAACAGAGATCCTAGTTCCTGTTCAAAATGCAAATAAAAAGATCATCTCTAGAAAATAGTTGAAATACAAATAAGTGCTAAAGGTTCTCAAAAACAAAACTTGTTGTATTATTAAAATAAATTGTTAAAATCAATTAGTTCTCGTAGTCTTGTCCACTAGAAATACGTTACGCAATAACCCCTCGCTCGCCTATTTTAACCCACCTACACCTGCGGGATTTTCCCACCACTGGTCCCCAGACCTCACACGCCATGTATTTGTTTATCTCACAAATCGGAAAAGGTGTTTCTATTCAGGTAAATTTTGAATGTTATCTCGGTCAATATTTAACCGTTTTCAATTCTGAAAACAGATTTGGAATTACCTAGTCAAAGTACATAACATACGTGCCTATTATGTTGTGCAAACGTGTATACCCTTCGTAAAAACCAGCTTATGTACATAAAAATTAGTCGGCCATGTTTGTGCCGATTTTCTCCCCAACGAAGTATTGGCCGATTAAAACGGATCACGCAAAAGGCGTACTCGGAACTTACCGGTTGATCTTAGCCAATCATGTGCACGAGATTTGGTCCTACCATGTACGCTTATATATATATATATATATATATATATATATATATATATATATATATATATATATATATATATATATATATATATATATATATATATATATATATATATATATATATATATATATATATATATATATATATATTTAATATTAATATCTATTTAATATCTATTTAATATTATAATACCAGTTTCTTGAAATTGTAAAAATACTGCAATTCACGCTTAGTGCGAAAGTATTTTAAATAAACCATCTATTATTATTATATATATATATATATATATATATATACAAATATATACATACAAATATATATATAAACTTTTCGTGAGAAATGGATCCCCGCCGCAGCGAGATTATCACCCTCTCGCTTGAGGGGAAAATAAATTGTTAGAATCAATTTTGTCCTTAGATACTAATTGAAAATACTGTAAACTCCTTTCTTTCAACGCACCTTACGAACAAAACTGGTATTGTATGATTTGAGGTGGCCAAAATAACTGCAAGGTAAATCTTTAATAGCCTGTTTTGGTTTGTTTGGTCTTCTGTATTTGAGATCAGAGTCAGTAAAACTAAAGGCAAATGAATAAATGGAATCCTCAATTCCAGAGTAAAAGTATGTCACAGGTGTTTTAATGTTCTTCAGGCCATCTTGAAAGTCTCCTTTTTGGAGAGCACGGTCGGCATTTTCAATGCGCAAGTGTCCGGTTTTACCCTGCTTCATCGCATCAATCACTTGACGGAATTTTTTCACGGAATCATCGCCAGCTTCTTTCTGCTCGAGTTCACTGATTTCAACAAATATTGGATCATCCACAAGCTGCAAGTCAAATCAAAGATAATGCACGAACACGGGAAAATATTATTCTAACATTGACATAAATGAGAACTGTACCCAAAAAGTAAATTACTTTTAAATAAAAGGCCTTTAAGTATAATGTTTAGAAATGTTAATAGTTTTACGGTATCTCATGCTCTTGTACTTGAGAAATAACATTTTCAGTCTCGTATTTTAAGCATTTAAGTATTGATATTTGTCGCAGTCGAGGAGTTGGTAGGGTGACCTTGTTGAGGATGTTGATGCCGTGGTTAGTTTTGTAGAAAAATACAATGTCTAGGTATTCATGCCAGTACGTTAAAGGAAGGAGTTTAGTCGTAAGTAGTCGTTCTTCGTATTTAATGTCTAGAAAAGGTCTTGAGAATTACAAATACATGTATACTTACCAGAGTGCTAGGCCTTAGGAGAGGATGAAAGATTGCCTCACCATCATTGTTGATAAGAAATGCATATGCAGAACCCCATGTATAACCAGTTAGGATATTCTCAATTTCGTCCAGCCTTACGTCGACACCAATCACCCCAACAGTCCTAGACAAACACGTAGTGCTTATAAATTGACGTCTTGAAAATATGTTATGACTGGCTAAAAGCTGTGTTTCTATTTAAATAATAGAAGACTTTTTGCTCGGGTCTCAAGACAAAGGAAATCAGCACGGATATCGGAGGAAGAAATGACATAAATTAAACCTACTTTCACCTTGATTTTCTCTTAAAATACTGATTTGTTTGAGATGTAATATGAAACAGTCGGAAGAGTGTTTTATCAGTACGGCTTTCGCTTAGTTCTGAAGCAGGTGGCTGTGAAGTAGGTGATTCAAGGAGGGCCACGGGGCGCGGTCTATACTCTACTCGGACCACCACCCAGGGTCTTAAAAATAATTGAGGAGAAAATGCTGCCTTTGCAATAATACCAGCAAATGGTAGGATTTTCGGGTCTTCTCGGATAACGACCTTAAATCGTTGGCCCTCGGAACCCCTATCAATTGGGCTTCTAGCCTGTTGGGGTATTCCGTTCACCTAAAAGAGTAATAAATATAATAAACAAAAAAGAGATACACACTTTTAAAACCATCTTACCTGTTGGTTACGACCGGTACAGCCGCTGTAAGCATTAGCCCCAGGCCCAGTGCATCCAGGTAGGGAGGACTCCATGTGATATTACCAGTAGACTCCGTGTTTGCCGTCAAGAAGTCATAATAATCTTGCATTTGGCTTATCAAGTTGGAGCTTTCCACAATCTTTTTCATGAAACCACGATTGTCACATGCCAGTTTCCCTGGAAACTCCTCTCCATCGTCAATCACCAAGTAAGAAAATATTCGTGTCTATGATCACAGTTAAAGCTATATGTTTACACAATGCGATGGATCAGGGCCGATTTATGGTTTAGATGCATGTTAAATTTCATATAAACCCTCCACAGTATTTAGTTGTTTGTATAGAGGATGCGAAAAGAGCTGGTAAAGTTACTTTACTGTTTTTGATTTAGTCCGTTAGTTCCCAAGATATTTGCTTCCAAAAAGCCCAATTTTGGACTCCCCGCCAGAAATTGGCGAGAATGTTTTCAATGCTTTAGGGCCAGGGAACCAGGAACCGACGCCGCTCGCTCACTGATCACTGCGTTCGCTCACTGATCACTGCGTTCGATCAGTTCAAATTTGTGTGTATATAGTTTTTGGATATAGTTTTTTGGTAACTCCGTGGTCAAAACGCTTATGTATTACTTGTTGTGTGAAATCTAATCGTTCCTGACTCCCAGGCCCCTCTTAAGAATAACGACGCACGGCTTTTTAATTCAATTGGCTTATGTTTAGGAGTTCTTATCAGAAGTGAAAAGCTCCGTCGGAACATACACAGGAGCAGTGGGTATATTAGAAGGGTATTCCCCCAACAAGATGGCCGCCACGAGCTACTTCCGGCTTCACTTTCTGAACAATAGTTGCTCGATCCAGTCTTTATTTAGAGTGCAGTGGATGTGAT
The DNA here is from genome assembly GCA_035772405.1 of Chrysogorgia sp. JL179-B06. Taxonomy (NCBI): domain Eukaryota; kingdom Metazoa; phylum Cnidaria; class Anthozoa; order Scleralcyonacea; family Chrysogorgiidae; genus Chrysogorgia; species Chrysogorgia sp. JL179-B06. The sequence continues at coordinate 481,361 of JAYKKM010000358.1, forward strand.
TCACTGTATATAAGCTAATATTCGCAAACTTACATTTCGTTTATTCTTCTCCTTCACTTTATTCCAGACGATATCCCAGTTGTATTTACATAATTCACCAGCAACATAACCACTACGTGTGTAGTAACCCTTTTGACACCGCACCTTGTCTCCATCAGTGTCCAGGCCATCCGTGACAAATATTATAAAGGATTGACAACCAGTGCCAGTGTTTTCCGAAAGAAGTTTAAATGCTTTGTCAAATGCTTTCCTGTGAAATATTAACAATGTACCAACAAAGTTGATGGGGAACTGTTGTCAAAAAAACAAATTACTTTTAAATAAATGGCCTTTTAGTGTAATACTTAGAAATGTTAGTAGCTTTACGATATCTGCTCTTGTACTCGAGAAATAACGTTTTCATTCTCGTATTTTATACTTCTGGACGCCGCCATTTTAGAGTTTACTCGACGGCTCAGACTCGATGTATAGCGGTGGTAATTTTCTTTTCAATTGTGATGCCATTGAGTGTTTGTCTTTTGTGAAAAATCTGGCAAAAATTAACCCTGAATATCTACCTGTCCCATACACACCGAAAAGACTAACACTAACTTTCCAGCGTTCCTATTTTGTGAGAGCCTGTAAGACATGGAACGTCCTTCCTACGGAAATGCGACTTAAAGATGTCACCTTCACTTTTTTAAAAAACAGTCTCCTAAAATACTATATCATGCAGCAGTGGAGATGTGTTACGACCCTGATGACCCCATCACATGGAAATCGATCTGCACAAAGTGTAACACTGCCCGAGGATTGACTGGATATCCTCACTGCAATAATTAGAGAATCCTATTTCCTTCCTTTTAGCTCATAAACCGGCCTTTTCCTTAATAGTCTGGGCCCACAGTAATTGTCGTAAGCTGTTGCGGTATCCCTGTCACACGCACTCCTTTCTCTTTGTTGTTGTTGTTGTTGTTGTTGTTGTTGTTGTTGTTGTTGTTGTTGTTGTTGTTGTTGTTGTCGTCGTCGTCGTTGTTATTCTTTTGTCTCACTATGACACTGTCTGTTGCTAAATGTGTGCTTCTTTGTAATTCTATGTATACCCATAACCTTAAAGTTACTTGTACATGTAGAAGAAGAAGAAGAAATACTTTATTTAACGAGGGTAAACATCAATTATCGGTAACACGATATTTTTCATAATGGCCCTCATAGTTATACAAAAAAAAAATAATAAACTAAGCTTACATTAAATTTACAAGACTAATAAATAAATAGTTCACAATTAATAAGTAGCCTGCGTTGCGGCATTAGGGGGAGGGAGAAAGCGGAAAGGCGAAGTGGCTCCGGCCCCCTACCCCAATCGGCCTGAACGCCTGCTTCGCAGGCTATTAATAAGTATAGTTAACATTAAAATGTTCCATTTTTGAATTTTCTCGAAGCATGCTGTTCCTAATTTTGTTCATAAAGCATTTATTAGATATACGATATTCATTAGATATCTCCATTCTATTCCAGAGACGTGAGGCACTAGCATGAAAAGTTCTAACTCCAGAGTTAGTTATACTTGAAATCATATTATTACTAACCGATGCTCTTGTTCTATGTTGATGAGTATCTTTGATCATCTTATCTTTTATCAGAGTATCTTTTATCAAATCAAATAAATAAACATGATAGTTTCTTACTGTAATTCCGTTGTTCCTCCTGCCTCTAAATCTTTGATCTTGGCAATCAGGTCTTTACGGTGAGAGATGGATGCTGGCACAAGACGATTTTGTTGGCAGCTCAATACATCGGTTGAGTAAGGTTTATACCTTTAATGGATACAAGATTTTAAAACAATAACTACAAGATTTTAAATGCATTTCAAATACTTCTCGACTAACACAACTGAACTACATGTTTGAAAACACTCTGGCAAGACCTCTACTAAATCTTATGTTGAAAATATGCATAATTCATGGTTTCGCTTATTATTTGGATATAATATGAAAAGGAGAAATAAGAGAACTTCAATGTGTCGAAAAATACTTAAAGTGCGTATAACGTCTGTGGGGATTTAACATATTTGTAATCTATGGATTCTCCTCAGATAAATTGTAATATATCTTGTCAGATGAAAATTTCATCTTCATAGACTTTTTTGCTGTTAAAGTTGACGCACTTTAAGAGTACTGATGTATATTAATGGCGACTTTCGGACGATGTGTCCTTCTTCAGGTCAGATGACATGAAGAAGGATACATCGTCAGAAACGTCGTCTAATGAAATACGTAAGTACTCTTACTAATACAGTTAATATTTTTCATATCAACCATGATTTTACTGTTACCATGGCAAATAAACATCAAGCTATTAGCTATGTGTATCAACTCACATATGTATTAACAGCGGCAGGTCTAAAATGCAGACTGCAGACCGGAAAATGCAGACTGGGAAAAAAGCCAGGAAAGGAAAAGATCTCAACTAGAGGCACATTCCCGCTGAACAAATAAGTCAGAAAATATGCTTCCTTCATAGAAAGAATCGGACTTTTATGTTTGCCGAGTCCGAGTCAAACAATTTTCGATTTCGGCAGGATTTGCTCCGATTTTCACGAAACAAAGTGCGTTGGTTGGATCTCATCGCAAAGAGTATTCCCGGTTAATATGTTATTCAGAAAAAGTGGTTGCTTCATACCGGAATTCCGACACATCATCTCCAGTAGTTTTCGTTTTTTAATAACTTTTTTCTGTTATTTTTGTACATAGGATAGATGTCATCGAGACGCACAATCGAAACAACAGAAAAAACGTTATTAAAAAACGAAAACTACTGGAGATGATGTGTCGGAATTCCGGTATGAAGCAACCACTTTTTCTGAATAATATATTAAGCGGGAATACTCTTTGCGATGAGATCCAACCAACGCTCTTTGTTTCGTGAAAATCGGAGCAAATCCTGCCGAAATCGAAAATTGTTTGACTCGGACTCGGCAAACATAAAAGTCCGATTTTTTCTATGAAGGAAGCATATTTTCTGACTAATTTGTTCAGTGGGAATGTGCCTCTAGTCGAGATCTTTTCCTTTCCTGGTTTTTTTCAGTCTCCATTTTCCGGTCTGCATTTTAGACCTGCCGTATGTAAAAGGTCTAACATCTCAAAATGTCTGACCTACGCTACACTACCTACAGTATGTAACACTTTTATACAGTCGGTATCTCTTACTTTCCAACTTCATCCCAATGAGATTCACGGCCACAGATAATGTTCACATAATCTTGTTTAGTCAATGTGTTTAACACAGTGATAGCTATTGATTTGGCCATATTAAATTTCTTCCCCTTCATAGATAGACTGCAATCCAAGACTATGACAACGTCTTTAGGTCCAGATGTCGCTGCAATATACCACGGTCGAACCCGCGCGTCGTAATTCTCGTAAAACCCAGCAAAATTCGTTTGCCATTCTCGTCCTGGATACACTCTGTACAAACCATTATTAGAGCCAAAATACTGCCACCTAACGAGAATACAATATTATGAGTAATAATATTATAACTAATAAATCGTCGAAAGTCTCAAAAACTTACAAAAAGACACTGTATATATCAGATTTCTCTCAAGATAGAACTGTCTAAGGGTAAGGAAGTTGTTTATCATATAATTATTTGTATTTTTACGTCCGTTTTGATCATTAGTGTGTTTATGAAAGCTGTCGGTGGCCGAGTCTAGGTTTCGGTGGCATTCCTGTATTTTTATTATTTTTATTTTTCGGGTCGACAAATTGCAATTATTGCATCATCCTGATAGGCTTTGAGAAACCAGGCGCTGTGCTCATTTCTTTGGTCGCTATTGCTCAAGTGTTCGCTCAAAACTCCAAAGATTCATAACTTAAGGAATGTTGCTGGCAAGTAATCTTAATCATAAACAAAATTTGATCGCAAGCATTTGTGATCTTAAAAGATTTCGAGCAAAACGTGTGTCACCCAGGGTGAGATTTTGTCTCACATTTCGCCCGTGATTTTGAAAGGAAATATAAAGCCAATTGCGTCTGGTATAAGGGTAAAACGCAGATGCGAAAAGGCAGATGGAGGATAAAAGGGGAATGAGAAAAGGAAAGTAGGTCTGTGTCTAGAAATTTAGAGTTAACAGTCACTCACAGACTCTCCACTGCACACGAGTGGCAACTCGTAGAATATAATATAATTCAAACCGCGCTCTAATGTAATTGCTCTGGTTTCCGAACGCATGAGTTTTTGCAGATAATATCAACTTTTTTTTTCTTTTTTTTTTTTTTTTTTTAATTTTTTTTTTTTTTTTTATTAAACTTTGCCAAATAATAATTACAGTACACAAAAAAACTAGGTAATAATAATTACATATAAATACATGGTGGCAGGGTGACCACAACAGCTTACGCCAATTACTGTGCACACCTATCTGCCTCGTACCCAGGCGTACGCGCGGCCTTGCCGCTCCTCCGCCATGCAAGTATGCGCACGTACAAGGATTAAGACGCCTGGGTACGAGGCAGATCAACTACAGTATATTGCAGGCATAATTCTATAAGCAAGAAAATAAAAATCTGAAGTAAATTAAGATGGAAGTTCAGCATGAGTAACTCGACTCTATTTCATGTCAGGCATGACATATGATGAAGAAAAACAAGGAGGAAGCAAGTAGAACTTCTCAAGCCAAGGAGTTGTTAGCAACAGACTACTGGTATTGTGCGTTGCCCTGAAATCCAGGTACGGGACCCCCTTTTCCCAGATGACCTGCCTCAATGTGATTGGTTCCTCATACACAAAGCCCGCCAAAATCCCTGCCCCCCCCCCCCCTAGAAGTGTCATATATGCTACACCTCTTGTTTTAATATTATTTATTGCATAAATCCAATTAACCGCAAGTACATGTAGGCTGATGTAGCCCAAGTTGATAACGCCTAGCGGGCATCTTGTTGTTAAATAAGGGCAAAGCCTAAGTTAACTATTACCTCATAGATATTGAGAGCGAATAATCTAATTGTGAGTAGAAACTAACTTATGTTCGTTATTTCTTCAAAATTATTTCGAAAAACAAGACATAAGTATTGTTTTTCATGTGAAAAACTTGGCCTTTAACACATCACTCGTAGCTACTATAAGTTACAATAGCATAGCTTCAGATCCAATCAAGTTCCAAACGGCTGCATGCTTCCGATCAAAGTGACGACGATAACGCACAACCATGGTTAAGGCCGCAGATACATGTACACCTATTTTTACTAATATCCCATAGTTGCATACAGGTTTCCAAGAACAAACAGCATAACCATAACCCAAATAAAAACTCTAATCCAAACCCTAAAGGCAGGCATTTTATCAGAGCACAATGTCTGGAGTTGAAAACAGAAATATAATAGACTTTGTGTGGTACCTGAGGTCACTGTCATTTCCTAGATTTTCCTTGAAGACTTTGTCTAGTCGAGCGCTCCACGCAACTGTATCTATGATATCACGGTGGTCTCTTGGGGCTTGGTCTGAGATTTTAACAGTACTTTGAGTAAGGCTGATCATCTGCTTAAATTGCCTATGAAATGAACATTTTTGTTGCAGTTTGACGTGAAATATTTTTGTTACAGTTTGATGTGAAACATTTTTGTTACATGAGTGTGAAATCGAGGTGTTTGCAAGTAGTGTAAAAGATGGCAGAAATTAGTGAGAAAGCTACAAAACAAAGTGGAAGGTAACCTAACACTAGTTGCTAAATTGCTAAACAGAGCAGGATTAAGGGTAAGTTGGGCCTGGAACTGGCAGAGACATTAGGGCCTATATAGATTGAATATATATAGCTGTATTTTTTTCATGTTTCACAGATCAGTGTTGCACTGTTGTAAATCTCTATTGAAAATTGCAATCGATACAACTAGACGTTTATAAAAGAATGCTTACTCGCTAAGACCTTATTTTTAACACTATAAAGTCTGGTGACAAAAGGGCGTATTTTTTCCCACCTGGAGCTGCCATCCCATCTGTTCCCGTCTTAATCCGGCTCTGTCGCTAAAGAAATGTTTTTGGCAAAGTGTGACAGCTGCATAGCATCTCATAAGAACACTAATGTTCGTCATGGTGGATGGCGACAGTAAAAAGAAAAAATATGAAAGCTGCTAAGTTCTCATAAGAACTGGCTATAATATGAAAAGGAGAAATAAGAGAACTTCAATGTGTCGAAAAATACTTAAAGGTGCCGTCCACTCCGTTCTGCGCATGTCCCCGTTTATGTTTACATCGTTTGTTTACATTGCATTATATAAACATTGAACATGAAGTATTGCGGATTTGTTTTCCACACTTGAGGTTTTCCGCCTAAAAAGCATGTTATGAGAAGCTGTTCTGTTCCTAAATGTGGATAATATATCAAACTACCACTCGCGCCTTCGCCACCATTGACGAATACTCGCTTTCGAACTGTCGCAAAACTATTCCGTTGAAGTTTGTTGACATACGGAGGCCCGCACGTTTGAAATATCACACATACGCAGAACGGAGTGGACGGCACCTTTAAGTAAGAGTACTTACGTATATTCATGGACAACGTTTCGGACGATATGTCCTACTTCAGGTCAGAAGGACACATCGTCCGAAACGTCATTCATGAATCAATATATTATCGTACATATTACTTTGTAACTTACGCATTATATTTTTGGCCATGTATTGGATTATAATTCTGAATATCAGCATCAGAATAAAGTTGACTTGGTAATTCTCTCAAGTCTTTTATATGAAGTGCTGAACTTTTGTTAAATTCTTGGTATAATTTGGTTGTCTCTTCAGCTAGCCTCTGCATAAAATGAAATTATTTTATTACTATCAGCACATCACTTTCCTACCTTCAACCTATTAATCTCCTCCTAATTAATGTATGTTTTTGCATTTAGTATGTAACTATACATTACATCATGATTGGTTCGGTTTCTTTTGTTCTCCAGCAGGATATACTGTAAATCCAATATATCCCCAGAAAACAATTGAAATTATAAATTCAATAAATTCACTAATACTGAATAAATGCACATGTGCACATCGCCATAGCCTCCCACATTCAGTAAGCCATGTGTTTTAAGAAACCTCACCAATCATGATATAAGTCGGTTATATACCTCGACCTCGGGATATATGTTATTTATATATAAATAACATACAATATATCCCTCGGTATTGGTATATAACCTATATGTATACATGTACTAGTATTTGGCTTCAATACCTTATAACACCTTTCACAATTATTAGGGTATATACTTCACATGGTAACACTAGACCGGATTTCCATCTGATTTTTATACCCCTAACCCCAACCGTAACCCTCCTAACCCTAATCCTAACCCTAACCCTAACCATAACTCTAATCCTAACCATAACCCTAATAATAACCGTAAAATGTGGTGGGAGACTATATGTATTGTTACAATGAAGTATAATAGCCTCACGGCGAGCGTCACAGTTTGATTTGCTTCGTCAATTTATATTATCCAAATATTCAAGCTTCAAAATCAGCTCATCAGATTCAATAGAAAGCTCAATCCAGTCCTATTTTTGAGATCTGTATTTTCAGTTCATTACCTGTGACGTCACTTATGACGTCATGCGACGCTCAAATGCAAACGCGTTTTTTTGCAACCATTCAGAGATCTAGCCTCCTCCGCAGGCGTCTCTCTCATGCGAGGGAAAAATTGCGGGCTCATACTCAGAGATCAAAGTTCATAGAACAGGTGGCGCACTCAGATATCCGTCAAAACTCCGGACGGAAAAAAAATTTGATGAATTCCTTTGCAGTGCTTTTTCGTTTGATTAAACCAGCTTTATATTCACGGACTGTCCATGCAATTTTTGTGCGTCGACTAACAGATTAACTACTCGTTATCTTCACGGAAAATGCTATACAACTGTACCATGTGTAAAATATTATTTGCGCAGTCTTTGGTAAACACATAAATATGGCCTTGTCGGCTCTTGTGAGTTATAGCGCTATAAACATTAACACTATAATATTTATTTTGTAGTACAGTCTTTCACGGTACCTTAGCGGCATTTTGTTTCTTTGCGAAATATCCACCAAGCTTTTGTTTAACATCCTCCACTGTTCTACTCCCGTTCTTCGGGTCGTCTATGTAGCTGGCTTCATCGTATAGACGTTGAAGTACCTTTGTCTGCAGCCCTTCTTCAGCAAGTTGTGTCAAATAGTCTTCAATTTTTGCTGCCCATTTCTTCACCGTTTCCTTTGTCAATGGTTTGCCATAAACAGAAGAGACAAGCAGAAGTAGCGCTATGCATTTTCCTGCACGCATGAGTGCGACGGGCGACGCAGCGAAAACACAATTTAAACCAATCTGTACCAGATTCCTTGCACGGTGTGGTACTTTATATGCAGAAAGATACTTCCTTATACTTTGATGGGCCGCGGAACTTCACAAACAAGGAGTATTTTCAACAACTATTCGTCCATTTTTCGTTTAATTACAGTAAGCTGGTCTCGTCGGCACAGCTAACCAAAGATCAGATTATGTAATTAGGGTATTATTTAACTATGTATGGAATGTCAAAACAAACAAATAAAAAAGTAATAACATTCTGATTTCTTGCATTCTCATGTATCCTCAGCTCACTTAATGTGCTAATAAAATTAATGTTCACTTAATGTTCTCGAAGAGAAAGACCTAGGAGTTATTGTGTCAAGCAGCCTCTCCTGGGATCAGCACATCCACGCGATTGTATCCAAAGCAAACAAACTGCTCGGGCTTCTCAAGAGAACGTGCCCCTTGTTAACGAATATCCAAGTCAGGCCACTTTGTATCTGTCACTTGTTTATAAGTCACAGTTATGCTTCGCGACTGAGGTGGTCTCCAACTGATACCATGAGCTGAAAGCAAAAGTGGAAAGAGTCCAAAGACGAGCAACAAGGTGGATTCTCAGAACCAAGATCGGAGAAATGTCATATAAAGATAGACTGATGAAGCTGGACCTACTTCCATTGTGCTACGATAGAGAACTCAAAGACCTAGTTTTCTTCTTCAAGTTCCTACATGGGCATACTGACTTAATGTCCACGAATTTGTTTCTCAAGGTCGCACCAGGCTGAGCCAAAGCTTTGCCAACCTTAAAACTCCACTTTGTAAAACAAGAACTTTCCAAGCCTCATATTTTAACCGCGTAGTCTGAAATTATGGAACTTTGTCTGCAAATTAAATCCAAGTAGTTTCACCTGTTCTATGTCATTTAAGAAATTTGTAAGACAGATACTATCTACTGATGCACATGGACACTGGTATACGACTGTCACTCCCTGTCATAGAGCCTCTATGATATAGCAAATTTTACATGTAATTTTAATGGCTAAGTGGGCGGCGCCTCGCATTGGACTTTTAGTCCCGTTCGCGCTTTCCATTTTGGATCTCTTGTTGTTGTCTTTTCCATGGCAAGTTGTTATTAAAAAATTATTTTAAAAAAAACACTAAAAGGTTGAAGCTTCACTTTCGCTCTTTGACGAATTGCGTTCAATCGAGAAGTTAGATTTCCAAACAGTATACACCTGCTTTTAGTCTTTAGTATTAATTGATATCTCCAGAAGAAATCAAACAGATGTAATTTCAATCGATTCTAATCTTAATATAATATATTTACCTATAAACTAAATACAAAATAGGATCACATAGATATAGTTTAGTATTTCAAATCTTTCCTGCAATAGTTACGTATACGCGGAACTGTCACTTATTTTACCACGTAGTAATTTGTCATTCTCTTCTAAAACAGTCCAAGGACTTCTTCAGTCTCGGTGTTCAAATCCACGTCGTAGAAGCAAGGCCTTGTGGGTAGACCAGGCATTGTGCTCATCTAATCATAAGCAAAAACCAGAAAGTCATTAGGGCTGCTACTTTGTATACCGGACACGGAATATTACATCATTGAAATATTTAGTTTAAAACTAGGGTTAGTATTCCATTATTTCAGGGTTAGGACTAGAGTTTTTATTTGGGTTATGGTTTAGGGTTTTTGTTGTTGTAAAGCTTCTGAATCCCGAGAAAATAACCATGACGTAGTCTGTGTCCATTATGTGTGCGGTACACGAAGAAGACGCCGTCATTTGGCAACCGAATAAAAAGAGACGTGTATACACCAATAGCGGTTTTTTTAAAGCAGTCTCTAAAAAGGTCAGTCTCTAAAAATGTTGGCCCTATTTCGGCTGCAGTACACCAATGTTTTACAGTTTTTCGTTTGGTATTCACAGAGTTATACCTTCGATTGAGACAAACGTTTTTCTGCGTCGAAACAGAGCAATTGCTATTTCTGTATCTTACGTATACTATATATACGTAGTATATTGCTTACCGTCCCAACTAGAGGAAATAGAAAACCTGCTCCGACACTCGCGCGGACATCGCGTATGGGCAAAATAAATCCTGTAAAAGATGTTGAGATTAATGTGGTAAGATGGACAAAACATACTTTAGCGTGAAGGGAGGATTCTGATGTTCTCGACCCAAATTCGTTTACAGTAAGGAAATGAACAATAACTTAGTTCTTGCCTTTTGGAGTTCCTTTTAATTCTGGATTATGAGACAACGATAAATGTGTCTTTGCCATACATATAGGAAGGTCGTTGAAACCCTAGAATTAGAATTACAATTAGAATTACAATTAGGATTACAATTAGAATTACAATTAGAATTACAATTAGGATTACAATTAGGATTACAATTAGAATTACAATTAGGATTACAATTAGAATTACAATTAGAATTACAATTAGGATTACAATTAGAATTACAATTAGAATTACAATTAGAATTACAATTAGGATTACAATTAGAATTACAATTAGGATTACAATTATAATTACAATTAGAATTAAAATTACGATTACATATATTGGCTCCGTCATATCTGATTGATCTACTACATGTATATGAACCAACAAGACAGCTACGCTCCTCTAATCAATATAACCTGAAGAAACCGAAATACAAACTCAAAACCTATTGTTATAGAGCCTTCTCTGTTACGGCTCCATTCCTATGGAATGAACTCATGCCTAACAATTTAAAGAACTCAAATACAGTTGAACAATTTAAATCTGGCCTCAAAACGCTGCTTTTTAAACAGGTTTTTAATTTGTGATATCATATATGGTTTAATTATTGTTGTTTAGTGCATTATCGTATTTAGCACCAATCAATTCTAATTTTTTTTAGCACTAACAATTCTATTTTTTGTAAACATATTTTTATATATTTTATATATTGTTGTTTCAGGTTTTATTTGATTGTTTATTCATAGATATTTATATTGTATTAATTAGGATTAGAATCACAATTAGAATTTACTTACTTACCTGACCCCTGAAACGATTAATTTTATTTTGGGCTTCGTCGGAGAACTCCACTCCATCAGCGCCGTAGATCTTCTGAGCGATTGTTTCTATCTTCTTCTCAACAGGCAGCTAAACAACCGAAGTGAATCAGTGAATACAAGGGGAGTATACAAGTTAGAGAATAACAAAATAGAAATACAAGGATACAGGGAGAATAATAGAGACGAAACCTTAAGGTCGTACAGGAACTTGAACTCAAAAGGTTGCTCGGTGGCTTTTGCAACTGCCTCGGCTAATTTAACAGCTCCAGCGCCTAAAAAAGTATTAAGAAAGTAAGCAAGAAATTCTATTTCAAAGGGTAACCGACTTTACAATGAAATTGCCAAGACACTGCTTAGACTTTTTCAAACTCGTTGATAAACCAGAAACAAAGAAATCAACTCCGTGAAGCAAGGTTTGAAATCGTAGCAAGATTTTACATAAATTTCTCCAACTTTCATATCGACGATTTTCTCTCAAAATACAAGTTGAGATGTTTCAAAATGCACTCGTAAATAGCTCTTCCTTCGATCTCAAAACAACTGAAAAATCGTGGAAAAAACATGCTTGTGTTTGTACAATATATAGGCTATAAGTCTATAAACTGCTAGACTATAAACTGGGATATCCGCTTACCTCCATCAGCCCAATGCGTTGAGGCAACAGCGTCAAACGCACCAGCCTCCTTGCTTAACTTTACAAGTAACTCAACTTCAGCATCTGTATCAGTCCTAACGCAAAAATACACGTCTTGAAATAAATGAAGTTAATATGAAAAGTTAATATAAAATGAGAGCTTAAGCTTGACGTTTGTATATACCGAGCGATAAACGACGTCCAGAAGTAAAAGTTACTCACTTAAAACGATTGACAACGACAACTAAGGGAACTCCAAAATATAAAGCATTTTCAATCTGTTTCTCAAGGTTAACAAATCCATTCCTAACCAGCTCTAAATTCTAAATAAAATGACGAAATAACGTATATTAACACTGAAATTAATTAATAAATTACGAAAGGCTTGTATCAAAAATACAAAATTGTACATGTTCTTAGTTTTACGAAACGGATAACTGGTTGTTCAGTCAACTGTATTTTTCTAAAACATTATATTACCTCATCAATGTAGACTTGCGCCAACGGATGACCAGCAACGACCTAAAAAGTTACGAGACAATATGCAAAGCCTTCTTCATTGTTTTCAGTGACATATTATAGATACTATAAGCTATATGTTAACGTGATTTGAAGAGTTTACAGGTGATAACTTCATTGTTCGTGCATTGTCTGGCTTGGTTGTTGGTTTGTTAATAGCTGGTTGGATGACAAGGTTGGATGGTGATCTGTAAGGATCGCTGGTTGGTTGGTTGCAATGCATGGTTGGTTGCAGTTTGGTTAGTTTGTTTGTTTGTTGGTTGGTCAATCGATCGGTTGGTTGGCTGTATGGTTGGTTGGAGGGTTGGTTGGAGGGTTGATTGGGTGCTTGCATGTTTGGTTGCAATGGTTAGTTGGTAGGTTGGTTTGTTGGTTGGTTGGTTGGTTAATTGATCGGTTGGTTGTATGCTTGACTGGCTGGTTGGTTGGTCAATCGATCGGTTGGTTGTATGCTTGACTTGCTGGTTGGTTGTATGGTTGGTTGTATGGTTGGTTCTAATGGTTGGTTGTATGGTTGGTTGTATGGTTGGTTGTAATGGTTGGTTGTAATGGTTGGTTGTATGGTTGGTTGTAATGGTTGGTTGTATGGTTGGTTGTAATGGTTGGTTGTATGGTTGGTTGTAATGGTTGGTTGTAATGGTTGGTTGTAATGGTTGGTTGTACGGTTGGTTGTAATGGTTGGTTGTAATGGTTGGTTGTATGGTTGGTTGTATGGTTGGTTGTATGGTTGGTTGTAATGGTTGGTTGTATGGTTGGTTGTATGGTTGGTTGTATGGTTGGTTGTAATGGTTGGTTGTATGGTTGGTTGTAATGGTTGGTTGTAATGGTTGGTTGTATGGTTGGTTGTAATGGTTGGTTGTAATGGTTGGTTGTAATGGTTGGTTGGTTGTATGGTTGGTTGTATGGTTGGTTGTATGGTTGGTTGTATGGTTGGTTGTATGGTTGGTTGTAATGGTTGGTTGTATGGTTGGTTGTAATGGTTGGTTGTATGGTTGGTTGGTTGTAATGGTTGGTTGTATGGTTGGTTGTATGGTTGGTTGTATGGTTGGTTGTAATGGTTGGTTGTAATGGTTGGTTGTATGGTTGGTTGTATGGTTGGTTGTATGGTTGGTTGTAATGGTTGGTTGTATGGTGGGTTGTATGGTTGGTTGTATGGTTGGTTGTATGGTTGGTTGAATGGTTGGTTGTATGGTTGGTTGAAATGGTTGGTTGTATGGTTGGTTGTAATGGTTGGTTGTATGGTTGGTTGTATGGTTGGTTATAATGGTTGGTTGAAATGGTTGGTTGTATGGTTGGTTGTAATGATTGGTTGTAATGGTTGGTTGTAATGGTTGGTTGTAATAGTTGGTTGTGTGGTTGGTTGTATGGTTGGTTGTAATGGTTGGTTGTAAATTGTAATGGTTGGTTGTAATGGTTGGTTGTAATGGTTGGTTGTAAATTGTAATGGTTGGTTGTAATGGTTGGTTGTAATGGTTGGTTGTAAATTGTAATGGTTGGTTGTAATGGTTGGTTGTAATGGTTGGTTGTATGGTTGGTTGTATGGTTGGTTGTAATGGTTGGTTGTATGGTTGGTTGGTTCGTTGATTGTATGGTTATATGGTTGGTTGTATTGTTGGTTGTATTGTTGGTTGTAATGGTTTGTTATATGGTTGGTTGATTGTAGTTTGGCTGGCAGGTTGGTTACCTTTGGTCCCCCTCCGTGCATTTTTATCGCTCTGACAGTAGCCACGAGAACAACACAGTTAGGAATCAAACCTTAATAATAATTTGCAAACATTGTAATTTGTGTGCATATACCATGGAAAACACAACAAAAAGAAAACCCGATTCTTTCCGTTTGTGTTCATTAACAAACTTCATCCTGAATACTTACCACTGTACCTGCACTTAATATTAAAGAACTTCTCCATACCAATATCCGCGCCAAATCCAGCTTCAGTAACTAAACAAAACGAACCATATACGTTGATTTGAGATGAACTTTGGAAAACAAAAATACCTGGAGTTCGACTCGCACAGCACAGCTCTTAAAAAAGTAAACTTACAGACAAAGCCATCTTGTCCAACTAATTTTAGGGCTATTCTGTCAGCAATAATAGACGAATTCCCATGTGCAATATTTGCAAAAGGTCCTGCATGAACCAATACTGGAGATCCCTAAATAGAAATGGTAGATGTAGAGTTGAGTCGGTATTAAAGTCATGTAGAGAATAGAGTTATAAAGGATCTAAACGTAAAAGTTCACTGGATACATAAGTTACACGGAGAATCATAATCAAATAAGAGTTCCTAATTTATCACAAACCTCCAACGTCTGCATTAAGTTTGGTTTAATGGTCTCTTTCATCAGCACAGCTAAGGCTCCAGTGACTCCCTAAAGAAAAGAAAAAAACAATGCAGTCGTTTAAGGTCCTCACGCATATACTGCTAAATCTCGTCGGTTTTCTTAATATCATTTAAAGTGCCTATCTCACGTTTGGGGATTTTACATATTCGTAATATGTGGGTCTTCCTAGAGCAAAATCATAATATATCTTATCAGCCGAAAATTTCATCTTCATGAACCTTTTTGCTGTTAAAGTTATCGCATGTGATGTCACAAGAGGCATTTTTGTGGCAAGTGACTAAAGAAAACTGGTTTGGAATACCTCTTGTGACATCACATCTGATAACTTTGACAGTAAAAAAGTCCATGAAGATAACATTTTCGACTGACTATATATATTATGATTTTGCTCAGGAAGACCCAAATATTACGATGTGTAATATGTACACTGTAAAATCCCCAAACGTGAAATAGGCACTTTAAAGTATATAGTGAGCTAATTACAAGATCCTACCAGGTCATCAACAGTCACTGGGTGTCCCTTCTTGTCGCATGCTACCACTATCTTCGCAAACCTACACCACAAAGTAGAAATTAAAAATTGAAAAACTCTAACCGAAGATGGATCGTGAGATAGTCAAACCCAATATATCCCTAATTGTCAATACGTGGAAAATTGATTGCATCAGTCAATTTGAATGTCGATTAGGTACCAGTTTTGTTCAAAATGTCACGACGAAGCTGATTAACTGCTTTACTGCTTAACATTTGACAGTTTTACATGTATCCTGACACTAGTACAAACCCTAGACCTCAGACTAAACTTATTATTTCATTGATTCTATATTCTATGCCAGGTAAACGGCAAGAAGCCTGGTGACTTGTTAAGAAACACGAACCGTTCTTTCATATCCTTTAGATTTCTTCCAAGAGCTAATATGGCCATGATTTCACTAGCAACTGAGATGTCAAAATGACACTAGAAAAACAAACAAACGAGGATTATAACGTCATTAATGAGTTTTATATAAAATCCTTTTTCATAAAATGTTTTTGAAATTTATTTGACTGCCCCAACCAAGAATCGAAGCCAAGGTCTCTTGCTTAACGTGGTATGAAGACTCTTACCACTGAGTTATTGAGACACGCGGTCAAGACAGTCAGACAATTTTCAGACGCCATTATTAAAATCCTTTTCACAAAAGCATTTGTATTTATTCATAACATACACACACCTCTCGAGTCATCCCTTTCTCAGATGGAGACTGTCCAATGGTAATCTTTCTTAAAAATCTATCGTTGGTATCCATCACTAGAGAAAAGAAAGCATATGAATAGTCAGAAAGAAAAAACAATAAATAAAAATATCAAAAAAGAATCGAGAACTTTCCAAGCCAACAACCCAACATTATATAAAGTAGAACTACTAACGAAGCTTACCCCTCTGCCAAGTAATAGTGTCTGGATCGATGTCCAGTCTCGCAAAAGAACCAGCTTCTTCCTGGGTCAGTTCGTCTGGGTCCGTTTTATTTATGCCAAGTTTCTAACAATAGAGCAATAATAAAACAATAGGAAGGAGTGAAGGAAGGGAAGGAAAGAAAGAAGGAAGGGAAGAGGAAGGGAGGAGGAAGGAGTGAAGGAAGGGAGGGAGGAGGAAGGGAGGAGGAAGGGAGGAGGAAGGAGTGAAGGAAGGGAGGAGGAAGGGAGGAGGAAGGGAAGGAGGGAGGGAAGGAAGGAGGAAGGGAGGAGGGAAGGAAAGAAGGAGGGAATGGAATTTAAGGAGGGAATGGAAGGAAGAAAGGAGGGAAGGAAGGAAGGAGGGAAGGAAGGAAGGAAGGAGGGAAGGAAGGAAAGAGGGAACGAAAAAAGGAGGGAAGGAAGGAGGGAATGGAAGGAAGGAGGGAAGGAAGGAGGGAAGGAAAGAGGGAAGGAAGGAAAGAGGGAAGGAAGGAAAGAAGGAGGGAAGGAAGGAAGGAGGGAATGGAAGGAAGGAGGGAAGGAGGGAGGGAAGGAGGGAAGGAAGGAAGGAGGGAAGGAAAGAGGGAAGGAAGGAAAGAGGGAAGGAAAGAAGGAGGGAAGGAAGGAGGGAATGGAAGGAAGGAGGGAAGGAAGGAAGGAGGGAAGGAGGGAGGGAGGGAAGGAGGGAAGGAGGGAAGGAAAGAAGGAGGGAAGGAAAGAAGGAGGGAGGGAAGGAGGGAATGGAAGGAGGGAGGGAAGGAGGGAAGGAAGGAAGGAGGGAAGGAAGGAGGGCGATAGATAAAACTAAGACGAAAATTCGCATTCGGTTGTAATACCTTTAACCTTCTTAACATTATTTCAGAGAACGCTCTTTTTCCATCTTTAACCGGCACAAGTCTGTTAAACAATGCCTTTAAAATAAAAATAAAAAACGTTGACTACATTCAAAAGCAAAAGCAAAAGCAATAGCACAGGCACAAAAAGACAAGTGACAAGTACAACCACAAGTATATAAACATATATACATAAACTAAAAAAGTAGATTCTGCGTAGGCAGTGTTTTGGATATATAGCAAAGTGAAAAGGTGGTAAACTACCAAGATTTTTAGTAACGAAATACTGACGTTTCAAGCAGAGCCCTTCATCAGAGTAATACGAGATGAAATAAAATAAATAGGGCTTATATATATATATGCCAAATAAATACTCTGATGAAGGGCTCCGCTGGAAACGTCAGCATTTCGTTACTATATATACATAAAGTACATGCACACATTCTCTACAACAATTATAATAGCGAGAAGAAGCTATGTAACGACAGAGTGGTTTTATACCTCATTTTTTTGTGTAGATTCATGAAATATTCTCGTGTCAATAGCCGCAGCTGGGGAAATAAGATGTGGAAAAATTAATCAAAATACGCTATCTCAAACTAATGAGAACAATGCCATTGTTCCATTCAGGGCAGTCGGAAGGCCTTCGTGTCGTTGTTGTGATAGAATATGTTGTTGTTCATCTTTTTTTGGCAAATGCGAACATTTATTAACCTAAAATTATATTCCATGATAACAAATGGCAGATAAATATCTCATCTTTCATCTCAAACACTTGGACATTTACTTTTCCCAACATATATGTTATTAGCAATCTTACCAACAAGATTATTGGCAGCAGTAACGGCATGAATGTCACCAGTAAGATGAAGATTGAACTATATTGAATAAATTAATGACTTTAACAAAAGGTTATCTTGTGATTCTTGTATGTAGTTTATAAATATATGGCCATTAATATCTGGAACAACTCTATAATATGCTGCTACATACAATCTGTTGTGATCCAGCTGTTGTGGTCTAGTGGTTACCACACATGTCTATAAGCTGGAAGACACAGGTTCAAATCCTGGGTTGGACCTCCACTCAGGGTCTTAAAAATAATCGAGGAGAAAGTGCTGCCTTTGCAATAATATCAGCAAATGGTAAGACTTTCAGGTCTTCTCGGATAACGACCTTAAATCGTAGGCCCTCGGAACCCCTATCAATTGGGCTTCTAGCCTGTTGGGGTATTCCGTTCACCAAAGAGACAGTACATACCTCTTCCATAGGAATAACTTGCGAATAACCACCGCCTGCAGCTCCACCTATATTTTAATTACCAATAATTCAATCTCAAACACTTTTACTCAATCTTCATTGAACAACAAAGTAAATATAATGGAAACTCAACGAAAGTCTCTATTCTATTTTTTGTTCACGTTTATGCAAATTTGTGTACAGTGACGGTTACTGAACACATTGTCTATCTCACGTTTGGGGATTTTACATATCCGTAATATTTGGGTCTTCCTGAGCAAAATCATAATATATCTTGTCAGCCGAAAAGTTGATCTTCATGGAGAATTTTGCTTTTGAAGTTACCGGATGTGATGTCACAAGAGGCATTTTTGTGGCAAATAACAAAAGAAAACTGGTTTGGAATGCCTCTTGTGATATCACATCCGATAACTTTGTCAGCAAAAAACTCATGCATGAAGATGAATTTTTCGGCTGACAATATATATAATGATTTTGCTCAGGAAGACCCAAATATCACGAATATGTAAAATTCCCAAACGCGAGATAGGCACTTTAAATGTAGTACATGGAAGTAGTATATGGCTGCCAATACCTTTAATTCCGAAAATCGGCCCTTGCGAAGGCTGACGAATACACGCAAATGTGTTCTTTTTCAAGTGGACAGCCATTGCTTGAGCAACGCCAATGGTCGTGGTACTTTTCCCTTCACCCAAAGGTGTAGGCGTGATTCTAATTAGGCAAAGAAAACCTGTTGAAGAGGGCTAAGGGATTGGACGAGATAGAAAGGGGTGAGATAAGATGTCTGAGGATCATCTTCTAAGATCAGAAGGACAACTCCTGCAGTCTAGCAATTTTCAACTGTCTAAAACTTACCCAGTAACGACAACATATTTTCCATTGGGTTCATTCACAAGACGATCCAGTACTGATAAAGAAACTTTGCATTTTTTTGTGCCATACAGGTCCAACTAATAAGTATCGAGATATCCGTTGATCAGTAGAGTAAGCATGAGACAGTATAGTTTTTGCAATTGTAATATTGTGACAGTAGATGATTTAAGCTTCGCGTTTCACGTTAGGTCGAACGACATGCACAGGTAAAAAAATGCTTAGAGGGACACCCCATCTCAGAAACTAGACTGAAACCAGTGTTTCTGTATTAGCTTTCCTCTAATATTTTTGGTTTTAGAGAAATTTGGTTGAATTTTCACTCATTAAAAATGTCTTATATCTCAGTGATTGCTAAGTTTGTTCATTATCACGAGGAGTTATTATACGCACATTTTCAAGTAAATTTGCGGAACAAACTTGGAACTACTATTTTAATGAGTGAAAATTCTCTACCCTGACGCAGAGACCATCTCATTTACATATCAAACAAACTGAAATATTTCAAAAACGAAGTAAAATACGGAAAAGTTGTAAAAGGTGTTACTCTATCATTTTACGAGTTCGTTCGTATTAGACAAACTTAATTTTTGTTGCTAATGTGCTTCGATGGACATGAGCAAGGCTTGAAGTCGAGGTTTGATATGAAAGATTTCCGTCAACTGCATTACGACCCATCGTCAACCGCGATTTGACGTCATTGTTTCGTTGGTAACAAAGCAAATTCAAAAAGTGTCTATTGTAATCAAACGTTGTGAATGGTTTCCAAATCTTACCTCGTGTGCAAGAATGCCAATTTCACTTGCCAGGCGTTGGATATTTTTTGGATCTTGAGCTTTTGAAATATCAATATCACTACATAACAAAATGTCTCACTATTTAACCTTTTATACCAATCGCACAGTATGACAATTGGAAGGACTCTGAATTTTTAATAACTCTATAATTTAAATCCAGACAAAGTAAGACTGCTACTTTATCATAACTCAATTGAACCACCTCTTTGTTTTATTGATATCTCTTGAAATAACCATAACTGTTACGAGAGCTATATACATTTTCTGAAAGCCCAATAAACCGGCTTTTACCAATGCTTTTAAATTTCCCGAACAAGACACATTATGTTAATATAAATTGGCACAAATGATCATAAATCAGGTTGAAAAACTTTCCTTTTTAAGGAAAAGGCCATATCTTGCACGCCAGCGTAGCATCGTGAAAATTAAAAATGCCACCAATCGCAGAGTTATTAATGAAATCATATCAAACTTGGCATGTGAGTGGATCTCATGTTCCTGGCGCTTGTCCAGTTTCAATTTTTAATCTTGCATTACCGTGTGCCGTGTTTTTCGATTGACGACTTCATCAGTCTTGTACTGTACGACCGATTTTGACTGCGCCAGACAGGAAAGATTTATAGCAACCAAACAATTATATTTGAAAACCCCGAGAAAGAAAAATTGAGACATACCCGTGCCGTACTAACCACTACCTCATAGGTACACAGTCACTGTATGCGAAGTACATTGTGTACAATTTGTAAATTTTACGGCTGGTACATTGCTACTGGTACATTAAATTACCTTGGCACAGGGCGTAAGACATTCAATGGTAAAAACTTTATCTCCCATAAACCAGCCTGAAGATAAACAGAGAATGGATCACGATTACTTAACGTCAGTCGACCTATTCTTTACGCTTTTCCTGATTACTGATAAGTTTCGAAGGGAACTCAAGTAGAGTAAATTTTAAACTTGAATCAAGTCTCAGGCAGTTTTCGAATAGAATGTAACGGTCGTACAAACTTGTTTGCTTTTTAGACCTAATATTTTAGTCCTCAGCGAAAGCCGCAGATGCGTACCAGCAAAGGAAAAAGTTAAAAAACAAAAAACTTACGAAACCAAAAATTGTAAAATATTATATTGTAAAATATTATTATATACCAAAAATTGTAAAATATTATATAAAATATAATCTCTCACAAATATCCATAAAAATAATTTTATTTCTTCTTTGACCGTCACGTCATATATTAATTAATTAATATTAGAGAGGATTTAATATTGTCAAATACATATATGGAAAAGTGAGTGCCCCAACCGAGAATCGAACCCTGGTTTCCGAATCAACGTTTCGGCGCTCTACCCTTTGAGCTAATGAGACACGGTCAGAACAGTCAGTGATTTCTCAATATGCATATTAAATTCGCCGCTTTCACTCGACACCAACAGGCAGACATCTCATTTAACCATAACGTGGAGCAAGGCCTCTTGAGCGCACTTCCCAAAGTAGCGAAGCGAACACAACTTCTTGTATACAGAGGGCTTTATATATTCATTCATGTGCATGCGACTGTGTAAAACTATTTAGCTTGATTTCCACATACACTACGATCGCCCAAAACTAAATAAAACCAAGTTGAATCCTATAGACCTTTTTAATAAAGATGGCGGTCATCACGGAAACGAGCCTCGTGAGTCAAAACAAACTCGGAAACGTTTACGACCTTACACAGCGAGGAAATGGCTGTGTTTGCATACAGAAACGACTCGTTTTCCCACCAAAATGTGGTAATTGAGAGTATCATACAGAAATTACTGAGAAACATAAGTCGTGACCAAAACTAGATGGCAAAAGAGCAATTCGAGCAAATTCGAGTATCAAAAAAAAAGGAAAAATATAACAACGTTTTCATGTTCAAAAACTTTAAAAACTTTTCAAAAATCCCTTCAACTTACTTCCCTTGTCATTTCCTATTCGTTTGTTGTCCAAATTGAGGTAAAACAAGTAATTTCTACTGTTTCCAAACACAGTTTTCCCCTCTGGCACCTTCACCTTCCCATGAAAAGTTTGACGTCTGAACCGCGTCTTATAATTTTTTGAGCACTCATTGCAATGCCCTTTATTTTAATTTGAGCAATTTAGCAATTATATGGAAACCAGCTTTAACACTCTATTTATAATACGTGTTGTGCTGCGTAGGCAGTGTAGAAATATAAATCAAACATCTAAATGAAAGTTTGTGTAAGTAGTCTAACGTTTCGAGCGAAGGACCTTCGTCAGAGAGTGAAGAAGGGCGAAGGACGAAGGGCTTTTCACTCGAAACGTTAGACAACCAACACACTACTTTGGCAGTACACCAGGCCAACCTTCTTAGATATTTCATTTCCATATTTATAATAGTTTGATATGTTATTCTTTTAGAGCTGGAGTTTATTTTCCCAAAGCCAGAGTTTATCTCCTCAGAGCCAGTCTAAGAAATTTATAAAGTGGCTGCAAGGAATAACCCATTTTTAATGGTGATGTCGAGACCTTTTGTTTTAGTATCATCTTCTTTGCACTTTCAACTGTGTTTTGCATCAACATAGCAACCGTCATTGGACCAACACCTATGAACAAATACAGTATTTCATGATTCAAGTATTATTACTAAATTAAAAACATATTCAAAAGCGCAATTCTATTTCAAAGAATGGTAGTGGCTAAGGTAAAAAGAATACAGGTTATACTTGTAATATAAGTCATAAAACGAGTTGTGCTGCGTAGGCAGTGTAGAAATATACAAATAAAATATCTAAAAAGGTTGGTGTACAGTGTACTGTTGTAATAGCGTGTACAGTAAGTTGTCTAACGTTACTTTTGAGCGAAGCTTGCCCTTCGTTCTTTCACTCTCTGACGAAGGAACATTAGACAACTTACACGCTATTTCGGCAGTACACCAACTTTGTAATATAAGTGTATCTGTCTTTTTTTACATTGTTTTCTTTTAAGACATTCTTCCACTCATTTGGTATACATATTATAATGGCAATTGTATTAAGAAATTGTACAGTTGCAGTGCTAAGTTCAACACAAGGATTCCAAAACTCATTACAAATGACCATGTTTCATTACGTTTTAAGTTACCAACTTTTCCATCCTACCTCCAGGCACTGGGGTTATCCAACTTGCAGTTTTCTGTGCTTCAGCATAATCAACATCACCAATCAAACGATGACCACTCTTCTTGCTTGCATCTGATTAAACAAAACAACAACAATATCGAGTTTACACACTTGTATTGTGCAGAATATCATTGTCTGCCTACAGTACCTAACATATCCTACTCATGTATACATATACATTGGACACTGTATTGTTATAAAGGAGTATATATATGGTGTACATCATCGTACACACCATTTATATGAAGGTAAACCAGTTCACTTATTACTAGACTAGCTAACATGGCTCATGTTTGTTTGAGCAAGTTTTATTTCATCTGACACATTTGCACTTTTCTAAAGCTCATCTTGGTATGCAGGCCAACTTGACTAATGTGAATTTACCTTGAAAATTTTTATCCTGTTGCTGTATGCTTATTCACATGCATGTAAATGCAGATAAATATTTAATATTTTTACAGGGTTATCCCACTTACAAGGCTGACAAATTATAACAATTAACAATGATACCTGGGATAGCATTAATTCCACAGTCAATAACAACAGCACCATCTTTAATCCAGTCACCCTGCAATGAATAATAACATATTAAATACCTGTTGCACTACACCATTAGCAGCATATAGGATGTACATGTACATATAAATTATACACTCAGTAACATATGTTTATGCTTGAAATAATTGGAACTTATATTATGTTACAGCCATATGTTAACCATATACAGCAGTAAATGTATGTTAACTTAACCCCTTGACTACCAGAAGTCTTCCCTTGATGGTGCGTGCATGTACATGCGCGCTTACGAGTCAAAGGGTTGATGGCTGTGTGATGATATAATGATTTATCCTGACAGGAATAAGTGATTTGGCAACATTATTGATGCACACATGAAGTCTTGTTAACAACAATACCACATACACTTCCCAATGATATTTTAGCAAACAAAATGATGACAGTACCTTGACAAAATGAGGACTGCCAATTCCAACAACCACTATGTCCCCACCACGGACCTAAAATAAATAAATAACAAATTAATTAAGTTTAAACATCTCCATAAACAATTTTTCAACAATTCATAAAAGTTCACATACAACATCGGCCAAATCCTTTGTTCTTGAATGACAAACGGTGACAGTTGCATGGTTCCAAGTTAGCAAATCAGACATTGGAGCTCCCTAGAATAAAAAAATTTCCCAAATTAAGAGGTGACTCATGTTCTTCTCAACACATACAGTACTTTTAGTGCAATGTTGAGAGACTGCTATAAGGCAAACTGGTATCTGGCACATCCTCAGTAATAACTCTAGGAAAAGTAGCAGCAGGCATACCACAATTTTGCTCCGCCCAAGAACTATGGCTGTCTTTCCTTGAATTTCAGTTCCTAAATATTGGAATATAAAGCTAAGCTACACAAATAAATATTTTCATTTCATTTCCCATTTCATATCTCATTTCATTTCCCATTTCATTTTCTATTTCATTTTCCATTTCTCATTTCAGTTGCCATTTCATTTCCCATTTTATTTCCCATTTCACTTATCATTTCATTTCCAATGGGACATTTCCCATTTCAGTTGCCATTTCATTTCCCATTTCATTTCTTATTTCATTTCCCATTTCAGTTACCATTTCATTTCTTATTCCATTTCCCATTTCACTTCCCATTTCACTTCCCATTTCATATCCCATTTCATTTCCCATTTCATTTCACATTTCACTTCCCATTTTATTTCCCATTTCATTTCCCATTTCATTTCCCATTTCACTTTCCATTTCATTTCCAATTTTATTTCCCATTTTATTTCTCATTTCATTTCCCATTTCATTTCCCATTTCATTTCCCATTTCATTTTCCATTTCACTTCCCATTTCATTTCCCATTTCATTTCCCATTTCACTTCCCATTTCATTTCCCATTTCACTTCTCATTTCATTTCCCATTTCACTTCTCATTTCACTTCTCATTTCATTTCCCATTTCACTTCCCATTTCATTTCCCATTTCATTTCCCATTTCATTTCCCATTTCACTTCCCATTTCATTTCCCATTTCACTTCTCATTTCATTTCCCATTTCACTTCTCATTTCACTTCTCATTTCATTTCCCATTTCACTTCTCATTTCACTTCTCATTTCATTTCCCATTTCACTTCTCATTTCATTTCCCATTTCATTTCCCATTTCACTTCTCATTTCATTTCCCATGTCATTTCCCATTTCATTTCATTTCCCATTTCATTTCCCATTTCATTTCATTTCCCATTTTACTTCCCATTTCACTTTCCATTTCATTTCCCATTTCACTTTCCATTTCATTTCCCATTTCACTTCTCATTTCATTTCTCATTTCATTTCCCATTTCACTTCCCATTTCAGTTGCCATTTCATTTCCCATTTTATTTCCCAAAGAGATGACATTGGTGGTCACATATTTTCTCAATAAAATTTGTGATCAAAGGTTTCTACAGAATACTGAATTTGGGAAAAAACAACACAATGTAGACAAGATATACCTGTCCTTTTAATCAGCTCAAGACAACCTCTTGGTGTACATGGTACAATGCAATCATTTAGCTGGCCTCTTGCTAGCCTCCCTGCATTCACATCATTAAGACTAAAAATATCAAGAGAACATTTAAGTCAGTTCCATGCAATTTGCCACAGCATTAATATTTCACTGTTTTATTGATAAGTGAAATAATTTTCAAAGTCTCTGTTTGACGGAGAATGAGTTCTGCCATTCAATGAATAACAGAGACTCTCCATAAAAGGCCTTCGCTGACATCCTTTTATAGTGTTCTACATTGTACGCAGTATAGTACTTTTACATCACCCATTTGAGTGCCATACATGATTTTCAAACATACATGAAAATCAAATGACTAAATATAATTTCTTACCCATCAACGTCTTTCTCGGGCGCAACAGCATTTGTACATGCAGATGGATCAATTGGTTCTGAAGAGTCAGGGGGGAGCTGGACAATAATACCATGAATGGAAGGATCTTTATTCAGTTCATCAACTTTCTTTAAAACCTTCATAAAAGAAAATATATTACTATATCTACTATATACCAACCCTTAGATCTGATTCCAAGCCCTTTCTGTTCCCAGAAATTATTTTCCATGGCAACCCACCTCTTGCTCAGTTGTTGTATTCGATAGTTTCACATGCCTGGCAACCATTCCAATCTAATACAATATAAAAACTTTGTTGACAATAATGCAGCTTGGTCAACCTTTTTGTTAATAATAATGCATTTGACTATACCTCATTAGCAGCCTTTGATTTTGCTCTTATGTACGAGGTGGAATCAGCACGATCTCCAATCTTAAAGAGAAATCTTTACTTAGTCTTAAAGAAGAAATAACAATGTATGTTTTTAAGCACCAAAAACAACCAATTTATTAAAAAATCTGTCACAGAAACTGGGTCCTAATTTACCTTGAAAGTTGTACTGATGACAAAAAGATGTATAAACAACCTGTACGGGCCTGGTAATATAATATTACCACCTACCCCATTTCAACAGCCCTGTCCAAGCATTTTTTAGTGTTAGCCTCACAAACTAACATGCACAGTAGGCACTGTTATTCACCTATAACTATTATTATATTATTTACCTGTACTATAGCCAAGCAAGGATTAAATTCAGGATATTGCTGCCTTGTTTCATCCACCAAAGCTTTCAACTTAATACGAATATCTCTGAGAACAAGATATTAAACAATTATTGGACAAGGCTGAGCATGATATCAAGAATTATCCAGACCAAGGTACCGGTAACACAGAGTCAAGATGACTGCCGCTGAGGCCGTCAAAACGTCAGTCACCAACAACAGTCTTTCTCAAGACTACAACAACCTGGATGATCAACTTCAGACATCTAATGATACTCCTAGGTTCAAACCATTTACTTTATTGACAGAGGTCTGGATAATTCTTGATATCATGCACAAGCCAAATCCAATAATTGTTTTATTCACCATCACCTACAGACAATGATATTTTGCATGTGGCAAAACATTAGGAACCAAGTTGATCTTGGAGGGGCACAGCCAGGGGGGGATCCAGGCTCATCTGATAGAGGGGGTGCAGATTTTTCAGGGGGGGTGCACCCATCCACCACCACCTTAAATTATGTCAAAAATGCCATAAATCATGAAAATTTTAATATACACTGGTTGATGCTGACTTTTTCTGGAGGGGTTCTAATTTTCTCTGGTGGTGCACACCCCCTGCACCCCACCCCTAGATCCGCCTATGGGCACAGCTTTAAAAAGGCACTTTCTTTGGGGTGTACAGCACATGTTTTATTATAACTCAGAGATATTAAGGATAGGGCAAAGTTTCAGAGAGTGTAATGCAGACTAGTATCAGATCACTATGCATACAACTTCACAGATCTGCAACGCAACTATCATAGATGCAAAATTTTGCATTGTTGTAAGAACTGCATGTTCTACCCTGGCGGTAGTCACATGTACGCATTGCGTACCTATTTTTGATATTTTGCATGTGGCAAGACATCAAGAATTATCTGTAAGTTTTCTAGCCAATCACAATCGAGATTGTATGAGTATTGTGTAATAACAAAAGAGAAACTATGACTATGAAAGCTCTTAGAAATATTGCAAAATACAATATCAAATTACAAAATTAACCTTTGCTGATTTTAAGATAACTTCTCCCAACTAGTACTATAAGAAACGTTTGGAAATCAATAAGGAGAATTTGTATTCTGATCTGGAGACTAAAGATCAAACAACAAATTCATCATAACAGCGGTTAATTTCATATCAAAAGGTCGAAGCGTTGGAAAAAGCAGTTAATCAAGATAAAATAATAAAGTCAAACATCATTGAATGGCATTATATGATACAGAAATCAGAAATTACACTAAATTCAGTATTAAAGTTTGTGCGGAATACGCGACTCCAGTCTATACGTGGCGTTCGCAAACATACTTGAGTTTTAACAATCTTTATGACTATTTTAGTATTTAGTGTACTAGATCTATTTCACTTACTTTGCGACCACTGAACCTTTCAATATCTCAGCCATTTTACAGCTTTAATATGCAATTTTCCTTTCGAAAACACAGTACATCCGAGCAGAATATAAATCTCGTCTCGTGCAGGCCGTGTTCCATCTATAAGAACCTGAGAATTAGTAAAGGCCACGCCCCTCCCCTCGCCCACCAATCTCGTTCCCAGAGCCTTCGCTGCGCAAAATAGAATAGAATAGAATTAGAACAGAATAGATTAGAAAGATTAGAATAAAATAGAATATAATAGAATAAATTAGATTAGAATAGTGTTATTCTATTCTATTCTATTCTATTCTATTCTAATCTAATTTATTCTATTCTAATCTATTCTATTCTAATCTAATTTATTCTAATCTATTCTATTCTAATCTATTCTATTCTAATCTATTCTATTCTATTCTATTCTACTCTATTCTATTCTAATCTATTTTATTCTAATCTATTCTATTCTAATCTATTCTAATCTATTCTATTCTATTCTATTCTACTCTATTCTATTCTACTCTATTTTATTCTAATCTATTCTATTCTATTCTATTCTATTCTAATCTAATTTATTCTATTCTATTCTATTCTATTCTATTCTAATCTATTCTATTCTAATCTATTCTAATCTATTCTAATCTAATCTATTCTAATCTATTCTAATCTATTCTAATCTAATCTATTCTAATCTATTCTAATCTGTTCTAATCTATTCTAATCTATTCTAATCTAATCTAATCTATTCTAATCTATTCTAATCTATTCTAATCTATTCTAATCTATTCTAATCTATTCTAATCTATTCTATTCTATTCTATTCTATTCTATTCTATTCTAATTTTAACCTCCTGTGTTACCTATAAGATGAAGTACCAATGGGGAAAATTGCGAGAAACCGCTGCCCATTTCCGCACTTGTAAAACCGCCATTTTGTTAATACTTAGTGACCATTATTTAATGATTTAATAAAACCAAATAAATAATGGCAAATGAAACGCTTTTTGTGCTAAATAATAAATTTACACTTGGCACCCCATAAAAATATACCGTGGAAATAAAATCTAATCTGGTGCATATTTATTTTCCCACGGTCAGCCGCTGGTCATTTAATTTGAGCCCAATGACGGTAAGCCACGTGTCGTAAACAATCTTTTATTATTATACGAAGTTATAGCTAGAATCAAACAAGATATGATGTCTTGATGTTTACAACCATGAGATTGAGTACACTAATAATTCTATCTGTATTTACCTACGTTCATGCTAAAGATTTCTACGACGTCTTGGGTATCCCCAGAGATGCAGACAACAAAGAGATAAGACGTGCTTTCAAAAAGTTGGCACTCCGTCTTCATCCAGATAAGAATAAGGTTCGCAACCTGGCTAGTGTGTGTGTTTGACATGCTGATAATGCTCACTTTTCTGTGTCTTACTTAATGTTTTTTTGCTGTTGATGAATTTGATTTAGGACGATCCAAATGCTCACGAAACATTTATGGGAATTAACCGTGCCTATGAGGTGTTAAAAGGTTAGATTATTGAGATAAATATTGTCATGGTAATAAGACGTTTCTGGAAGTATTCAGCAGGTACTTGTTTTGCTTCAGTTTGAACAATAAAAAAATAGACTAAATCTTTTATTTTATTTGGATGTTTGAAGATGAGGAGCTGAGGAAAAAGTATGATTTACATGGGGAAGATGGTCTTAAAAATGACCAGTTTGGAGGCAATAATTATCAAAGTTGGCATTATTTTAATGAAGAATTTGGTATGTCATATTTTACTACTATGTACTACAAACTACTTTTTCAATATTTTATTTACATTTTTATGACACAATATTTAATGTACAGTGTACTGTACTGTACTGTACTATACTGTACTATACTACACTGTACTGTAACTTCAATTTGTGGTTGTAATTATTTTTGACAGGTATCTATGATGATAATCCAGAAATTATTACCTTAGGATATTCTGATTTTGGTGAGTTTTACATAACAGTTGAACAACTACAAATAATATTTTATACTGTTTTTATCTGCCCATACTAGACAAAAACAATAACTTTAGAGGTATTAAATAGTAGAACACTAAAATGGTTGAGCCTATTGCCAGGGACGAATGCTGGTTCTAAAATTCCTCTTAGGTCACATGCACAGTTGAGGCTACCTGTAATTAATACCGGTAGTTGTTTCAATTATTTTCTAAATTTATGTTATTTGAATAATTATAACAGATGTGAATGAATTTTTCCACATTACTTTAGAGACTTCTGTTCTAAATTCAGAAGACATATGGTTCGTCAACTTTTATTCCCCCTACTGTTCACATTGTCATGACTTGGCTCCAACGGTACAGTGACTTGTAAACATGTTAATTTTAATTAGTTAATATTCTATTTAACAATTAGACAACGAGTCCGAGTTGTCTATGAGCGAATAGTCAACGAAGGCAAAGCCTGAGTTGACTATTCGCTCATAGACAATGAGGACAAGTTGTGTAATTGTTTTAGTAGAAACAAATTAGTGGACTATTACAAATCATGCATTCTCCAAAAACTCATCAAAAACTCATCTGAAACCTCCCCAAAACGAGAGTTTTCTGCCATTGTTTTGAGCGTGTTTCGCCATCTTGGTTTATCACAATCAGAATGCAGCATTTGTAATGACCATGGTCAGTTTCTACTAAATTACATAATACAGGTATAGTATAGGCCTGCCCCTCAGAAAAATAGCAGGTACAGTATATAGTACACTACATGCCTTTGCCAATGTAGTCATGAAAATATGCGATGATAACAATGTGATGCAATGCTGCAACAATTCTCACAATATACATGTAATATCATGTAAATATCACATCTTAAAACATAGTGTGAGATATGACACTATTGACTTGTAATATTTTTCTTAGTGGCGTGAAGTTGCCAAAGAGCTTGAAGGTGTGATAAGGGTTGGTGCTGTGAACTGTCAAGAAGATTGGGGTCTTTGCTCACGGCAAGGCATTCAGGGCTATCCATCACTTGTCTTATATCCTGGGGTATGTCCAATTATCCACATTGACTACTACTTCAAGTTATACATATAAGATTTAAACAAGAGAAAAATTATCCCATATGCTAGTGCATGGCCTTTTGTTATTAGTGTAATCTGTTTATGTATTACCCTATTTATGGTATACCTGGATGATTAATGTATATTGATTCTTTTACCTTTTTAGGGTGAATTTTTCAATGGAGATAGGTCTACTGAGCCCATAGTTGATTATGTTTTGGGGCTCTTGGATGTTGTTCTTGTTGAGTTGCACTTAGGTAAATTATGAGTTCTGTGCATTAAAAAATTACTGAGTAGTATCAACAGGAAATAATACAGTCTATATAGTAAATCCACATATACATGTACAGTATATATATATTTATCAACTTCATGTTTTACACACTTGCTATGTACAGTCTACTTCGTTTAGATACGTTTGATTCTATTAAAATCAAACAAGGTTCCACAGCCTTAGTTTTGGAGCAATGAATTATAAATATTTTATATTATTGTTTTTAGAGCACCTTGATGTTGAGACACAAACTGTGGACCTTCCTTGGTTGATAAGTTTCTGTGACCCATCAGATGACAAAGGCATAATTAAGAATGATTTTTACCTTTTGAATAATGATCACAATAATCTCTACTAAATAATGTCACACAGCTGGAAAACTCAATCAGTGATAATTATATGTTAATGAGTAGGGCATTTTGTCTTATTACATTGAGAGCAAAATTACTTTGTTTGATTGGCAGTGCTCATGAGCGAGTAACTTTTTACAAGTAGCTCAGATTACAAGTAATTGTTACTTTTTAGTAACTGTGGTAACTAGTTACTTTTTTGAGACTGTAGCTACAGTAGTTGTGAAATTTTCTAATAAGTAGTAACAATTGTAACTAGCTGCATGTACATCTGCCAGCACCATTACTTTTTGCTCACTTATTATAGTAAGTTTATTCATTTTATATACTGTATAAAGCATACAGTATGTTGCTTGGGGGTGCATTCAACATTACTGGAATGCATTCTGGTCAATATATACTGTATAATAATAATAATAATAAAGACGTATTAGGAGCATTATACAATAGTCTCAATGCTCTTACAACAATATATATATTCTTAAAGTTGCTTTTAAAACTAATTACAGTTTCATTATAAGATAAAGCCTACTACATATATTAACACTATGAACAATAACTATTAATTTTAAAAAAGAAAAGTCTTAACTGCAGACTTAAAATTACTTAACATTTCAAAGCTTCTAAGCTTCTATGCTTCTATGCTATTCTTTCTAAGCTTTGTATGCATACAGTTGCATGTCCTCTTAGTCGATGTACTCGCCCTACAGTCTGCAGGACCTTGAATGATACTCTTACATTGACCTGTAATTTACATTTATGTTTCATTTTTTCTCACAGATTGCTTATCTCGTGAAACAAAAATTAAAATTGCTGCCGTGTTGGTAAGTCAGTGTGCAGTTGCAGTAGAAAACATGATGAGTTGCAATCATCAATTATATTTGTACTGGACACACAAAAATTGTACAAGTCAACGTACAAATTAGCGTAACGTCTCCAAACTTTAATAGCGCAATGACTCACAACTTAGCGTAATTAAATCACAACTTAGCGCAATGTCTTACAACTTAGCGCAATGTCTTACAACTTAGCGCAATGTCTCACAACTTAGCGCAATGTCTCACAACTTGGCGTAATGTCTCAGAACTTAGCGCAATGTCTCACAACTTAGCGCAATGTCTCACAACTTGGCGCAATGTCTCACAACTTAGCGTAATGTCTCACAACTTAGCGCAATGTCTCATAACTTAGCGCAATGCCAATGTCTCACAACTTGGCGCAATAAATGTCTCACAACGTAGCGCAATGTCTCACATCTCCAAACTTAGCGCGGGTAACGTCTCCAAACATAGCGTAATGTCTCACAACTTAGCACAATGTCTCCAAGCTTATCGTTACGTCTCCAAACTTAGTGTAACCTCTCATTACATAGCACAATGTCTCCAAACTTAGTATAACGCATAGCATTATGTCTCAAAACGTAGAATATAATATCTCTCATCTGAGATTGTACAACACGAAATCTAAACACAGTCCATTCAACACAAAAATGTTTTACTTTCACAAAAAGTTGAGTATAATATTCGGACAAGTGAGCATCGGACAAAATGACAGACACAATTAATCTTGTAACTGTCAAATCTTTAGAAATGGGATATTTGTACCGGACAATGTCCGTGACTGGCCGCTAATATCCAGGCTTGCGTTGGCGTTATAATCATATGTGCATGAGATTACAGTGCAGACTCTAGCTATTACTCAACAAAGACTCAACATTGACTTAATAGTATTATGTACATATAGGAAAATCATATGAACATTTTTCATGTTTCCCTCGGGAGGATACTGTAATTGCTCTGGTATTATGTTGAGTTATAGGTTTTTAAATATTTTACAGAATAATATGGTGATGGTTGGCTCTATTGATTGTGCATCAGAAGCTGCCTTATGCAAGCAACTTGACCAAGGTTCTGGGGTTGCATTTTACCCTGCACATGAAGTTACACAACAGCAAGGAAAAGTATGTCATATCATTTAAAGTGCCCCTAACCTCAAACTTTTTTATTGTCTTATTTGGAAGAACTTTTAAAATGATAAACTATCTTCTTTTGAAGATTTTCGTTTCTTCGCTTTCTTTTTTAGATATATCAGTTTGTTTGATATGCAAATATCTGGAATTTCGTCACACATGCATAATGAGTTATCAGAGAATGTTAAATATCTTTTCGTTCATGAAATAAAAACACTAAAGTGTGAATAACACGTGTGTGCGTTTCTCCCACAACACCAAACTTCTTGATTTTAACTGGGATTTCGTTCGAGAATGAAAGAGATATACACATTTCTCCAATAAGTCATTATGCATGTGTGACGAAATTCCAGACATTTGCATATCAAACAAACTGATATATCTCAAAAAGAAAGCAAAGAAACGAAAATCTTCAAAAGAAGTTACTTTATCATTTTAAAAGTTCTTCCAAACAAGACCATAAAATATTTTGAGGTTATGGGCACTTTAAATATGCCATGTAGGCAGTCATAGGTATTGTCAAAATGAATAAACTGCACAATGTTGAAACTTAAGAGTTGTGTTTCATTATCTAATGAAGCTAAGCCTTTACTCAGAACATTTAGACCTGACTGCACACTATTTTGACAGTACATATACACCAACCGTTTACTGTAGAGTATATTTAACTGATCTTAGAATGACTCATTTTGACGTAGGCTCTTCAGGAGCCATAATAATAATAATAATATTTATTCAGGAAGCTCCACTCACCGAAGTGATTTTCAGGGAGGTCCTGCAATATATATCTATATATAAATTTATATATGGTAACAACAAATATATAGTAAAATTAAAATAGAATTAGAATACAGTAGTGTAGAATAAATGTTGAGTTGGAATAGAAATATTTAGATTAGAATTTTTTTAGCTTAGTTTTGAAATATTGTAAATTAGAGGACTGTTTTAGTTCAGCAGTCAATGAGTTCCAGTCTGACACTGAGTGGTAGGTGAATTGTTCCCCAGTTCGTACGTGGGCGTGGGAGGTAGAGGTCAAAGCTGGCGTGTTTTGTAGCTGTGAATCTGAGAGTTCTTTTTAAGGTTGAAGTCTACCTGTTGATTGAGGCATTTAAAAATAGAAACACAATGGTGGAGCCAAAATGCAACTTGTCATTTCATTTCTTCCAGGTTGTCAATGAGTACCACAGTCAAGAGATCATCCAAACTGTGTTAGGATTGCTGCCTAATCTTATTTCAGTTGATGAAGAATCTTTTAAGGTTAGAAAGGCCATTAAATACTGCCCATAGAGCACTGATTATTATTTATTTATTAACTGAGTATATCGCTGTCAGTCTGTATAGGAAAGTCATCCCATTTTATCTAATATTAGCACTCTAGCTGCCCGTTGTGAAGACTCTTGTCATGGCTTGAGACAGAAATTACTTTTTTCGTATTCAGATGATAGAGGATAGCACGGAGCCTTGGTTAATCCATTTTGATAAAGGTGACATAAAAGATTTAGAAATGAGAAAATTGCCATCGTTACTTCCAGAGTTTCAGGTAATTATTTCCGCAGAGCTAGCTTTGCCATTATATTATAAATTATATTATATATTTTAACTTGAAATTTCATTATTGCTCTTGTCTTGATTAATTTTTAGAATAAGACGTTTTTAGATGTGTGAAGTTGATCGTCCAGGTTGTTGTAGTCTTAAGAAAGACTATTGTTGGTGAGACTATTGTTGGTGTCACCAACAATAGTCTTTCTCAAGACTACAACAACCTGGACGATCAACTTCACACATCTAATGATACTCCTAGGTTCAAACGATTTACTTTATAAGACGTTTTGTAATACTTTATAGACAGTATACATTATTTTGTATTGAAATATTACAATCAATGTAATGGTCAATAGTTGTTCTTCATCTTTTAAAATTATTTTAAGGTTGGTCATGTAGATTGTGCAATATATGGCTCACTATGTGAGAGCCATCATGTTCACAAGCATCCTTCTGTTGCGTTGTTCAAAAAAGAAGGTTCATATGAATGGCATCATGGTATGTGACTTGTTTGTCTGCTTGTATCAGGCACCAGCATAAACAGCATTAGGCAAAAAGGTCATCTTGGATTCACGTTTGTGCTGAACTTTTCAAAATATGTACATTGATTTATGTAAAACATATTTTATTATGTATTTATCATACTTTGCGACGTATACTGTCTATAACAACCTGGACGATCAATTTCACACATCTAATCAATTTGACACATAACATGCTAGTGCTTTGATTTATTTATTTATTTAGCTTCGCCTCTTAAAAATACATAGAAGAAACGGGGTCACCACAACATGAGTTAAACACCAATTACAGTGGGCCCTTACAAAAATAAAATAATAACTAATAACAGCAAGTTATGGGTTCAGTGAGGCTTCGCGATGTGTTACACTTTAGGCAGACAGTTTTCCAAGTTCGAGGATCGTCAACATTGTAACAGGATAATATAGCATAATTATAATAGTCTAATAGTGACTTCTTAAATTTTTTAAAGTTTAAATGATCAAAGTTCCAAGTCCTAGTTGTTCTAATAAGAAATAAGCGATTGAAAGTAGTTGTTTTACATTTACGTGGACGGAATGAGATTGCATTGACATTTGCGGAAGATCTAGTAAGCCTTAAGGGAACAAGACATTCGGGTAGGATATCGCTTGATATAGATACAATGCCATTCATGCCTTAAAGAAGAACAGTAGCTCAAGATACTCGTACAAGTATAATATAGTGCCGCAATAATTACAATTTCCTTACTATAAAGCTATTGTTCAAATCTAACTTGAAGTATTTTTTCTTATGGTGACTCTTTTATTTTATTGCAAAGTTTAACATTTTGTTTATTTCTGTTTGTTTATTTTGTTTTAGGACGATATACTGCTAAAGATATAGCAGTTTTTGCAAGAGAAACGTCTTTATCAAAAGTTAGCACTCTAGGACCGGAGAGTTTCCCTCACCCTGTTACAACAGGTGAAGAAAATTGGTTTGTCGATTTTTTCGCTCCAGTAAGTGCAGGCATTATGAATTCATTTTCATTCTCTCTCGTGTGTGGATTTTTTATATTTATAATCTTTGGTACTTTCTGATAAAAATCACTTAATATTATCATCAGCTAAAGTTTCTATCATCTTGATATCATTTTCCTCTTCTGAAATTAACTATTCACAAGAAGTAACGACGCCCAGGGACATTATGTACGCGATAGACAGCGATCAAGAAGGGTTGCCACCTACCTATACTATCAAGTTTTGTGATTGGTTGATTAAAACAATAAAACAACAGAAATATAGAATCAACCACAAAGAAACCAATGTCCTAACCCTGACCACCTTTGTTCCATATGGCCAATCACAAAACCTGTTCATTTTAGGTACGTATTTGCTGAGCCATAATGACGAAGTGTTGCCCAGGGGGATGGTCATAACAAGAATTGAACCATGCATAATTTCCAAACATGTTTTAATAAAATATTTGCCCCCATTCTGCAATATAGTGTGACAACTTAGTGCAAAGCTATCTTCAAGTTCAGCTACTTCAGCACCCATTCTTATAGCCTTGAAGTCCTTGGATGTACATGTATTCACAAAGAATGGACACGATGACACAGTTATGACAGTATTGCGAACCTATTTTTATACAATAATTGCGTTTCGATGTTGGTCTCATATTTTAAGTTGCATAGCCCAACAATTTACTTATCTCACACTTCTCTGTAGCTCAAATAATAATAATAATAATAATAATAATAATAATAATAATAAGCAAATGATAGAAACATGCGAATGGAAGAGAATTAGAGGTTTAGAGGTTGAATCAAATCTCTGTCGTTTATGCTCCCGATTCCCTGAAACTGTAGAACATTGCGTCGCAGGTTGTCCTGTTCTTGCTAACGTAGAGTATCTTACGAGACACAATAATGCTCTTATGATTCTGGCTGTTGCCTGGGCTAGAAGAAAATGTCTACTCCCTGACGATTGTAAGTGGTATAAGCAAAAATGGAGAAGAGGAGAAGTCTTTGAGAATAGAAATGCCAAACTTATCTGGGATTTTGAGTTTAAAGTTCGTAAAGAGACTAGCCATAGACGCCCGGATTTAATACTCGAAGACATAGAAGCTAAAACCATGGTAATGAATTCCACAGTTTTTGAGTCACCGTTTTGGATTTTGTCTCAACTAGCAGACTTCGGTCAGATGATCTCAAAGCACGAGTAGGTTTATATTTAGTTAGCAAATCAGTAATATAAACAGGCGCCTGGCCGTGCAAAGCCTTGAAAGTAATTATTAGTATCTTAAAAACAATCCTTGATCTCCCGGCAACCAGTGAAGATTACGAAGCACATATAGGATGCTATTACAGCTATTACAAATGTCAGGACATGTACGCATTGCGTACCTATTTTTAAACAAGCGCCACTCGTTGCCTGTCCCTTGGGTTGACGTCACTTCCTGTAAATAGTTAGCCAACTTTATGAAGAGAAAATACAATTTAAATGAAACTTTAGCTTGATCATGTTAATATCAAGCAATTTTTATCAGAGAGTACCAAAGATTTTCTTATATAAAAATCTCAAACATGAGCTTAAAATTAATGTTCTAACGTAAGACTAAAAAATCTAAGGAATGATAAAAAAAACCGAAACTGTTACATCTGTCCCACTGGATCGAGTCCTGGACTGTCCCTTATATCTGATTAAGTCCTCCAGCCGTGTAAGAAGACGTACAAATCGATCAAATGAATTTGTTTTAAATATCCCTAAAGTGAATAGTGTAACTTTTCAGAACAGTAGAACCCCTAGGATATTTAACTCTCTACCATCATATCTGCGAGAAGTTAACCTTTCTATTGGTCAATTCAAGTCTGAACTGTTAAAACATCATCATACAACCGAACAGGTGTATGATGTCGAAATTCCGCAAACCTTTAAAACCGTATGTGTAAAATGTCACCTGTGTCGTCTCCTGTCTAGTCTTGTTAAAATGTGCTGTTAGTTTATTTTTTAGGGACTCCGTAACGAAGCGATAAGGTTTCCCTGCTACTCAGTGTGGCAAAGCTTCTAAATAAATAAATTAATTAATTAAAAAATTAAAAAAACCTTTGTATTTACATGTACAAAAATTAATAATTATGTTTTTTTGACGTTCTGGATATTTTCGTGCGATAATTGTTTTGTTTATTGTTATATACGACAGCTCAAAATATACTGTGTTAATAATTAAATAGTGGTGTCCACCTTGTATGCGACTTCTTCCTGAGTGGCGAAAAGCTTCAAAATTATATCATGAAAGAAGTAATGGAGTGAAGTTTGGAACAGTGGACTGCACTGTTCACAAGAACTTATGTGAAAAGGTATATAGTTTGTATATTTATTTTGAATAATAGTTTCTTCAAAAGTAAACGTGTACTTCACAGATCAAAGAACCTAAAAGGTATATATATCAATAGTATATTATAGGTCCTAATCAAGGTAAACATGATATTATCATGCCCAATTAATGGACATTCAAACAACTGGCCCAGGTTAACATCTTGTTTTAGTAACTCACACATATTTCACTGAAAGCCCATTTAAAACTAAGTAACAATATTTATAGTTGAAACACTATGTTAATTTATTTCCTGCTAAGCTGTGGACCTAGTTACTCTGTCCTAATTCATCAGAGGAATTATAGGTCTAATGAAGGCATGAGTCAATGTGCCAAAGACTAAGAGTTTTGCAAGAAATAACTAAACGTGGTGTTTCTATCAATTTTCACTAAAAATTCAATTAACATAAAAACATGAAATTTACAGTATATTTATCAGGATGCCGAACTTGTGAATGCGAGGTCTATTGTATTCACATAGTGACGGTTCACGTTTCAAACGAGCTTTAAAAAAGAAATGACACTTTGCTTTCTTTTTTAGTACAACATCCGTTCATACCCATCCACAGTATTCTACAACAACACATTTCCACATTCGTTCAAAGGACACCATTCTGCTGAAAGTCTTATTGAATTTATAGAGGTGAGCTATTAAGGGTCTCACAATCATCTTCAGGGTAACTACTACATGAATATTTTTCATATAAAATATTATTTCGCAATACAGGAAACACTTCGTCCTTCCTCGGAGATATTAACTGCAGAATCCTTTGAAACATTAGTTGGTGGGAAAGAGAAAGGAGTCACATGGTTGGTCGATTTTCATGCCCCATGGTGCTCTCATTGCCAGGAGCTTGCACCTGTTTGGAATAAATTGGCAAAGGTTGGTGTATAACCTCTCTCCTCCGTAGAGAAAAGGCGAGCGAGGGGATTATTGTGGTTTAATGATAATATGTATTTAGTTAAACACTATACTGAGGCCCTCGTATACACACTATTTCGCTATTTATATACACTATACCTACATATATAGTACAACACTTTTATATCACTAAGGGTAAATGACTTGTATAATAATTTATTTGTCATTATTCTAAAATATTTCATTTGGTTTACAGAAATTAAAAGTAGAAGCCAGAGTTGGAACATTGGATTGTCAAAAATATAAAAGCTTTTGCGAAGGACAGGGGGTTCATTCCTACCCAACAATAAGACTCTACCCATACCATTCTTTTGGAGTTCAAAGAGCAATGTAAGTTAGTTAACATGTGATGGAGCAATGATAGTTATATTATACTTGTGAAATTCATGAATAATTAATGAGGCTAAGCCACAATCACAGCGTGGTATTTCGGTCACATGTATAGCTTTGTAAAGCTCAATAAAGATTGAATACTGGTTAGACGATCTTTAACAAAGTTATGAATATAATTAAGCCTATAGCATCGTTCATTGGTTCGTTTCACAAGTAATATAAAATACTCGCGTCAGATCTGTATGGGATTTACAATGGCTCGTGCTAAATGCCAATAACAGATCTTCCGCTCGTATTTTATCTATTACTAAATGTACTATAAATGACATGTACAGTAGACAAATGGGGCTCGTATTTCCACTCAAAACCTGTCTTAAGGCTTGATCAAACGAGAGCGAGAGTCGATGAGAGTTGGCAGGCGAGAGTTTGCATGAGTTTTTCCTAAACTCTCATTGCTCGGTCAAACGAACACGAGAGTTGCATGAGAGTTGCATGAGAGTTGATGAGAATTTAAAAACCGCGCGAAGCACAGCCTTAGGGCCTAGGCTCGAATTTTAAAATGTTATGTTTTAGTTCGTTTCTTGCACGCTTCTTTTTCTTTGTTTTTTTGACGCTTGTCAAGTTACTGACAGTCTGAGTCACTACTATTACGTGTCACTTGTCGGTGATATGTAATAATATTTTCTTTTTATTATGGGTAATGACTTCAACGTAGTTTGTTTCTGGTTTTTCCTGAGGCTGAGTGAGTTTCAGAAAAACGCTCAGAAACATCAGCAATTTTGTTGAGCCTGCCACTGCAAAGTGCAAACCGCTAGCCGTTTATAACTCTCATCGTCTTTCGTGCACCGGTCAAACGAACTAAAACTCTCATCAAAATTTGAAGCAGCTCAAAGTGGATGAGAGTTGATGAGAGTTGATGAGAGTTGATGAGAATTGATGAGAGTTGATGAGAGTTGATGAGAGTTGATGAGAATTGATGAGAGTTGATGAGAATTGATGAGAGTTGATGAGAGTTGATGAGAATTGATGAGAGTTGATGAGAATTGATGAGAGTTGATGAGAGTTGATGAGAGTTGATGAGAGTTGATGAGAGTTGATGAGAGTTGATGAGAATTGATGAGAATTGATGAGAGTTGATGAGAATTGATGAGAGTTGATGAGAATTGATGAGAGTTGATGAGAGTTGATGAGAGTTGATGAGAGTTGATGAGAGTTGATGAGAGTTGACGAGAGTTGACGAGAATTGATGAGAGTTGATGAGAGTTGATGAGAATTGATGAGAGTTGATGAGAGTTGATGAGAGTTGATGAGAGTGCATGAGAGTTGATGAGAATTGATGAGTGTTGATGAGAGTTGATGAGAGTTGATGAGAGTTGATGAGACAGAGTACATGAGAATTGATGAGAGTGCATGAGAATTGATGAGAGTTGATGAGAGTTGATGAGAGTTGATGAGAGTTGATGAGAATTGATGAGAGTTGATGAGAGTTGATGAGAGTTGATGAGAGTTGATGAGAGTTGATGAGAGTTGATGAGAGTTGATGAGAGTTGATGAGAGTTGATGAGAGTGCATGAGAGTTGATGAGAGTTGATGAGAATTGATGAGAGTTGATGAGAGTTGATGAGAGTTGATGAGAATTGATGAGAGTTGATGAGAATTGATGAGAGTGCATGAGAGTTGATGAAAGTTGATGAGAGTTGATGAGAATTGATGAGAGTTGATGAGAATTGATGAGAGTTGATGAGAATTGATGAGAGTTGATGAGAATTGATGAGAGTTGATGAGAGTTGATGAGAGTTGATGAGAATTGATGAGAGTTGATGAGAATTGATGAGAGTGCATGAGAGTTGATGAGAGTTGATGAGAGTTGATGAGAATTGATGAGAGTTGATGAGAATTGATGAGAGTTGATGAGAGTTGATGAAAGTTGATGAGAATTGATGAGAGTTGATGAGAGTTGATGAGTGTTGATGAGAGTGCATGAGAATTGATGAGAGTTGATGAGAGTTGATGAAAGTTGATGAGAGTTGATGAGAGTTGATGAGAATTGATGAGAGTTGATGAGAGTTGATGAGAGTTGATGAGAGTTGATGAGAGTTGATGAGAATTGATGAGAATTGATGAGAGTTGATGAGAGTTGACGAGAGTTGATGAAAGTTGACGAGAGTTGATGAGAGTTGACGAGAGTTGACGAGAGTTGATGAGAGTTGATGAGAATTGATGAGAGTGCATGAGAGTTGATGAGAGTTGACGAGAGTTGACGAGAGTTGATGAGAGTGCATGAGAGTGCATGAGAGTTGATGAGAGTTGATGAGAGTTGATGAGAATTGAGAGTTGATGAGAGTTGATGAGAGTTGATGAGAGTTGATGAGAGTTGATGAGAATTGATGAGAGTTGACGAGAGTGCATGAGAGTTGATGAGAGTTGATGAGAGTTGATGAGAGTGCATGAGAGTTGATGAGAGTTGACGAGAGTGCATGAGAGTTGACGAGAGTTGATGAGAGTTGATGAGAGTTGACGAGAGTGCATCAGAGTTGGCGGTCAAACGCGAGCGCAAGTTTCAACTCTCATCCAACGTTTGACCAGGCCTTTAAATACTGTCATGCAGTACACTGAATAATTGCGTTTGTTAACTTAATAATTTGTCTTCAAAATCTTTTAGACATTACCAAGGTTGGCATAACATGGAGTCGTTATACGGCTGGGTGTTTCCACACCTACCTTCTATTGTGACCGAACTCAATTCTTACGACTTTAATGATCAACTTCTGATCGCAGAGGATCCTTGGATAGTTGATTTTTATGCTCCGTGGTGTGGCCATTGTGTTCACTTTGCTCCACATTATGAAAATTTAGCGAAGGTATAATTTGTTGTAAATATCTCATGTCAACATTAAAGACTTGTTAAGAAAAAAATAGAAATGAAAAGGAGAAATAAGAGAACTTCAATGTGTCGAAAAATACATGGACGACGTTTCGGACAATGTGTCCATCTGTACCTACAATACAACACAACACAACACACAACACAACACAACACAACACAACACAATACAATACAATAACTTTATTCAAGTGTCAAAATTATTTAGCCTAAGACAGGCTAATTGGGACACTATATATCCTATCTAACTACTAATAAATTACAGATAAGTTAATATATCCTATCTAACTACCAATAAGTTACAAAAGTAAGATAATATAGGCAATTGCATAATAAGATAATTTTACAATAAAAATAATATTTACAATGAACGTAAAACGATTAGTCAGACATACATGGAACATTCATGTACTGCAAAGTTCACAGCAGTTACTGTTATTTTCTAAAAGGCTACTAATATCCAACTTACGAATAACATTTTCACTGGTCCAAAATAACGTAGTGAGTGTTTACCATAATTGACTGTATTAAATCTAGGTTGATTGTTCTTACTTATAAGTATTTTTCAACACATTGAAGTACTCTTATTTCTCTTTTTCACATTAAAGACAAACGAGGAATAAACTAAAGTCAGTAAGATCTGTCATATGAACTTTATTTGAGTACCCATTTAAAACAATAGACAGGGTCCAGTAAGTTACGGGTCGTCTTAATTATCGTAAGAGGAC
Source organism: Chrysogorgia sp. JL179-B06 (assembly GCA_035772405.1). Lineage (NCBI taxonomy): Eukaryota > Metazoa > Cnidaria > Anthozoa > Scleralcyonacea > Chrysogorgiidae > Chrysogorgia > Chrysogorgia sp. JL179-B06. Next base: position 525,516 of record JAYKKM010000358.1, read on the forward strand.
TTTATCCATGTCGCTATCACAACACTTAATGACTCTGCTTATTTATTAGAGATTAGAAAACAAGGTGAAATTTGCCAAGATAAACTGCGATGAATTCCGCCATTTATGTGTAGAAGCTGGCGTGCGTTCCTATCCTTCAGTCATATTCTACAGTGGGACAAAGAAGCGAAAAAGCCAGGTAAATTTCAAACATTGTTTTACGATGTTTTATACGATGTATTATCGTTTTACGGTGTAAGTATAGCCATTTAATCAAAAGTAAATGCTCCGGATCTCTTTGCATCTGTCTTTAGTACGACTGTAGTACAATACTACTTTTTGATGTTGAAGTTGATCGTCCAGGGTGTTGTAGTCTTGAGAAAGACTATTCTCAAGACTATATATACAACAACCTGGACGATCAACTTCACACATCTAATGATTACTCCTAGGTTCAAACCATTTACTTTAATACTACTTTTATATTAATTAAAAATACACTTTTATTATATAGATATCAATGAAACACTTGTAAAAAAGTAGAGTGTGTGAACTGCCAAGATTTTAGGAACGAAACACTGACGTTTCGAGTGGAGTGTAGTCGTCTTACTCTGATGAAGGGCTCCGCTCGAAACGTCAGTATTTCGTTCGATGAAACATGGTCGCTTAGATAATATTTCTTACTCCCTTCGCTTACTCGTAGGAGAGATATATTACAAACACTCAAAGATAAAATTCGTATCTCTGCTTGGTCATATAATTTTCTCTATTTATCTATTCCAGCCCAGCCGAGGATATCATACATTTGAAACACAAAATATTGAAAATATATATCAGAAAACTTTAGACTTGATACAAGATTTGGAGGAAAAAGATAAAGAAAGAAAGAAAATGAAAGAAAATGAGAATGTAAGTCCATGAAGATGACGGGTACCACATTTTCTAAGATTCAACTCAACACACTAACCACCACACTAAGCACCCCAACGTAACACATTAACCACCACATTAACCATCACACTAAGCACCAGAACTTAACACACTAACCATCACACTAACCATCACACTAAGCACCACAACTCAACACATGCACTAACCACCACAACTTAACACACTAACCACCACAACTCAACACATTAACCACCACACTAACCAACACACTAACCACCACAACTTAACACCACACTAAGCACCACACTAACCATCACACTAACCTCCACAACTCAATACACTAACCTCCACACCAACTACCACACTAACCACCACACTAACCACCACACTAACCTCCACACTAACCTCCTCAACACATTAACCACCACACTAAACACCACACTAAGCACCAGAACTCAACACATTAACCACCACACCAACAACCACACTAAGCACCACACTAACCTCCTCAACACTAAGCACCACACTAACCTCCACAACTCAACACATTAACCACCACACTAAACACCACACTAAGCACCAGAACTCAACACATTAACCACCACACCAACAACCACACTAACCACTACACTAACCTCACATTAACCACCACACCAACAACCACACTAACCACTACACTAACCTCCACACTAAGCACCACACTAACCATCACACTAACCTCCACAACTCAACACAATAAGCACCACACTAACCACCACACTAACCTCCACACTAACCACCACACTAACCTCCACACTAACCTCCACACTAACCACTATAGCTTCGCCTATACACATAATCATTTCTTAATAATAAAAATAATAAATTATCAGAATAACTGAAAATATTCGAATTTGTTCGATTTCTTTTTCCTAAAATTGCCTTTAACACTTTTAATTTCAGAATATACCAAGTCATGATGAATTTTGATGTAAAGCGAAGTGCCTGAATTCCAATAGATAGATAATGGATATAATTAATATGTAAATGTTTACGTCCAATACCATGTTTTTTTCGTAGCATGGTAAAACCTCAGCTTAGATCTTTTACTTTATTTATTGTTCTTTATACTCGACGAATAAATTTCGCAAAAAAATTAAGGAAGCGTCGAATTTTTATTATCAAAATAACAGGAAAACATTCTGGTGAGTTGTATAAAACGTGTTGTGCTGCGTAGGCAGTGTAGAAATACAAATCAAATATCTAAAAAGGTTGGTGTACTGCAGAAATAGCGTGTAAGTTGGCGTAGCTAGGATCAAAATTGTATAAAACATGTTGTGCTGCGTAGGCAGTGTAGAAATACAAATCAAATATCTAAAAAGGTTGGTGTACTGCAGAAATAGCGTGTAAGTTGCCTAACGTTCAGTGGCGTAGCTAGGATCAAAATTGTATAAAACGTGTTGTGCTGCGTAGGCAGTGTAGAAATACAAATCAAATATCTAAAAAGGTTGGTGTACTGCCGAAATAGCGTGTAAGTTGTTTAACGTTCAGTGGCGTAGCTAGGATCAAAATTTTGTGGGAGCAACGGAATATTTGGGGGTGCAGTTAGATTAGAATTATCAAGCATTGTATGGTGTAGGTCGTGGCTTTAGCCGCAACCAATGTTAGAGGGTATGGGGCATCCACCCAGAAAATTTTGAATTTTTGAAGCCCTGTGAGGGCATTTCTTTTCTGAAAGGAATTTTCCCGAAAAAAATTACCTGCACTAGTTGAAAAATTTTTTAAAAATAAAATTCATTACAATTAAGATTAATTCGTATATAGCTGGAGTGCTTGACCAACCTGTTAAAGTCTGACAACACTAAATTTACGCTACTTTCTGCTCATATTAATATCTACAGCATATTTAGGCTAAATTTTCATATTTTAAGCTTATTTCGACAAGTTAAAAATGGTCGAAAATCGTCAAAAAGTTAAGGTTAACCCCTTTACTTTTTGGCCAAATTTGACCATTTTTCCCAATGCAATTTTTTGGATGTCAAATTAAAAAATGACTACATTTACGCTAGTTTCTGCTCATATTAATATCTACAGCATTATTTAGCCTAAATAATTTGGCTTAAATAATGCCTTAGATATTACTATGAGCCAAGGGCGTCAATCCGGGGGGGATGTATCCCCCCCACTTTTTGACCAATGTATGATTATCCCCTTCTGACTTTCCGCAAACGATGCAGTCATCCCCCCCACTTTCAGACACGGATTTTCGCGCTTGCTATGAGCAGAAACTAGCGTAAATTTGTGATTTTTTGACATCCAAAAAGTGCCCACAAAAATGCCTCTTGTGGCATCACATCCGGTATCTTTAACAGCAAAAAACTCCATGAAGATGAAATTTTCGTCTGACAAGATATATTATAATTTTGCTCAGGAAGACTCAAATATTATGAATATGATGTAAAATCCCAAAACATGAGATAGGCCCTTTAATTCTATTCCTAGAACTTCGTCAGTATTGTAATATGTCATATTACTACATTACTACAAAAATGTTATTTTACAAAAAGAAATGAGCCTACCTGCTCTTTATTTTTCTTGGGTATAATGACGCACTGTGGGAATTATTTTGAAATTTCATATCATCATTCTTAAAACAAAAGAATGAACCGTGAATAAGTGTGCCCCAAAAGTTGAACTTTTCATGTAGCGAACTTTAAAATCGTTGTAGTTAGGTCTACCTTGTGTTAGGGTTAGTATTTATTATTTATTATTTTGGCTGGAGTACCCCTTGGACAAGGCTGTTATGACGGAAAACTCAAAGGACGTGTGCTGTGATCGAACTCAGTGAATTTACTTTTGTAGATTTATCACTCTTTTAGGTGAACAGAATACCCCATCAAGAGAGAAGCCCAATTGATAGGGGTTCCGAGGGCCTATTATTGGAAAGGCAGCACTTTCTCCTCAATTATTTTTAAGACCCTGAGTGGTGACCGACCCAGAATATGCAGAAGACTATAACCACTAGACTACAATATGCTAATGTCTGTGTCAAACTCAAAAGTGACAACTTGTATCTTTACTGTTATATGTGCATGTGTATAACTGTATAAGAATAAATATAAAAGCTTCTAAGTTCTCAAAAGAACTGGATATAATATGAAAATGAGAAATAAGAGAACTTCAATGTGTTGAAAAATACTTAAGTAAGAGTACTTACGTATATTAACGAAGGACGTTTTGGACGATGTGTCCTTCTTTCCTTCCATTCTCCATCTGACCTGAAGAAGGACACACCTCCCAAACGTCGTGCAATCAATGCTGATCGACACATTGAAGTTCTCTTATTTCTCCTTTTCATATTATATCAAGCCTATATTAAATGGTTGTCCAATACTGTCTGTCACATGTATACGAGTCGTTAATTTCGTGAGTTGTGTTAAATGAGCCGTATATTTACACGAATTGTAATTGTATATTTGACGAATGGTAACGACTCGTACGATTCGTAATATTCCAGATTATATTTTATTATTAAACTAACTATTTACGCTAACTTTAATCAATTTCATTGCAACGAATAAAAAATCTAGAACCCAATTTATAGGGAAGTTTTTGTGATGAGTGCTACCGAGGTTGCTATCAGCTGTCGTTAACACAACTGCGCTCTCCAATATTGGTATCACATGACATCTCTTTAAATGTATGAGATTTGTGATTATAATTAGTTTGGACCCAAGGCAACAAGAGACAGAAATAAATACACCTCATTCAACTTTGTTATGTCTTGACGCAATGAAACCGCAATGCCACATTCACGGAATCAATAATGGTGGTAAGATGATTGCATGTAATTTCTGGTGGGGTAAATTTATAGTCTTTCAAGTTGAATTGCATAAATATTATGTTACAGACTAAACCTAGTGTATTGTAGCGATTATAATGCTTGATAGATAAAGGCCAGACGGCCACAAACGCGCATTAGCGTTGCCGTTGATTAGCGTGGCATAAAATGATGCGAATAACTTCACGAAGAAACGCGTGCGAAAGCTTTGATTGAATAAAAATATGGTCTAGCCATAGGTAGGCTTCACTGGAGAATAACTAAGCACTATGATGAGAATTGTCGACGGGTTCCATTACTTATGGCTGCATATCAGTTACAAATAGGACCAGTTGGCTCCTTGTGTAGTGGACACAGAATATTGTATCATTGAAATATTTGGTTTAAAAGTAGGGTTAGTATTTCTTTATTTCAAGGATAGGACTAGAGTTATTATTTGGATTATGGTTAGGGTTTTTGTTCTTGTAAAGCATCTGAATCCTAAAAAACAACCTTTTGATGCGTCTATGACGTAGTGAGTCTATGTTATTTATATATTGGTCGGTATATTTGTCTTTCCGCTATACACAAAGATACTCAGTCCAAACATCACTCTCTTCTCCTGTAATTCGCTGCAAGAAAAGCGATATCTAGAGTAGTAAAGATTTCTTATCGATGTGAGCATAATAGTTAGCCCTTTCCTACATTCTGGTCGCTTCCCATGAGACAATGGCCTCACGTAGTTACGTAGAGGTTGTAATAATACATTTGGTCATAATACATTTGTCATTTACTGTGTTTTGTTCAATACATTTACTGTGTTTTGTCCAATATATTTACTGTGTTTTGCGATTGCTTTATTCGTATAGTCGAACCACACAGGCGCTTGATAACATAGCATGAAAACTGTGTGAATTATGGTCTACGTAAATCATTAAAAACAAACGTAACTCGAACCCTAATGCTATTAAAACAATTTGTGTACCCGCCGTCTCATGCGTGCGCATATCTCCCGTACGTACAGCTAGGACAGCGGGCTCACTTTTTCTCAGAAGTATACAAAGCAGACAAGAAATATACAAAAGCATTGACATGTTTGCTGTAATAGAATTTTATCTTTAGTTGCTGAAATAAGTCGCTGTATGTAATTGTCGATGTATATCAAGTGGCGACGAGCAAGTCCTTCGACCTCCTTATAGATTTCCAGCCCACTCCTCATTTTTTGAAATTTCTTTCCACGCAGCTGCCACAAAGTAAAAATATCGGAAGAACATCTGATGTTCTCAGTTCCAGACAGACTAACGTTGAGACAAAGTGTAGAGCATTTTGAACACACAAATTTGCCATAACTCGCCTGGATATAATATGAAAAGGACTGGAAATTAATGGTCGACGTTTCGGACGATGCGTCCTTCTTCACTAGGTCAGATGGCAACAGCCATAACTCGCCTGGCAACAGCCATACTACTTTAAATATCCACGTTGCTATACTAAACCCGCAGCGTGGCGGGTCGAACTGGCGGCATTTAGTTGCGGTAACCTTTGGTCGCGATGCCATGGACGAGTTTTGGCTAAAGAGCATCCCCTAAAATATCCAGTACAACAAAATGACAAAAATTAGTCTTAGCGCGAGACAATTTCAGGTGATCTTTATGGTCGCTTCATTTGTATGCTTTCTCCCTTCAGCACAGCTATGTTTATTCGGTTCATCAGCGTTGTAACCGCAATATGTCAAACTTGGTCACCCGTCATCTACTGACCCATCGGTGCCACTTTAGCAGGTTGGCGCCACAGATAATTGTTTGAGTACAGATGGCTGCACGATAAAAACATGAGAACTTCACACAGAAATATGGTCAAAACTATGATATTCCAACAAAGCGCACAGTTGTAATATAATACACTTTCTATACGCTAGTTTAATGACGCGAATTCCAGACGAGAAACTTCATTTGTCACCTGCTATGCCTCGAACTGCGCATGGATTTGATAAAAAATTGATGGATAACACATAGATACTGCGTGGAGACAGCTGTTTGTCGGTGTAAAAGGCATTATAACGACGACATTGATCAGCAGTCGTAGTCGAAGGAGAGGTGGAGAAGTGTCGATGATGCCTTTAAATTAAGGACTTTAATTTGAGAAAGGAGTTCGTTGATGGTTTCAATTGTTCCATAAATGGTTTCAAAGTGAGTATTTATTAAAAGCCGATTACGTTGAGGTTTAGTATTTGGATACAATGTGTTAGGGTCATGGATCTATAAACGATATACCTATAAGAGGTTTAGTATTTGGATACAATGTTAGGGTCATGGATCTATAAACGATATACCTATGAGAGGTTGTGTTTAATGTTAGGTTAACTCATACACGAATGAACAACGGTCTCTATATGGCCGATAATTCATGTGCCTCAAGATATGGCGAACGTGATTACTCGATATGTTTATTATTTTGGCAAGGGAAAAGTTAGAATTTAGATTTTAGTAAGGATCGTTTATACTTACTGAGCTAGCTCGCTCATTATAGTTTCATTTTCGCAACTAGTGCCGCTAGGAGTCAAGAATCTAGTATAGTTTCAGCATTATAACCATTATCATTCTTCTATACCATTATTATCATCATTATGGATATTTACCATGTTCAATTCAATGGCTTACGATGCAATAGCCTCATGTCGACGATGCAGGAGACATTGTATAGTATATTTACTGCATTTTCTCCACCCCAACCTCAACTTGCGCGTTATGAATTCAGGAAAGGTCGATTGAAGATCTATTTCAACTAGATGATTTTTATTAAGATTGTACTTCTGGCGTATGTGATTGATTGCGCGCGGCACAGTCTTGTTCATGATTCGCTGGGGAAATGTAGCAAAACGCCCTATACGCTCTTATCAGTGGATTACATACATTAAGATGAAAATCGCAAGAAAAGATTGTAGCGTGCGAATGGATCTTTCGGCCAGCCAATCAACATCTTGTGTTTAATCTTTCGCCGTGTGTGCGTGACGGAAGCACTATACTACCACTTAATATAATATATTTGCAAGTGCATCAGCTTAATCGAGGACTACAGCTTATTGAAAGCAAATTTTGAACTAAATCTGCGAGCTTAAATCCCGTTGATGCAACTATTCGGTTGTTTGCTATTCGTGAAATTTTGGATTTCATTAAAAGGTGAATCTTAATTATTTCGTCGACGTGTAAATAGCTTTTGTGAGCCGACAAAATATGGTAATTTGCACGGAACTAGAAGACGTGTCATTACTACTTAGTCCTGTTTCATTATCTGTAATGATCTCTCTTGTTTCTTGAAAGTGCCACTTTGATGAATATTGGGTTGTGAGTTTTTATTCATACAATCAAAGCACAGCACCAAATAAATAAGTTCAATTAATAGTGAAGTGAAATCATAAATTTAAGCCTTCTAAATTTTGACAGCTTATTTCCTCAAATTTGACTATTTGACATGGCATGGCTGATAATCGTTGGATGAGGGTTAGGCGGATAACATTGACCGAGGTATGGATAGTTTTTTTGATAAGATCATCTAGACTTTGGAACACACTCTCCGATCAAACAAAAGAAATTAACAAATATAGTCTCTTTAAAAAGTATTTAAAATCAAGATACTTTGTCGCTCTCCAGAACACATTCAATACTGATATTATATCTACCTGGCGCTCAATATGTTTAAATTGTAATTCTGTTAGAGATCTTGAATCGCAGAACTTCAGTATTTGTTGTTAATATTAACTGTGCGCGTGCGTATGTGAGTGTGTGTGTTAGTATAATGTATTTGTTGTAACAAGTGATATAATAAGCGATATCGTATCACAGGCTGTGATATAGCAATATGTATATGATAGTATATATGATGTATTATGTATTTTGTTAATTCTTATAAGGGTAAGACACCATGACTAGGGCTGAACATCCCTGTTGTTTCTTGCCTTGTGTATGTAAATACGAAAACAAATAAAATAAAATAATAAATTCTTGATATATCATGCGTAAGCCGAATGTCGTCACTGTTGTTTTCATCGTCACTGTCGTCTTCAATAATTATGTTTGACACCTCCACACAATTACGTCACCGACAGATAATTGATATTTTGTAGGTGGCAAGACATCAATAATTGTCTGTAGGCTTTTAGCGAATCCCAATCGAGATTGTATGAGTATTGTCTAATAATAATGGTTGTTACTATTTGTGAATAGAAGTTTAAATTTATTATATTGCTGGGATATGGCAATATAAATTAACTTTGTCTCATTTGAAAGAACTCGTGAAATGGTATAACAAGACCTTTTACAATTTTCCCTTATCTTTTTTGGTTTTCGAAATAATTTGACGAAAGACAGCGTGCTGTCCGCCATCTTGGAATTATTTTCGATAATAATAATAATAATAAAGACGTATTAGGAGCATTATACAATAGTCTCAATGCTCTTACAACAATATATATATTCTTAAAGTTACTTTTAAAACTAATTACAGTTTCATTATAAGATAAAGCCTACTACATATATTAACAATATGAACACTAACTATTAATTTTAAAAAAGAAAAGTCTTAACTGCAGACTTAAAATTACTTAACATTTCAAAGCTTCTAATTTCCTGTGGTAATGAATTCCACAGTTTTGGCGCTGCAACCGAGAATGCTCTGTCTCCATGAGTCACCGTTTTGGATTTTGGCTCGAGTAGCAGATTTTGGTCAGATGATCTCAAAGTACGAGTAGGTTTATATTTAGTTAGCAAATCAGTAATATAAACAGGCGCCTGGCCATGCAAAGCCTTGAAAGTAATTATTAGTATCTTAAAAACAATCCGTGATCTCACCGGCAACCAGTGAAGATTACGTAGCGCAGGGGAGATATGCTCCGATTTTTTAACCCCTGCAACAAGTCTAGCAGCTGTATTTTGAATTCGCTGTAACTTGCTCAATTCAGTATCTGGTAAGCCATATAGGATGCTATATACAACTGTCAAGTTTTGATGTTATGAATGCATGCACCAACTTCTCACATTTCATTTTTACTCAAATATTTCCTGATCTTGCCAATATTTCTGATAGCCAAAGTGGCCGATTTACAAATGTTATTTACATGAGTATTTAATTTTAAATGTCTATCAACAGCAACACCGAGATCACGTGCAACCGGAGCCGGTTGGATTATCACATCATTGACACATATTTCTGGCATTGGTTCGCAATGCATAAAACGTGATGATAGATGGACAATCTCGGTTTTACCTGGATTGCATATAAGACCATTCATAGTACACCAGACTGTGATGTCCTTAATACATAACTCAAGTTTAGCTAGAGCAGCAGATCGATCACATGGTGTTTTTATAGGCATATACAGCTGTGTGTCATCAGCGTACATTATGCAATCAAGGCCGTGGGCTTTGATCACATCTTCCAATGGTGCAAAGAAGAGTGAAAACAGAAGTGGACCCAGTACAGAACCCTGAGGTACACCATATTGCAATGGTTTATTTGAGGAATGCGTATTCTTCACCATAACTGACTGTACCCGATCAGAAAGGTATGAGCGATACCAGGCTAGTACAGTTCCACTAAACCCATAACGATGTTTAAGTCTCTCCAATAGAACAGTGTGGTCAATGGTGTCGAATGCAGATGATATGCATGTGACGTCATAAGTAGGGTAAAGTGAAATTTTTATCTTGCCAACCTTACGACATTATGAGCCAGAAACTCGATTATGTTGCACTATTTCCATTTTCAATTGGCTTGTGACGTCACCAATTTCCTAGTTAATTAGGTCAAATATTACAACAAGATGGCGGATTGTAGACTGTCTTTTGTCATAATTACCTGAAATATTTAAAAAACCAAGAAAGATACAGAAATATTTTAAAAGGTCTTATATCATTTTACGAGTTCTTTCAAATGAGACAAAGTTAATTTATATTGACATATCCCTTTAATATTAAATGTGTGCACTTATTTCGGTGTTGCTCGCATTAGTCGAGCACTTAAAAATACTTAAATAATTAACATTCTTATCTAATTGACTATATAGTGCAAAATATTGAGGTTATCACTTTGACATTTTACATTGCAACAAAAGAGATTCGAAAAAGATTGTATTCCTCAAGGAAGCATTAAACTGGATATAATATGAAAAGGAGAAATAAGAGAATTTCAATGTGTCGAAAAATATTTAAGTAAATTCATGAATATACTTAAGTATACTCGTCTCTTACTTAAGTAATTTTCCACGCAATGAAGTACTCCTATTTCTCCTTCTCATATTATATCCAGTTCTTTTGAGAACTTAGCAGCTCATATTTATTCTTAAGCATTAAACATGAACAATGTGTGTGATGACATAGCATGTTTGTCAGTTGAACATTATAACTACGTTAATCCTAATATCCTCATGGGTTTTTAAAGTAATTATTTTAAGAGAAATAAGGATAGTATTAAATATTTAACTTCCGTACGGCAATGAAAATTTAATCATGTCCACTCGCACAAGAAACTGTATAATTTTATGGTACAAATCAAATAGCTAAAAAGGTTGGTGTACTGCCGAAATAGCGTGTAAGTTGTCTAACGTTTCTTTCGAGCGAAGGCCCTTCGCCAGTGTAACGAATAACCGAACGAAGACTTTTTATTATAAAATTGGTTATTCCTAACAGAGTACACCAACCTTTTTAGTGTTGTCGATTTGTATATCAACACGACCCACGTAGCACGATGCTTTTATGATGTATTACTGCGTAGTCTGCCGATAATCAGATGCTATTTTTGCACTCAAATTTAACAATAACTATATAATATTTTACAAATCTTTATTATCTTTACTGTAGTCCAACATATGAACGCGTGTTAAAGATCTTATGGCGTTGTTTGGCACAGCAAAGACGATTTTAGCAAAAGTTTAATTTATATCCCAGACAATTAAAGCCTAATATATTTACACAGAGGTGTTTTGTCTTTAGCCATTATTCAATTTCACCTGCTCGCTTCCTTTGTTCTTGTTCAACGATTTAGTCACTCAGTAAGCCAACAACGACGAGGCTTCTTAGTTCTTATCTAAAACTATATATATAATCGAACTTCAAACACGTAGTTCCCATAAAATGCAACCAAATTCAATCTAAAAGATCTGTTTTAATGTTTAGACAAGTGTATACAGTTTGTATTAAAAAGAAGCCTTGACAACTAAAGATTACGCCAAAAACTGTGCATAAAATGTGTAGTTTTCATGACGTTTGCGATGTGATCCATTTGTTATCGTGGATTTCATCGACGTATATATTGTCATTCCCTGATATATGATTGTTTTCTAACCTCATTGTGTGTTAGGTTTAAGTGGTAATCATGGAGACGAAACCGAAGCGAATGAGCGTGTATAAAACAATGATGCGACGCAGGGCCTTCACCAAATGGTCCAACCTCCTCCTGCGATCAATAGACAAACAGATTGTTGACATCTTCGACGCGAACGAACGGGAGCTTCTGGATCGCTTGCTCGACATCGTCCTCAAAGGATCGCTGAAGAAATTCAAAGATACGACAGAGGAAACGCGAGTTAAGCAACAGGGAATTATCCTCGAGAAAGCCGAGTTGTTCAAAGGGAGTTATTTCAAAGAAAACCAAACGAAAGGTAATTTTCGTCTTTAATTTCCAGCGTTGAATCTCTTTGTCTCAAAAACAAATAAAGTAAAATAAGGGTATCACTAAACGTTTCCGACTACGAAGAAAAGCTATATATGTATCGATAGAAGCTCTCTTTTTATAGTTAAATCCATTTGAAGTTTGAAGGAGATACAAATCATCCATATACGCTCTTGGCGTGATGAGATACAAGTTTAAGACCTATTATTTTGTGGTGTCATTCATGTGTATCGATAGAGCGGAACTTTGCCTGAGAGAAACACGATAATTCCTTTGTGATTGTATACACATTGGAGCTGGGATATATTTCTCTTCAGTTCTGAAAGCTTAGCAAGGTCATTTGTGTTTCAAATAAAGATATTACTCGAATTCCCACGCAATCCTACACATAATTCATGTGGCGAGGTAACAAAGAACAAACTGAAGTCAACATGGATAAGTAATTTGAAACAGAGCTTTGAATTTGAATAAACGTGTATCGAAATAATCGAGAGGCAGTTCGTCAAATTGGATTACTTGATGAGAACAATTCTGAATCACATGAGACGGACATCGGTAACCTTCTGATCAGTGGTAAGACGTGGTGGTTATAAACGTAATTTCTGAGCAATACATGTCTTCGTCGACATTTGTGAAATATTCAAGCAAGCATATTAATTCAAGTTCAACAATAATGGTAATACATTGAAGTCATTTTCATAAACCTATAACTGACAACGCAAAATAAATATTCTACAGTGATCACATCACCGCCTTACATCAATTACTCAATGATTTAGAGTGACCTGACAGTCTAAGACTTATAAACAATTTTTCTGACTATTGTGACAGCTAACGCCATGAAGTCGATCTTTCGTATGTGTATAAGATTCACGCTGAACAAACACTGCAGTCGTGCTTAGGGACGTATTTTTTAGATAAATGTTTAAACGAACTTCATTCAGAGAGGAATAACTACAATTTTAGACATTCAGCTCCAAGTAAATTGTCATGAACATATACAAATAAGACTCGACACTTAATGCACGTGTAATTTGCATAAAAACAAGTATGTCAGCTGTGTTAAATACAATATTATTCTGTAAGTTGTGGAATTTAAAAATAACATGAAGTTAAAATAGAGAAACGTACGTGACCACCCCATCACAATTCCCATTTTAGTCAAGGTTTCAAATGCATGCCAGAAACGAAGAATTGTTTTCAGTTGGGAATATCAAGAGATTCATAGAACATTTGAATATTTTTTAAGATTTGTCAATATTCGTAGCTGTGTATACACAATATGTAGGATTAATTTGAGAAAACATTTGTCAGACAAAAAGTGGAAGGAAGTCGTTTGAAAATCAGCTATCCGGTGAATTATTGATTTGGTGCAAACCCACTTTGAAACTTTCAACAAGCTTTTTTCTGAGTGAGAATTTGTGCAAAGCACTTGAAAATTTGTGCAAAAACCACTTGAATTCTTTCTTGCTAATCGAATGCACTTTAATGAGAGAATGCCTGAGTCAACACATCGAATATCTGGAGAGAAATTAAAGTGATATATGTTATCATATTACGCAAAAGCCACGTGTTGCAAATATTCCAATAATTTAAGTCCCCACAGAAAGTCTCCCTGGACATTATTGGCTAGCGGATACTGTCCCCCGGACACTGTCAATGAAACGTTCAGTTGTGTTCTGAATATATATTGGAAAATATTGAATAAGAATGATCTTCTAGTGCTATTTCGAGTGAGCTCATCCGCATGGATCAGACATAGTTTGACGCTACTCTGGCTTTAAAAAGTTTTTTGAACGTAACTTTAAAAGTTACTGTCCATGACCCAACGTTTCGACACTCCAATCTAGTGTCTTCATCAGGGGTGATCGTTGTAAAGTTAGGATCCCTATTTATACCCTCATAGAACCGATGATGACGTTATCTATATTAACAAGATGCAAATAAGCTTCTGGTAATAAATCACCGTCATCGCGATTCAATGGGGCATGGGGGGACACATCGTCCGAGACGTCGTCCATTAGTTTCATATACGTGACAGTCCGCTAGCGGATAGTTTCCGGGGATACAAAATCCCCGGGGGTCCACTATCCGCTGTGACACCGTCGTTTTTCTAAACCATGATATATTTGTGTTGTTTTACCAGATGTCAATCGTCCAGTTGTCATTCAGTTTATCTGGGACCTCATAGAATATTTCCATATTTCACCTGGCAAGCATTTCTGGGAGAATGAGAACAGCACAATGAATGCTAAAGAGGTTCTTTTGAAATGGATAAACGGTAAACTTCCGGGAAGAAACGTACAGAACTTCACGACCGATTGGAACGATGGGACACTGCTGTGTGAACTTGTTAACGCGCTGGAACCAGGCCTTCTGTCAGCGAGACAGTACCAGCAGGGAAGCTGGCCGCACAGAAATGTAACGGTTGCGATGGAGACGGCAGAAAAGGCCTGGGGGATACCGGATATTATATCCTCGGATGACATGATAAGTCGTGAGGTGGACGAACTGAGTGTCATGGCGTATGTATCGTTGTTTTTTGAATATGATCTTCAGAGGTTATCGACCAATCACGGTGCTCATATGAATAATATGAGTCATGTGGGGATGAGCTCATGCGAGAACGACTTCAGAGGGGAACATACTACGGTTAACAATGACCTAAAAATGAACCTTATTCCTGATAAGAATGACATCAAAGTGAACCATAACGCAGACAATGGCTTTAAAGAAAACAATACCGACAAGAATAATGACTTTACTAATTTGAACCATAACGCAGACAATGGCTTCAAAGTGAACCATAACGCAGACAATGGCTTCAAAGTGAACCATAACGCAGACAATAATGGCCTCAAAGACAACAATAACGCAGATAAGAATGACTTTGAGAATCATAACGCAGACAATGGCTTCAAGGTGAACCATAACGTAGACCAGAATGGCCTCAAAGAGAACTGTAACACGGACAATGGCTTCAAATTGAACCATAACACAGACAATGACTTCAAAGTGAACCATAACGCAGATAACGCAGACAATAATCACTTCACAAGCATCAACCACGTATCACATAAGACAACAAAGTCAAATAACACAAACCAGGAGAATATTGAAAAGAAGCCAGAGATTGGTGGAGTTGGTAAATTTGTGGAATACATTCTTGACTTACATAACGTGAACGCAAAGGAGATCACAGTATCAGTGGAGTGCAAGGCCACGGGGAGGCTAGGGCAACAGTATAAGCCAGACCTGAAGGTATTCTCGTTGGGCAAAGGTAAATTCCGTGTAAAATACACACCAAACGTGGCTGGGAATTATAGGTTGAGTCTGTTCTATCAAGGGGAGCACATTGGTGATAGTCCGTACTGTTTGAAAGTACCACCGGTGGCATGTACGAAAGAGAAAGGGAACATAGATACGAACAACAACCCTTGTAAGAACCACGTTCACGACGAGAAACCACCAAGCGTTGCCAATGGTATGACAGCAGAGGTGGGGACTAATGGTGGATACTATGGGTTTGATGGTGATGGTTTAAGGCGTGCCACTGTCGGTAAACTGGCTGTGTTTACTGTCATCACAGACAACCGCGATAAGGGACCTCTAAGTGTGTGTATCAACTGTCCAGCGGTCTCGATCCCTGTTCCCCACGTGAAGACCACGCATTCTTTGAACTACTCCACGCACACGATCGCCTACATGCCAACGCTAGCTGGGACTTATAATATTTTTGTGCGTTGGGGTCTAAAGTTAATAAACGGAAGTCCTTTTCATGTTGAAGTAACAGATCACGATGTGTGTAAACCGAAGGCACTACTAAGGAGGAAAGGTAGCACGGAATACGACAAGAAAAGACAGTCGACTGAGTTTAGTCATATCAAGGTTTACCACTCCAATTCGTCCCTCGACGCGGATGTCATCCGCGATACAGCAGACCTCGAAGTACTGCTGGCTCGCTATGGGTTGACCAACGGTAGCTGTGACGATACCTGGGTTAGTGTGGATGTGGAACTTGAGAAAGATGAACGCGACTTGATCTTCCGTTTGGCTGGCACAAGGAGATTACCTTTGGTGTTTATTCATGAGAAGTGTCTGGGTGGCTACAACGATGTTCATAACTTGGATGAAATGAACGAACTTGAGAGGAGACTCAGGTATAAAGTTCGCAAGGTTTAAGTGACGTCCAAGAACATTTCGGGCTGCGAGCAGGCTAAAGTTGTGTAGTGCAATAAATAACTGCCTCAAACAAGCAAGACCTAATCTCGATACTTTAGCTGTATCTGAACGATATTTACGGCTTGCATAAAACATAAAGTAAATGGTTTGAACCCAGGAGAAAATCATTGGAAGAGTGATGTTGATCGTCCAGGTTGGTGCATAAAAACCACATTCAAAACATCATCATTGGTAGTCTTCCGAAGACAAATCTTGGTTCAAGAATTCAACCACCTCTTCTTCCTCCTCCTCCCATTCTTCCTCCTCCTCTTCATCTTCCTCCTTCTCCTCCTCTCCACCTCCTCCTCTCCACCTCCTTCTCTTCCTCCACCTCTTCATCTTCCTCCTCCTCTTCATCCTTCTCCACCTGCTTTTCTTCCTCCTTCTCTTCATCTTCCTCCTCCTCTTCATCTTCTTCTTCCTCCTCTCCACCTTCTCTTCTTCCTCCTATCCACCTTTCTGCTCCTCTCCACCTCATTCTTCTTCTACTACTCCTCCTCCACCTTCTCTTCTTCCTCCTCTTCATCTTTCTCTTCCTCTCCACCTCATTCTTCTCCACCTCCTCTTCCTCTCCTCCTCCTCTTCATCTTGATCTCCACCTCATTCTTTTTCTCCACCTCCACCTCATTCTTCTTCTCCTCCTCCACCTTCTCCTCCTCATCTCCCTCCTCCTCTTCCTTCTTCTTCCTCCCCATCTTCCTTCCAAAACATCTTTCAATAACCCCTCTCCTCTTAATATATGGCTGGCTTCAGAATTATTTCTTAAAAATCTTAAAGAGTGAGTGTCAACCGTGACGCATTGCACGCTCGGTCGGCCATTTTTTGAAGCACGAAATTACCTTAGTGAACTACATCCGTAAATATCTTGTCAATCCTTGAAATAAATTATTCATTTTGTCTTTTAATTGAAAGAAGACATACCTTAGAAAGTAATTATTTCTATATTTTTCACAAAACTCGACGTTTTCTTGACTTTCGTTTCGAATAATGTCAGCCTTTACTGACGCGAAGCGTGCAAGACCAAGTAACGAGGTTCAAACCAAAAAATCAGGTTCCGAGTCGACGTATTTGTATTATAGATGAATAAGAAAGCCTCTATAGGGTTTTTTGAGAAGACTCGGCGAATTTCCGAAGTATTTTCCACGTCAAGTTGGCAACGAAGCACTTCAAAACACTTTGTTATCGTACGAAAAGATAAACACAAACGCGCAAGGCACGACGGTTGACACTCACTCTTTAATATATGGCCGATCCAATTCTTCTGTCTCTCATATATCCAATCAAACCTGTTTCCACTTACCAACACCACTGCATTGGTTACTCGTTCTGTCCAGCTAATTTATTTATTTCTGCATAATTATTTGAAAGGGTTGATGTATCGTAGGCAGAAATAGCTCAGAAGTCAGCGAGATAAAAATACACAAAAGTATCCGCAATTAGGCTGCTTTGCCTGAATGAAAAGGAAAGTCTTACAATGTGATCTATCTATTTTATTTTCAAATTAGAGAATACATTTCACGTTCTTAATACTTTCCCTCTGATATGAAGTATCTATAGTGACCAAATTAATCTTGGTTTATCAGGGTGAGCCTTCAAACCGCTAAATGTTTTCAGCGGTTCACAACCAAAATTTACGTTTACTACCACGTGATTAGTCTTATTGACGACAACAATTTGGTCACCATTATACCTCCTGATCAGCAGAGCAGAAGATTACTTGGGAAAGTTAAGATTTAACATGCAAAATGTTTCTATATTATCATAGAATATTTATCTAGCAATGGCGAGATTATCTAATGTTATAAATTATTAAAAGTTTGTAAGAAAATTGATTGTGGAATTTCTAGAATATTTGTCTGTCGAGGAATAACGCTGGCCGTTGAGTCAACTCATAAATTGACTGGTCACATGGTACAAATATAGCTAACCGTTACATGAGCAAGCACTAAAAAATAGACGCGTTCTTTTCGTTGGTATAATCACTGGACACGCATGTTCGTGGGCTCAGGTTGCAGAATGCACGACAATTACTGTTGGTATAGAAACCACGTGGGATAAACGTTATTCAAATATGGCGGTTAGACGCATAAAAATTGTCCCTTTGTGTCGTTTTTGAATTTCACACATGCTAGATGATCTTGTCATGAAGAGAAGGGAGTGAAACTGCTAGAATTCGTGAGCTGCGTTGTTTAAAATCCGTGAGCGCGCGAGGATCACGCGAGTCTTAACACGAGCAAGATGAAAGATCGTTTCTGTATTCCCATTGGTTGCCCCAAAATCCAGCACAAGTATAACCTCCCGGACCTCTGGCGCGGAACTCGGGTCCAGTAATGACGTAATCTGGAACGAGGTTTGAGAATGGTGACCTGGCCATGGGTGGGATGGTAGGTGTGGCTAAATGTATGACGTCACGAATACCCAGTAATGATGTCCCTGTGATAATCAAGGCCAAGCGAGATCCAGAGTGAGGGGCCAAGAATAGTGCACCCATGTTAGAGGACCTGAATACACAACGTCCTAAGAAAAGAAAGAGATCTGCGTCAGAAATGCCACGCCGGTTCGTAATCCTTAAAGTGTCTATGAAGTGAAAATTTCGCTAGCATTTTTTTGCTCTAACGAACAAAGCAGCACGTTCACTGAAAATTTCAAGTGAATCTGCTGCATAGTCTTCGAGCTATCAACTCTCAAAGTTTGTCCATTGGCATAGTTTCACGTTACAAAATAGGGAAAGACTGGGATTGAATATATGTGGTATATGACGTATGCAGGTGGTAGTCCACCTGCATACGTCACAAGACAATGAACCGCGCGTTTCAGATTTCACCAAAAACATTTAGCCATGCCAAACTTTGAGAGTCGATAACTCGAAGACTATGCAGCAGATTCACTTGAAATTTTCAGTGTACGCTCTTGCCGTGCTACTGTGTCCGTTAAAGTAAAAAAATGCTAGCGAATTTTTCACTCCATAGACACTTTAACAATAACGATTTCTGATTGGTTAACGAGCAGTCCGTGTCAGGGACCCGCAAGCTAAATATAATTGTGTAATATCCATGGCTTTCGCTTAGTTCTGAAGTAAGTGGCTGTCCCAATGAAAAACCCGTCAGTGTCAGACATGGCCAAGGGGGTGCGGTCTATACTACAACTAAATGAGAATCTTAGGAATACAATTTTTAGCATTTGGAGAAATAATTCATAGATAGAAAATTCAACTATATCATCAACAACCTGTGCACTGGTATTCAATTACACTGATGATAGAATTTTAGCAGCTTTTCATAAAAAAAACCGCAGAGACGCTTTTGCTTAGACATGGGGGAAATATAGCTGGCGATTTGCTATACAGTACCCGCGGGAGCCGACTCTTAGCGAAAGCACTGAATATAATTGTGTAATTACTAATATCGTGATTTGATCATAGTCAATCGAGATATGGTCTGGAAACTCAGCTAAAGTCTTTGTTCTATCTTTTTGTTCGTCTTTATGCAATTTTGTGCATGAAGCAATCATCCAATAGAATCGTTTGGGTTTAATCGCTCAACCGTGTTGTTTAAATATTAATAAACCTAAAACAAAGGATGTGCACGGTGTAAGGTACGGTTCAACATCAAAACGTAGCTCATTATAGTCGCTTTGAAGTTTGCCGAGTTTCCAGACCATATCTCGATTGACTATGATTTGACTGTCATATTTAATAATCTATCCAAAAACTCCAATTAGAGAAACAATTAACATAACTTACGCAATCTAATGGCATCGTCCTTTTGAAAGCTAAGAGGGCTTTTTTCAAGGTATGGAAAAATAAGGGAATTCTCGTTGGCTTCACCAAGAATGATCAGATTGTTGTCGCGTAGATTTCCGTTAATCGCATTTTTTTCTCGTAAAACAGGGACAAACGCACCAGAGGTTAAATAAAATAAGTTAGCAATGTAGACAGCCAGTTTAAGCAATGCTTGATTAGTATTATCGTCACGCGAATAACCTGAAAGTGTACAAATGTTGTATGTTGGCATTGTAGAAATACAAATCGATTTAAATAAAAGTGAATATACTGAGCCACTGATTCCAGGAATGAGATTTCTTTCACTTACCAACAACAATGAGGAGAGGACTTTCAGCGACGCGTCTCGCGGGGCCAAGATTTCTAGGACCTCGCTGCAACTCTGATTCGAAACTTTCGTCAGCGTCAGGGCATTCTTTCCAATTCTCAAAATTTTCCAAACAAAGTTCAATTTCACGTCCTACACACAAGAATACTCATTAGACAACAACAACAACGACAACAACAACATCAACAGCAGCAGCAACAACAACATCAACAGCAGCAGCAACAACAACAACAACAACATGAACAGCAGTAGCAACAACAACAACAACAGCAACACAAGAAGTCCTTCTTGTAAACCAAACTTTAGTCTAGATTTTTAATCTTATTATTCTTATGAACAATTTACTTTACACACGATATATGGACAATAACTTTGTCATCTCTTAATGATTGATCCGCCACCGAAATTCCAATCAACAAAGCGAGCTCAATAACAAATGAACCACCTTACCATGTTTGTTGTCGACTGGCAACTCCACATGATCAATGAAAATACGTTTATTATGCCAGTGAACTGGTGAGATAGCAGGCTCTGTAAGCCGAAGGCGAACCACATTTGTCGTCATTAGAGTGACGTTTTTATCGGAAATTGTGATTTCTACGACACTTTTTGTGAATGGCGATGATTGCTGCAAAATACGGACACCACGAACTCCTGAAAACGGAAAAACATAATTATTATTGAAGTTATTAGTGATGCTGTACAATATAATAAGTTGTACTAAGATGGCTGAATTTCAATACTTTTAGTTATGACAGTACAATACCGTTGGTGCTAGCAGGGTTATAGACAGTTAGCGTGAATTGCCCTGATGAAGCTTGGTTGCGGTTTTCTTTGTCGTCTGGACGATATCTTGTTGTACGCTCTTTCACGCATGATTCATCGTCTTGGTTTTTCGAACAAGCTGTTTGGAAAGCGAGTAAATGAAAATAAGATATGACAAGGGATTCAGAAGGGAGGAAATAAGTGAGGAAGGAAAGAAAAGTGAGGGAGGAAAGAAGGAAGAGAGGGAGGAAAGAAAAGCGAGGGAGGAAAGAAGGGTGAGAGGGAAGGAAGAGAGGAGGGAAGGAAGGGGAAGAGAGGAGGGAAGGAAGGGGAAAGATGAAGGTAGGGAAGCGGAAAAGCAGGGAAGGAAGGGAATAAGGCAATAAGGGAAGGAAGGAGGGAAGGAAGGAGGGAATGAAGGGAGGGAGGAAGGAAAGAACGAAGGGAGGAAGGAATGGGGGAAGAAAGGAAGGAGGGAAGGAAGAGAAGGAATGAGAGAAGGAAGGAAGAACGGAAGGGAGAAAGAAAGGAAGAACGGAAGGGAGAAAGGTAGGGAAGGAAGAGAAGGAATGAGAGAATGAAGGAAGAAGGGAAAGGAAGAAGGGAAGGGAGAAAGGACGAACGGAAGGGAGAAAGGGAGGGAAGGAAGAGAAGGAATGATAGAAGGAAGGGAGAAAGGAAGGAAGAGAACGAATGAGAGAATGAAGGGAGAAAGGAAGGGAGAAAGGAAGAGAGAAAGAAAGGAAGGGAGAAAGGAAGGGAGAAAGGAAGGAAGAGAAGGGAGAAAGGAAGGAAGAGAAGGGAGAAAGCAAGGAAGGAGGGAAGGGAGAGAAGGAATGAGAGAAGGAAGAAAGGAGGGAAGAAAGAGAAGGAATGAAAGAAGGAAGGGAGAAAGGAAGGGGGAAAGGAAGAAGGGAAGGAAGAGAAGGAATGAGAGAAGGAAGGGAGAAAGGAAGGAAGGAGGGAAGGGAGAAAGGAAGGAAGGGAGAGAAGGAATGAGAGAAGGAAGAAAGGAAGGAGGGAAGAAAGAGAAGGAATGAAAGAAGGAAGGGAGAAAGGAAGGGGGAAAGGAAGAAGGGAAGGAAGAGAAGGAATGAGAGAAGGAAGGGAGAAAGGAAGGAGGGAAGGGAGAGAAGGAATGAGAGAAGGAAGGGAGAGAAGGAATGAGAGAAGGAAGGGAGAAAGAAAGGAAGGAAAGAAGGGAGAAAGAAAGGAAGAATGGAAGGGAGAAAGGAAAGAAGGAAGGCTGGAAGGGAGAAAGGAAAGAAGAAACAATGGAAGGAAGGGAGAAAGGAAAGAAGAAAGGATGGAAGAAAGGATGGAAGGAAGGATGGGAGAAAGGAAGGAAGGGAGAAAGGAAGGAAGGGAGAAAGAAGGGAGAAAGGAAGGAAACGAGAAAGGAAGGAAATGAAAGGAAGGAAGGAAAGGAAGAAATCAGCGACGAATTCAGGGAGGGATGAAGTATGAATTATTATTATAACAGGGGGGATCAAGGAATGAGGTTGAAAATAAAATATAAACACCTTCACTGAGTTTTCTACTCGCATATTTGGAGTGCTTTGTAGCAAAGTTCCTGACTTGAGGGTCATTTACTGCACCACCATCATTTGTGTTATAAGTATCCCACCACCAATGATCTTTATTTGGTATCTCAGTATATGTCACATTGTTTCCCTGTTCTTTAAGAAGACGATACATTCGTCTGGGAAAATATGGTGACACCGTACGGTCATCAGCTCCAACCCTTATCATATTTGGAATACCCTGAAATACCATAAAAACAATGGGTAATGATAATGAATGATATAATCTCAATGATGTTATAATCTCAATGATAATATAATATCTCTTGTTCTAAGAGATAGAACCATTCAATTATGCCTTACCTTTAAATTAGCCACATGCTTATCTACATCATTTTCACTCACACAAGCCTCCATAATGTACTTTGTCCGTCCATCTGTATGGCTGACACTTATGTCATGCTTAAAGAAAACATTAGAATCCCCATAGTCTTCTTTCTTGATCCAACCAGCCATAGATATGACAGCCAAAGCAATGTCAGGATGGTGAGTTGACAGTTGCCTGGTAAAAAATACAGCATTCAATTTCTAGGGATATAACCTTTGATACCCCAGGGGTGATCAACATCTAACTTCTCTTAATAATATCAATGGTTAACCATGTATAAAGGTAATGAGAATAAAGGTAATGATCACCAATACTTCATATCAATCCTCAACGATCGTCTTGAACAGGAATCGAACCTGTAACCATGTGATTGCTGGAGAGACGCTCTAAACCATTGAGCTACTGAGATTCAGATGGAGTGAAGGTTACAACAATGTACTGGTTCAATTGATATATGTACTGTCTATGCTGCAGTCACTATTGTATATATCAGTAATGCTTAGGTGTGTTTTATTATATACAGTAATACACTCATGCAGTGAATGTGGGAGAGCTTGGAGTAGACAGACGATACATGGACGATCGTTTAAACTCACATCAGTCAGATTACAGGTTCTGGCAATCAGAAGATTACAGGTAATTTCTGGCAATCAGAAGATATCAGGCAATTTCTTATGCTTGTAATTTCTTGAAATTTGGTAAAATAAAAAAGTAAAAATGTGGAACAAAAAATAAGAAAAAATATGAAACACCAACAATTTGATCATTGGGGCACTTTTAAAAATTAATCATCACCATACCATGCCCCATGTCCACCCATAGAGTGTCCAGCAAAGACCACAGCTTCACTGTTTGCCTTGCAACTGACCCAATCATGTGCCATCGTTAGTTCTGCTAGTCTTCTCAAGGCCGTCATGGCTGTCAGCTCGCCAGGCCCTTGCCAATTATGAGCACCATGTCTTGTTGGTGCTAATGTCCATAATCCTTCAACTCCAAACACCCAGATATCTTTTTCCATCCTTTTATAACTATCAGCCTGGTTTTGATCAGACACACCTGTTGTCATGTCAAGCAAAGGGAGAATGTGCTTTCAAAAAATATCTAGGTACAAATTATGTTCTTCAGAATGCACTTCAATATTCATAAGAGTACAGTGTTAAAATATATGGGAACTGGGATCTGAGAGAAGCATACTGGGGCATACATTATATTGCAAGCATTAATGCTCACAATCTCCATGACTGACCTGAAGAGCTACTAGGTCACATTTTCTGAAAGGTATTTTTCAATATGTTGAAGTTCTCTTATTTCTCTTTTTCATAATCATATCCAAGCATTTGAAAGTACATTTAATCACAAAAATTGGCCAGAAGGAAGGAAAGAAGAAAGGTGGGAAGGAAGAAAAGGAATGCAAAAAGGAAAGGAGGAAGGAAGGGAGGAAGGAAAGGAAGGAAAAAAGAAAGGAAGGAAAAAAGAAAGGAAGAAATGAAGGAAGGAAGAAATGAAGGAAGGGAGAAAGGAAGGAAGGGAGAAAGGAAGGGAGGTAGGGAGGAAGGAAGGGAGAAAGGAAGGAAGTAAGGAAAGAAGAAGAAAGATAGGAAGAAAGAAAAAGGAAGGAATGAGGAAGAAAGGGAGAAAGGAAGGAATGAGGAAGAAAGGGAGAAAGGAAGGAAGGGAAAGAAGAAAGGCAGGAATGAGGGAAGGAAAACAATTAACAAACAATTAATGAGATATAAAAATATGAAAATCGTTTGTTATTTAAAACATTTGTTGATTCATATCTGATTGACCAATTTTTGTCACATGATATTTTACATATAAAAATTTCACTCTCTGATGATGGCCCTCCCCTTGAAACGTTAAACTTTTATTAACTATTTTGGCAGTATATATACACCATCTTTTAGAGTTTCAAACACAAATAAGACTCTGTCTGTTTGCTTCAAAAACTCTAAAAGGTTTGTGTACTGCCAAATTGTGTGTAGCAGGCCAAACATATCAAAAAGCCCTTTGTAAGATATAGTTAAACATATTAAGAGTGTCTGTTCACTCACCTGTTCCATGAAGGGTCAACAACACAGGGTAGATATGTGTAGAATGAGGTTCATTTTTCACAATTGGAAAAATAGCTGCGGCATGTTGTACAGAGCCATCGTGATCAATAAAGGTAAACACAAACGACTCAGTTCTCTTTCGACATCTGATTAAGAATGATATGTCTCCGTATCTTCCATCACTTGAACCGAGTCTTAGCACTCCTGATATATCTACATTTCCTTTTGGCTTTTGTTGGTCATCTTTATATTTGAAGTGAAGTGTTATATCACGTAGCTGACCTGGGGCAATAGCATACAGAGTTCTTTGGCTTTTACCCAAAGACAGGCTGATGTCGCGTCCGGAGTTTTGTGACCTTAAGGTAACTGTTGTAATTTTTAGCCACTTGGTGGGGCTGTAGTTTGTAACAGGTACAGAAATGATATCGCTAAAGATATAGCCATCTACTACATCTGGAGTTAATGCTTTATGGATTTCAAATAATGGTGAAGAATCAGATGACTTCAGATTACACGAAAATTGCAAACGTTCATTAGCCTTTGCTTTAAGCATTATTGAATGAACCCCAGGCTTGATGTGAAGAGGGTACCTAAAAGAAGGAAAATACTTTTTCATAAATGAAAGTGAGTCAATGTTGTACAGTTTGTTATATATACACTGATGTAATAATAATGGTCTTATTAACACTGACACAACAGATGTGTGTCTTTACAAATTGTTTAACTTGAACGTGGCCGAGTCGAAGGTAGCTGTCAAAGGCACCACAAGCTGCCACCATATGACCCATGTCTGACCACAGAGCACAGCTAAGATCTAACCGGAGACCCCAGAGCAAAACCCTCAAAGCACAGGAGAGATCAACTAATAACTCTACTCACATGAGTTCCAAGCTCATAATGAATCAACACAAGGTTATTCCCAGATGGTCACCCATCCAAGTACTAACCCCGTCAGACCAGGGTTGACTTAGCAGTGCACTCTGCACTGCTAAGTCAAACCTGGTCGGACAGGGTTAGTACTTCAATGTGCCCTAACAGCACATGTCACACATGAAGCTAGTGAATTTCTACA
This sequence comes from Chrysogorgia sp. JL179-B06, assembly GCA_035772405.1. NCBI lineage: Eukaryota > Metazoa > Cnidaria > Anthozoa > Scleralcyonacea > Chrysogorgiidae > Chrysogorgia > Chrysogorgia sp. JL179-B06. The sequence goes on from JAYKKM010000358.1 coordinate 551,982, forward strand.
TACCAATATTGATTTCTGTTATAGACATCACCAACCAAGATATTCTTGTTGATATACATTGTATGCACTCCAAGACATTGAATAAATATCGTCATTTCATTATTAACATAAAAATCACCAATAAGCCACCCTTGCCACTCTCTAACGGCCACCGATTGTAAACTCACAACCAACATCTGCCAGTGAAACTCACTTAATGGAGAAACAGACACAACGTCATTTTTATCAGGTTTAATTCTACTCCATCGTATCTCTCCTCCATTCACTAACTCCGAGTAAGCCATGAAATTTTCATTATGCCTTTGACAAGATGCTTTCTGGATACCACCGAGTGCTTCGACAGGATCACCATCAACTTCAGGTTTGCCAATTTGAAAAGGTCCTAAAAAATGCCACACTGAAATATGAGCCACAAGATCACCAGATATCTTAGAGGCTTCTTTAAAACACTTAGTTCCTTTGCTTGTTTCTCCTCTATTGTTATACACCTGACCAAGGACTGTCCACAGTTCACCATCCACAGCATTTCCATTGAGTAATTTCCCTGCAATACACACAAGTGCCTCGTCAAGTTTTCCCTCGCATTTTAATCTCATAATCGACTCAAAATTCGATTGCCTGCACTTGATATCGTTTGCTTTAAGCTTCTTAACGTCTTTCTGTAAGGTCTTGTATACAGTCGAAGTTTTTGAATACTTCTTGTTGGTTTTTTCCGCCTCCAGACGAACGCTTTGGCAAACAAGGAAAGCAATGACGGTTTGGATATACAACATGAACATGGCCTTGGAAACTCGTCGACACAGAAAGAAATGTTGTATAAACAACAGAGAGTAACAAGTATTGACTATTATAACAGTATTGTAACAATATTGCAACAGTACCCAGATACTGTGGCAAGATAATCCCAGTGGAAACAAATCCCAAAATGGTAACTCAACAGACAAGAGGACACGGTCGACTTGCGTGTAGCTAGACGAAACACAAAGAGACAATAAGTTGCCAAACGATACATTTTTAAGTTGCGCGTGTGCCCGTTGGGAAAGGCTATAAATCATTATTCCCGCTCGCTAGACAACTCGACGGCCGTGACGCATCTCCGATTTCAAGTTATATAAACTAAGCCGCACGCGACAAACGTCCGTAGATATGACCATAAATATTTTCTCGCTTGGAAAATATACAATAAAGTCCGAGATAACGAACAAATGGTCGGCTCCCAAGTCCCAATTCCATCAGTTCCCAGTTGCGCTTTCAGTTGCGGCTCGTTGCGTTAAGCGGATAAAGGCGTTCCCAAATGATATTTAGTAAGATTAATGATTTCTTAAAACCATTAAAATATTTTAATTGAATTACAAATCTGATAAAAACGCAATCTGTCGACGCATGTTGCGCGCAGTTGGAGATCGTGAACAGACTGGGACCAAGACATCATTAAAATCCCACGCGTTGCGTGTTCGTGGATTCCCAATATATTTGATACGTCTGCTGCGTAAAGAGAGCTTGCTATTTTATACGTTTTAGAGTTTAAACTGAACGATTTTCTCGTTGAAATATGTCCAGTGTTGAGACAAAAGAATTAAAAGGAGGGCATGCGCCAGCCGGTAGGTTATTTGTGGAGGTGGTGGCGATTTGAAGTGGGCAAATTTTACATGCCTTAAGCACATGGGTGGACAGTGGCTTTTAGTTTTATTATAGTCTGTATTATATGCTTTAGATTTTTTGCTTTCTTTGTTTAGTGAAGGCAGGCGGTATGCGAATCACCAGCAAGGTACATGCACCACACGTTACTGCAGAACAGAAGGCCGAAGATAAGAAGTTCATGGAAGAAGAACAGATTAAAGAGGACTTCGTAGAGAAGTGAGTGTATAAAAAAATACACGATGTACACATTAAACCCAGAATTGATTTGTCTAATAATTTCCCTTCGTAACATTTTAACCCTCATCTGTAATTAATACTACAAATTTATATAATTAATCACTAATTAGTTCGGAATAGAAATTTGTAGATATATTGAAATGAAATTACTAATATTTCATTGTTTTTGACTACCAATGGTGTAACTGGTAACCCAAGGTTACAATGTACTGAACGACTGAACTGTGTACGTAACGAGGATGCTGACCACCAAACAAAACACACGAAACCAAAAATGGAGACATTGGACGTCAGTTTCAGTCCCCATTCATAGGACCCACCCCAGTTTCAGGGACGTACACGCATCCATCGGCTTCTTCTTCGTGTACCGCACACGCAATGGACACAGACTACATCATAGACACATTTGAAGGTTATTTTCTCGGGATTCATAAGCTTTACAAGCACAAAAACGCTAACCATAACCCAAATAAAAATTCTAGTCCTAACCCTGAAACAAAGGAATACTAACCCTACTTTTAAAACTAAATATTTCAATGATGTAATATTCTGTATCTGGTACACAAAGTAGCAGCCCTAGTCATGGCTATTTTAACAGATTTTTTTGTTCTAGACCACCGAACAAGGCGTTAGTTTCTGGAGCCGAGGTGAAGGTCAATGAAACATCACAGCCAGATTCGATGAAACACTTTCATGATAAACCACGGCCAACTGTAGAGAAAGCACCTATTCAAAATCAGAATTTCAATATACAGCAGCCAAGAAAAAACTGAAGGGATGATATGATGATTACGAAGTGGATAAAAAAATGAAACAAAACACTATTATTAATTCATAAATTTTCATGTTGTTCATAAGAACTATTGAGTTAATTATATTATGTTAAAAATAATAAGTTGCTTGTAGTGATGGTCTGAGAGTAGTGGAGGGGGGGGGGGGACTCCAGAAATTACCATGTCAGGTAAAAACCAGTAACTTTCAGAGTGGGGCCCTAATAACAACAAACAACAGACGTTTTACGGCCGTTTTCCCCGCTTACGCAGGGGTTGGCCGGTGGTTCCCCACGACAGTTTCCTCCACTTTCCACGATCATGTGCATCTTCCCTCTTCAGCCCACTCTCTCATATCCCTCTCCACTACCTAGCTGGCTCCATGTCATCCTTGGCCTTCCTCTTGCACCATCAACCTCAAGCGACATACACCTCTTCACCCAGTCACCATCATCTTTCCGCAGCACATGTCCCAGCCACCTTAATCGGCTCCTCTTTACCACGTCAGACACCGATTCAATACCCATTCTTTCCCTCATCTCCTCACTAGACACTCTATCCCTCAGCGATACGCCGATATGTCAAACATAATATTTTTAAAAAAAAGATTTTTACATACAGGTACATACAACTTTTAATGAGTAATTTGTGCAGCCTTGTCCCCAACCACTCGCCTACAAATTATGAGAGCGGCTTCTTTGAGTCTTGTCATTCTGCCATAGATAACAATACGGTTAATGAAAGGCATGAATTCTCTCATTCATACGTACCATTACTTCAATCCCTTAGGAAGGGGAATAGTAATATTTAATGGATTTGACCATTGCTGACGCTCTATTGCTAGCCTGTGCTGCCCCTAGCCTGCACACTTCCTACAAAAGAGCCTGCGGAGGAGGCAGTGCTGATAATGGGCCCTTAAAAAGTGAAAGCCTTAATGGAGAAGGGGTGGGGTATGTGCGGCTTGGTTAACTCCTGTATAGTCAACCCTGATGAGAGGTGGGGGTAGCCAGGCCAACTGCCGCAGGGGCTCAAAACGATAACCATCATGCAAATCCTGGGGCCTATCTTGGTAGCCCTGTGTATAGCACATTCACAATCATGCTCAGGGTAACACAAGAATTTATCAACATGGTTTTCTTACACTGCTAAATCAACTGAAACTTGACGCAAGTGGGATTTCAACTTGTATCTTCGGACCAAACACACTAGGAACAGTGTATTTTATTTAATTTTAAATTTTAAGTGCACAAGATGTCTGACATGTTCACACTTCTGAAATCATCTTTCAAATGCTTAGAATCTCTTTGGCACCTCGGATACAGCCTGAAGAGATCTCCCAACAGAATAACTTCTTTCTGTTTGTATTACAATCCAGGCTCAGATATTGATATCCAACCAGTTACACATGAGTTTCCCAATGATGCCTTTCGATTTATGGAGAGCATGTATTAGCCAGATACTTCTCCAATGAGGCTGATTCTAGATCTGAGCACCTAATTGCTGCCAGGTTATCCAATAAATAAACCAAAATACCTTTGGTTGACTAACTTTGTCTTTACAGTAGATATTATAACATTCAATGGCGATTTCTTCATTTTGTACTTGTGAGGTAAACATATGAATACATGTACAAATAATATTTGGCATTCGAAGGAAAATTTGAGTGTAGGAATACTGTATACACTAAATTATATTATATTTAACGTATATACATTATATAAATTTTGTTTTGTATTAATGTAGAAATGAACAACATTCCACCCTCCTCACCTTAGTACCCAGGATTTTCTAAAAAGAGGTAATTTTCATCTCTAATTATTTGGGTGAAGATTCCTGGGGTGAAACAGCAAAAAAGGTCTGCACTCTTCATCTTGGAAGAGTTGGCTCTGTGTGTGGTTAATTTACAACGTTATACATTCAATTTCTGCTGCTTACTTATATTAAAAGTCGGGTACGATATCGACATCACCCCCCAGCTACGCCCCCACAGACAATCTTAACCTCATTTAAAAGAATGCGATGAAAATGTAAAAGCAAATGCAAGGAGTAACACATCCGTTCATACATCTTGCCTTCATTGGTCACAATTGGTAATTGGTACCAAACTTGCCTAAACTGAGTACCATCATGGATAGGTCCTAAACTGAGTACTAACGATTGTAGGTACCTAAACTGAGTACCATGGATTGGTCCTAAACTGAGTACCATGGATTGGTACTTAAACTGAGTACTAACGATTGTAGGTACCTAAACTGAGCACCATGGATTGGTACTTAAACTGAGTACTAACGATTGTAGGTACCTAAACTGAGTACCATGGATTGGTACTTAAACGGAGTACTAACGATTGCAGGTACCTAAACTGAGTACCATGGATTGGTACTTAAACTGAGTACTAACGATTGCAGGTACCTAAACTGAGTACCATGGATTGGTACTTAAACTGAGTACTAACGATTGTAGGTACCTAAACTGAGTACCATGGATTGGTACTTAAACGGAGTACTAACGATTGTAGGTACCTAAACTGAGTACCATGGATTGGTACTTAAACGGAGTACTAACGATTGTAGGTACCTAAACTGAGTACCATGGATTGGTACTTAAACGGAGTACTAACGATTGTAGGTACCTAAACTGAGTACCATGGATTGGTACTTAAACGGAGTACTAACGATTGTAGGTACCTAAACTGAGTACCATGGATTGGTACTTAAACTGAGTACTAACGATTGTAGGTACCTAAACTGAGTACCATGGATTGGTACTTAAACGGAGTACTAACGATTGTAGGTACTTAAACTGAGTACCATGGATTGGTACTTAAACGGAGTACTAACGATTGTAGGTACCTAAACTGAGTACCATGGATTGGTACTTAAACGGAGTACTAACGATTGTAGGTACCTAAACTGAGTACCATGGATTGGTACTTAAACGGAGTACCAACGATTGTAGGTACCTAAACTGAGTACCATGGATTGGTACTTAAACTGAGTACTAACGATTGTAGGTACCTAAACTGAGTACCATGGATTGGTACTTAAACTGAGTACTAACGATTGTAGGTACTTAAACTGAGTACTAACGATTGTAGGTACCTAAACTGAGCACCAACGATTGTAGGTACCTAAACTGAGTACCATGGATTGGTCCTAAACTGAGTACCATGGATTGGTACTTAAACTGAGTACTAACGATTGTAGGTACCTAAACTGAGCACCAACGATTGTAGGTACCTAAACTGAGTACCATGGATTGGTACTTAAACTGAGTACTAACGATTGTAGGTACCTAAACTGAGTACCATGGATTGGTACTTAAACTGAGTACTAACGATTGTAGGTACCTAAACTGAGTACCATGGATTGATAAAAACTAAGTACCAACGATTGTATGTACATAAACTGAGTACCATGGATTGTTACCAAAACTGAATACCAACGATTGTAGGTGGTACTAAAACTGAGTACCATGGATTGATAAAAACTAAGTACCAACGATTGTATGTACATAAACTGAGTACCATGGATTGGTACCTAAACTGAATACCAACGATTGTAGGTGGTACTAAAACTGAGTACCATGGATTGATAAAAACTAAGTACCAACGATTGTATGTACATAAACTGAATTGGTACCTAGACTGAGTACCAACGATTGTCCTAAACGGAGTAACGATTGGCACTTAAACGAGGTATCAACGATTGGAACCAAACTGAGTGGCAACGATTGAGTACCAAAGATGATTGACTCCAGCCCAATCAAGCTCAGAATTCAAGAACACGTTGCTTGTAATACTCCCTAATGCGAAGACGAAATAAATAATTGAATAGTTTCTATGTCATTTACATTTTGTGTGGGTTGTGGGGGAGGAGACAGAGACAGGTTGCTTTGCATGAGCTTAATCCCACGGACTAAACACTGATACTCATTTCCCGTTTTTAATCGTCAGTCATTGCCGTAAAAAAACTGGTATTGTCCATCCAATAAAAGACAAACACTATCTCAGAATCATCCTCAGGATACGGAGTCGACAGAAAATTCTTGATTCGAGCGGAATTTGAACTTGAATCATCGGGATTCAGGTCTGCTGCTCTATCAGCTAATTTGATCTATTTAAGTGCACGAAGAAACCTTGAATTTTAGATTAAAACAAAACGTTTAGAATAATTATCTTTAAGTTGTTTTTATCTGCGTCATTGTATTTTAATTGTTTTCCAACTTATACAGTGAAGATGAAAATGAGTGATTATCTCTCTTGTTCGTCACAAACTGTTGCAGGATGTTGCTAAATTTAGCCAGGCAATATTCTCAAGTGTGCGTCCCGTAGCAGACCGACAACCTGCTGTGGTTGACGGCACGACGTTCTTCAAACAACCTCAAAAAGGTCGGTTTACTGTTAAAAAAGGTGTCTAATGTTTACGTTTCCAAGGGCCTTCGCTCGAAACGTTACATGACATGCTCCACACTATTTCGGCCGAGTACACCAACCTTTTAAAGTTTTCGCTTTGTGTTTCAACGCTGCCTGTGGCTATACACGCAGCCGACACAACACTTTTAATGTCACTAGAGTGTTGAACAAACAACGTGTCTTACTATCTTTAAATTTGCATTAACTAGATACAAGGACAAGAGTAAAATAAACAACGTCAATGCCAATGGATGGCGAATAAAATTAAGAAACGTTAGGAAAGACTTTGGATGGAACGTGCATGATAGTATGCATGAAAGGACTCGGAGAATACATGAAAGCCTGATTAAATATGCTCATGCCAAGGATTGTTGTATCGAATGCCGGAATTATTTGTGACATCACGCTGTTGATAAGGAGAGAACGTGGGTCAAGGATGAATTCGCATTCAAAGTTCATTATCTGTGAGAAGCTAATGATATGCAAGAACAATATAACATCATCACAATTATACATTTGTGGACGTGGACAAGTCGAAGGTGTATACCCATAGTGTCCTCACTCTATTGAAGCTGTCATGGACTGAACTTGGATCTAGATATCAACCATGCTGTTAACGAGCAGGCACCATCAACGAATACGGAACCTAAAGGCTCCCGTTGATTGGGAACTACTGGAAAAGATAGGCGATGGTTCTTTTGGTAGCGTGTACAAGTTGAAGAGCGCTCGTTCTGGGCAATTAGCCGCAGTCAAAGTGGTGGAAATTATAAACGAGAAACATAACGATGAAATGCTCGCTGAACTTGATGTACTCAAGAAGTTTTCAAATCATGCAAATATTGTTAAGTTTCTTGGCGCTTATAGGTATAAATCGACAGTACAGGGAGATCAACTGTGGTTAGTGATGGAGGTAGGTGAAAATTAACAAAAACTCTGCGTGAAACATATTTGGACGATGAGAAGAATTCTTAATAGTCATGAAACATTTTCCTCCTCCAATATACATAGTTTTAAAACTATGGTCTCGTGATATAACCACAATAGTTATTTCATGATGTGACCACCAGAGTATCGATATATCAGAGATAATTTAGTGTTAACGTAATTGTTATGCATTCCATGCACGCACATTAAGCTTGGACGTCACATAAATGTTTTTTGTTTGTTTTCGACTAAGAAAAGATCATGGGAGAATCATTTATCAGTATCAGTAGGATTATGGTTACGCTTTTCAATCTGAGCTAGAGGATCACTATGCAACGACCCCAGTGTCCAATTACTATAAGGCTCTGTGAACTTACGATTTAACGGAGTTTTTTCCTGAGAAGATGCGAAAGTAGTCTCACCATTATAGTATAGTTTATCACTCTTTTAGGTGAACGTAATACCCCAACAGGCTAGAAGCCCAATTGATAGGGGTTCCGAGGGCCTACGATTTAAGGTCGTTATCCGAGAAGACCCGAAAGTCTTAGCATTTGTTGATATTATTGCAAAGGCAGCACTTTCTCCTTAATTATTTTTAAGACCCTGAGTGGAGGTCCAATCCATTTTTTGATGTTATTATACAAAGGCAGCACTTTCTCTTCAATTATTTTAAGACCCTGAGTTGGGGTCCGACCCAGGATCGACCCTTGATCGCCCAGCTCTTAGACAAGCTAGTGGAGTAACCACCACTACACTATGCTGGATGGTTTATCTATTTCATATTTCAATTCATCGTTAAGTCTTACAGTTTAAACCTTCAGCAAAACATTCCGGTGAAGGCTAGGATACCAGAAAATGTTTCAAAAGATCCCGACTTGCAATGTTTCATATGTATGGACACTTAGAGTAATCGAGAAAAAGTCGACTACCAGCCACCAAAATGAAGATAATTGTCCTTTTTTTTAGTCTATGGATGTCATTTAATATCTAGAGCGTGCCAGCGACAACATGTAATTGCTATTTTACAACCGGTTGTTATGGAAAAGTAACAATTTGCATGTGAATGTTCCGAAAAATTATAATAAATCGTGACAGAGCAAAAAATATGTAAAGCTACTTTAATTAAATTTCAGGTATATCGATAATACGCGATGATTTTAGGATTTATCAGAGTCTATAGGCTTTTTTCTTTTTTCTATCAAGACTCTTAATAAATACTCTTTTAAACACAAACTTAAGGACCATTTCATTGACCTCTATGGACTATGGTGACACCTAAGCAAATTAGATGAATTTTATATGAACTCGTTTTCTCCCACGGCTTGTATTATGTGGTGGTATTCTGTGTTTGTTTTGTCTTACTTTTGTCTTCACCATAGTTTCATTGTCACCTGTCTAGGCTAGCCTAAAATGGTTATTACAGGTGACATGTATACTTGTCAATTATACAGTGTGTATAAAAAAAACTGAACCCTTAGAAAACGGTCTTATACACCTGGGAAATTAAGATAACTTGTAATCGTACGAAGGAGCATAACTGCAAAGAAACATGTTAAATATATTAACGTTTCTTTGCAGTTATGCTCCTTCATACGTTTACAAGTTATCTTAATTTCCCAGGAGTATAAGACCGTTTTCTAAGGGTTCAGGTTTTTTTGATACACACTGTACAGTGTGTATCAAAAAAACCGCTACCCTTAGAAAATGAATTAGCATTCTTAAAGAGACCCATTGTAATTTAAAAAAAAATTATACACCTGGGAAATTAAGATGGTCCAAGCGCTGCGTTAATCAAGAAGAGAGAAAGCAGTTTTCAATACGAATGCAATCCAAGTTATTTTTTACGCATTCGTTGCTCAGAGGTGTCTAAGCCTTCAAACTATTATAATGGATGGGTTCTTTGAAAAAAATACTAATTCACAGTTGCTTCCGGTAGCGGTTTTTTTGATACACACTGTATAGTTAAGTTTAAAGTGGTTGTATTAATGTATTTCAAATCAAATACAAATACATAACTGACCCGTTGTAGGCAGAAGTTTAGGAAGCTTTAGATAGCACTATACGCGAGTACGAGATTTGCACCATCTTGCGCTGACCTAATAAAGTCATAGTCATCGTCTATTTAAGTACGAGTTTCGAAGGGAAATCTCGTAGTTAAATGAACAACTACTGATAAAGTCTTAGGGTTAGTATTAGGGCTAGTATTTAGGTTATCTTCGGGTTTGTATTGCGAGAAAACGCGGCGTGCCAAACTGACGACGTCCTCGCACAGTTGGTTCACAAACCACGCCATTATAAAACTAAAACCAACGCTTTCGCGACAATGCAAGCATACGGACGGAATGCAAACCAATCTTAAAACCTTTTAGCAGATCATTCAAAGCGCTCTGTGGGCGGTATTAGAGACCTTTAGATTTGAGGACGAAGACGATTACGAAGACGAGTTTACCATTGCGCATGGTTCTTTTCCATTGTTGTTTCTCCACTGCGCAGAAAAGTTCGTCTTCGTACTCGTACTCAATCTAAAGGTCGCTATTGTTGTACAGAACACGATGATTTGTGATGTAAATGATGATGGTGCATATACAAAAGATCGATAGGCTGTTTATCAATATTTTGTACAACCCTTGGTTACATTACAAATCGTCGTTAAAACCGTCCCACGTAACATCACCTTTAAATATATAGAAGATATTACAGATATTACAGATAGTACTCGTGCGCGGAGATGGCGAATTTTATCATCACTGAAGTGTTCACGAATGAGCAATATATGTATTGTTGTACGGTGTGAGGTAATTAGGTAATCAAAATCAGATTTGTTATAAGATCCTACCAGGTCATCAACAGTCACTGGGTGTCCCTTCTTGTCTGTCTTCGCAAACCTACACCACAAAGTAGAAATTAAAAATAGAAAAAGAAATCGGTTGTAAACGTATAATATATATAATAGAGGGTGATGATACAACTTTGTATCTACATGCATGTCTGTCTTATTAATTAAATGTCTATATTTAGTTATGTCGTGGAGGATCTGTAACAGCTTTGGTAAAACGTTTGGTTCAACAAGGTTCATGTTTAAGTGAAGACCTTATAGCCTTTATAGTTCATGAGGCACTGAAGGTAACTTCTATATGTCAATCATATTTTATATATGTACATCTACGTTTACTCAAATATGTATGTATGTATATATATATATATATATATATATATAATTAAAAGGTATAGTGTACTGCCGAAATAGTGTGTAGGAGTTCTAACGTTTTGAGCGAAGGCCCTTCGTCAGAGAGGGAAACGTATATTGGCCTTCGCTCGAACCATTAGACCAGCTACACTACAGCGGTTTCATTAATATTTGTTATAGCAGGCTACGTTTCAAAAATAGATGTTTGTGTCCAGAAAATGTCGCCAGCCCAGAAATTACAGTACAGTACTAAAAAAATAGCCGGCGATAAGAGGAAAAATGCAGGCGCCGGAAAATCGCCGGTAACCGCCTATTAATGAAAGTTCTACCACCATATATACAGAACTCGTGACTAGGCTCTCGTGACTAGGCTCTCGGCAACGGCCTCCGTAGCTCAGTGGTTAGAGCACTGCACTAGCATCGCAGGGTCGCGGGTTCAATTCCAGCCGGAAGGCCTTGAAGTTGCATTTTTCGCAACTGGTCCCAGTTTGGTCTTAAAATGTATATATTCCAACACTCGAAATTTTCCTTCATCATAAATCCTTGGTAATGCCGGGAAAAGACTATGGGTATATTACAAGTAATATTTGGCATTTCACTCGATTAAACTAAATGTTCTAAGGATTTATGGTGAAGGAAAATTTCGAGTGTTGGAATATATACATTTTAAGACCAAACAAAACTCTGACACTCTATGGGACAACGATAAATGTGCCTTTGCCATAAATATAGGAAGGTCAGTGAATTATTTCGGCAGTACACCAACCTTTTAAAGTTTTAAATTTGTATTTCTACACTGTTTACGCAGCACAACATATAAATATAGTTACTCTTATTCACTTTAAAGTGTAACGCACAAAGTTTATGAAGTTTAATGCACAAAGTTTATGAAGTTTAACGCACAAAGTTTATGAAGTTTAACGCACAAAGTTTATGAAGTTTAACGCACAAAGTTTATGAAGTTTAACGCACAAAGTTTATGAAGTTTAACGCACAAAGTTTATGAAGTTTAACGCACAAAGTTTATGAAGTTTAACGGACAAAGTTTATGGAGTTTAACGCACAAAGTAGCACGGCAAGAGCGTACACTGTAAATTTCAAGTGAATCTGCCGCATAGTCTTCGAGCTATCAACTCTCAAAGTCTCAAATGGACTAACTTTGAGAGTTGATAGCTCGAAGACTTTGCAGCAGATTCACTTGAAATTTTCAGTGACTACTTTGTTCGTTAGAGTAAAAAAAAATGCTAGCGACTTTTTCACTTCATAGACACTTTAAGCTTCTTTTAAGATATCTGAGGCTCTCAGGGACAGTTAAGCCAAATATCTTATGTCTTGTTTTAAAAGGGTTTGCAAGTTCTGCATGACAAAAGTGTGATACATCGCGACATAAAAGGAGGGAATATTCTTTTAACTAGCAACGCAGGAATAAAACTTATTGATTTTGGTAAGTAAGAAAATAAAATATAAATAAAACTAAGAAATGATTAATGAAATATATATATGCATGCAGGAATCACGTTGAAAAGACATTGAAAGAGTAGTATATGCACTGCACGGAGGGCAATAGATTTTCTAAAAGTCTTCACCCCAGTCCTCACCCCCTTTTTTACTGGCGGGACTGAGGACTTTTCATCTCTGCTTCGCGCCAAATTTACCGACGGGTTTTTCAGTCGGTGAATAAATTTGATCAAACAGCCAATGAGAACGCCTGGTTAGAACAGAATGAAATAAAAATGGCGTCGGAGAAAGCAGTTGCAACCTAGTCTCCACCTAGTTAATGTAGACAGTCTACATTGGTAACGTGTAGCTGTGAATGTATGTCTACATTAACTCAACTCGCGCTCTAAAATAACGATAGTTAGAGCATGCGTTTAACAGTCAATTTCTAATCCCACATGCTTAGTCTCTCTCACTAGTCTATTAATCTAGCAACCCAAGTAGGGGAGTGGATGTTGTGGGGGTTAGGGTTAGAAAACTCGTTAGGCGGGGGGTTATAAAAGTGCAGTAGAGTCCGCCCCCAAAAGTGATTACGTCGAAATTGGCGAGATTTTTGGCGCGAAATGGAAATCGAGGGGCAAGGAAAACAAGTCGTCCACCTGCGATCGTAATATGCTCGCGCTTCACGGCAGGAAAAGAGAGTTATAGAAAGTCTAGGAGAGCAACCACGCGCCCATCAGTATTCTGGCGGTCATGCGCGCCGCCCGCCCATCACTGCACCATGCAGTCTGCAGTACAACTGTACAAGTGTACAACTTAGTTACTGAGCAGCTAGTTGTAGCCTTGTAGGGACTGAGGGACAGGGAGAAGTTTATAAATATATTAGTTAATAGTGTATTACAGTAGATTCTATTCTCTTAACTTCATAGTAAGTCTAGTCATGGTCACAATCACATGAATATCTAAGTATCTAACCTTATGATCAAGTGACAGTTAAACAGTTCAACTCTATATAAAGTTTATTTTCGCTTTATCATGAAAAATAGAACCGCCCTGCACCCACCGACCCCCGCCCCCCAGTAAATCCATCCCTGCAATAGCATAACATATAGGCAAAGAAAACAGCAAAGAGAGATCGTGTATCGTTTTTTCCAGGTATTTCTGCGCAATTATCTTATGGCGAAGTAAGGAGGCGCTCGTCTGTAGGAACGCCATATTGGATGTCACCCGAGGTGAGAACTTACTACATTTTCTGGTATGCGTAGTGATAACGACCATGGTGATTATATATGTTGATTATGATTATCATGATCATGGTTGATCATTATCATGATAGTCATAATCAACATATATAATATATAATAAACAATTATTGGATGAGGCTGAGCATGATATCAAGTATTATCCAGACTGTTATCTGTGAAGCCTGAGGCGGATAACATTGACAGAGGTCTGGATAATTATTGATTATCATGTGTAAGCCGAATACAATAATTGTTTTATTATACAATTATAAATGTAGAAGGCTTTAGGGAGTTTAGGAAGTAAGCCACGCAAAGACAATTAGTTTAGTTTAGTTTATTAGATTTATCACTCTTTGGTGAACGGAATACCCCAACAGGCTAGAAGCCCAATTGATAGGGGTTCCGAGGGCCTACGATTTAAGGTCGTTATCCGAGAAGACCCGAAAGTATTACCATTTGCTGGTATTATTGCAAAGGCAGCACTTTCTCCTCAATTATTTTTAAGACCCTGAGTGGAGGTCCGACCCAGGATTTGAACCTGTGTCTCCCAGCTCATAGACATGTGTGGTAACCAGTACTAGACCACAACAGCGTGGTATGTCACCTACAGGCAATTTTTGATATTTTGTAGGTGGTAAGACATCAAGAATTGTCTGTATAGGTTTTCTAGTCAATCACAATAGAGATTGTATGAGTATTGACGAATTGTATAACAATATAATATATTATATATAATATAATATTATATTATATATAATATAATATAATATAATATATTATATATAATATAATATATAATACATTTTGAAATGTATTCGATGTTTATTCAAAATGAACCAAATCAGACTAAATGATAAACAAGCACAAAATAATTTTTGCGTTATAAATTCTTTACCCCAAAGTCCTAAATATTCAAGCCGATTAAGAGAAAGAATATAATTGTTCTACCTTGTATTTTAGGTGATAGCATGTGACCAACAGATTGAATACAGTTATGATAAACGATGCGATGTTTGGTCCCTTGGGATAACGACCATTGAACTGGCAGATGGAGTGCCACCATTCGCAGATGAACACCCAATGAGAGCGTTGTTTAAGATACCAAGGTGAAGATTTCAAGAAATTTACATTAATTCTGATTTTCGGGATTCAGTTGAAGCACTATAGTAACAGAGAGAGTACGAGAACATGAGATTGAGGATTCTGTTTTCTCACAATGATATCAGTCAAACATTAGGGACTTTAAGAAAACACAACGACTACGGCAACGTGTTTGAACAATATAATTTTCTGTCGTATACAAAGAGCTTTTGCAAATGACTGTCCCAAGAATAATTATCATGCCGTTGTGACTCTGTTGACAACGTAGAAAAAGCATTTTTACATTGTAAAGACAACGCGGAACCCGAGTCACTACAGAAGGCTTGGAAAAGATTAAAGGGACACTCCGGCCCAAATACAAATGCAGTTCATATGAAAGATCTTACTGACTTTAGTTTATTTCCAAAGTTTCAGCATTCCTATCAATTTAGTTGAGAAGATATTGCTAGTTGAAGTTGAAAATTTGTGGATTTTGACGCCATATTGGTTTTGAAAATATGACGTCATTGAGTGATTCTTTGGCTCGATTTCCATATAAATATCCCCAAATTTAAAACATAGTGG